>CM068830.1:27578145-28070573 GCA_028554795.2 Sinohyriopsis cumingii | reverse complement strand
TGCCAAAACAACAAAGTATATTTATTATTTTCATAACTGTGTATTTAAAAAACGCTTCTCAGAGCCCTTTATGGGTTGGGGCCCCGGGCCAAATGTTCTCCTGCCACCGCCCCCCTCCGCCCAAATTGGACGTGCTGGAGAGTGATATCCCTCATCTAGAACAATCTTTATAGTGGATGTGACATTGTGCCGATCGCGTAGGCCCCCTATATGACGGACATAAGACTCGTGCAAACCTCCTGAAGGTAGAACCTCGACCGGAGCGCATGTCATGCCAGTGTCTACTGACAGTGGAACACACTGAGTGACTTCCGTTTTGTGAAACATTTCATATAAATTCAATTCAACGACGTTCAAGAATTTTATAGTTTTTTTCCCCTTATTGTTTTTGGGATTTTTTTTTTTGTTTGTTAAACAAATGCTATTTACAGAATTCAAAGATCTTTGCTATTTATGGGGGTGGGTGGGTACATCATAGTTACGTTTATTTGCAAGGGTTAATGTTCGTAATAGTTTACTTTTCCACAATTCTTTATCTTTACAATTATAGTATGCCTCCCAAAAATTCATTATAGCATGACGACACAACGGTATGCACATATTCGCTTGATGCCAGTGTCAATCAAGTTTGGGCCATTTCATTAAAAACAGTGGGGCTAAACGAACACGTGAATTATATACAGTAACACGAAAATGGCGCATATCACTGGGAAAAACTCACCAGTGCACGAGAACAATAACGTGTATTATTCTTGTCATGTACATGCATACAGATTATTAATGAACACTTCATTATTTCAGTCTAGGAATACGAAAATATTTTATATCAGTGCACAAGATGGGTAATGGTGACATATATCACAAAATTGGTAATGGTAAGATATATCATGATATGTTGCTTTAGGCTAAAAACAAATTCCTTCCAAACAACAATCCATCATATATAATACCAATTTACTGATAACGCCAGTTTCATCTAACCGGCTTATATGTATTACCCTTTTCAACAGGTATTCTTGATGGTGTTAATGTGATGTGATGGTAACTAAAGGATGGAAGGAATGCAGATAATCTGGAGAAAGTCACTGCATCTACCAAATTTGGCACTCCAAGGTTTGGGGATTAAAGCTAGCTCGAACCAAGAGGCAAAATTCGTGTCTGGATCAAAGCTCGGCGTTATAGCAACTCTGGTGTCGAAAACCTAGATCAATATGATCTGTATTTGAAAGAAGGATACGGTAATCAGAGATTAGGATTCTTTTGCCTTGGTTTTATTTATACGGTAATCAGAGGTTGGGATTCTTTTGTCTTAGTGTCATCTATACTGTAATAAGAGCTTGGGATTCTTTTGTGTTAGTGTCATTTATATGGTTATCAGAGATTGGGATTATTTTGTCTTAGTGTCATTTAGTGTCTCTTGCCCATTTTTTAAAAAGAGGATGCAAATGGTTGCTTGATTTTTTCACATTACGTCATCTACTGTCTTTACCTGCAAACACTGAAGACGGATTCTCGTGTGATGAGCCAAGTTAACCCGAACAAGAGTGTGTGTGTGTGTGTGTGTGCTTTGGATTTTTAACGTAGCTTTAACAATGTTTCAGTCATATCGCTACGATGTCTGCAGTGTGATAGTTTATAGTGATGTCTAGTGATCATACCGCAGACATGTAGCATGATGTCCCACCGAGTCACATTATCCTGACACCAGGCCGACCAGTCATAACACTAGCCTCTTAATGCTGAGCGCCAAGCGAGGCAGCTGTGAGTACCATTTTTGTAAGTCTTTGGTAGGACTCAGCTGGGATCGAACCCACGACCTCCCGCACTCGCGGCGGGCGCTCTAACTACTAGGCCACCGGAGAGCGGTCTGCAGGCATGGTACTGATAATTTTGTTTTTAAAGTACAGAGCTAATACTTGCCCAGAAACAAGTGCTTTTGGTTCAAAAAGATGCTTTCAACAGATGTTGTGCATTATCAAACCTACTTGTAATGGCATTGTATAAAAAAGACTGTGCTCTTAAATATGTCGTTAGAATCTTTCCGACAATCTGTGTAATATACAATATTGTGTACCTGGATTCAAAGGAATTTCATCAGTTTCTGTGATGCAAGCGAATGCTCTTGTTTGTCTCAAGGAAGCACTTCTTATTACGAACGGGGCCCCTAGTGGCCGAGTGGTCTAAAGCGCTCTCCGTTACGGATCACTGCCATCTCACCTCTGTCTGCATGGGTTCGAGTCTCGGATTCGGCCAATGTGGGTATGTGAGAAAGCTTGCCAGTAGCTTCTCGAGGGTCGGTGGTTCTTTCCGGGCATTTCCCGGGTTCTTCCTCCACCATTAATACTGGCCGCCATGTATAGCCTATCGTGTGCTGAAAAAATGGCGTTAAACCCTTCAACAACAACAACTTATTGCGAACGTTTAATAACCAACTATCTTGAACACATTGTACTGTCGATGGCATGGAAGAAAATGGGAGTGGGGGTGGCTGGGGTGGGTGGGTGATAGTAGGTTTTAAAACCTATATTCCATGTCAGAATTTTGCTTATAAATGAGCAAGCAGGACATTCTGCTTTCACCAGGCTATAACAATCATGTTGCTTTACAAAAATAGAGAAAATATGAAAGGTAAAAGAGCTACACCTATTCCCTCAAAACAGGGTTTCCTTCGAAAGCCACCATTACCCCTTATGTCTTTCTTCACGTAGCATCATAAACAGAACTGACATACGCAGTATAGCGTAGAATCAAAAACTTGATTTGACACACGCAATAGAGCGTAACATCGTAAACAGATTTGAAACATGCAGGTAAGATCGTAAACAGATTTGAAATATGCAGTATAGGTAAGATGGTAAACAGAGTTGAAACATGCAGTAAAGGGTAACATCGTAAACACACAATGTCCGTTGCATGCTTTTGCTTTAAGTACGGTGCTTATCAGAAGTTTATCAAAATTGATGTTCATCTCAATTCAAAGGTGACCTTTGCGAATCAGATCGTTATGTACATGTAAACAACTTCACTCATGGACCCATTGCTGTACGTATACGATGGTGAGTGTAGAAAAGTAAATGACGTGATTTCTTAGCTTATACACATTTCGTTGTTATTGTGTTATATACCTGTTCAGGATTGTCACCTATACATATCTATTATTCACAGGTACGGTTACACCGCTTCGGTGGCCTAGTGGTTAGAGCGTCCGTCTCGGAAACGGGAGGTCGTGGGTTCGAACCCCGGCCGAGTCATACCATAGATTTACGAAAATGGTACTAACAGGTACCTCGCTTGGCGCTCAGCATTAAGAGGTTAGTGTTAGGAGTGGTCGACCTGGTGTCAGGATAATGTGACTCGGTGGGACATCATGTTACGTGTCTGCGGCATGATGCCCCAGTGCTAGACATCACTATAAACTGCCACACTGCAGGCATCGTTGCGATATGACTGAAAAATTGTTACAGCTACGTTAAAAATCCTAATCACAGTAGAACATTGGTTATCTGTGAACACAATTGGAGACATGAGTACGGTTTGGCTAATCTGATATTTGGATAATCAGATTTGACGTTTTTTTTTTAAATATGTATTATATATGTTGTTAGAATGAACAACGAGATTGGTTAATTAGGGTTCTATTTAATTTTCAACAAGATCCAAAGGAACTTTAAATATTTAGAATCTAGCTCTGACATTGTAATGTGGGACGGTGATTATTTTTATTTAAAATATTGAATTTAACTCTGAATATGGTGTCGTAGCATAATGAAGCCAGAGGCTGACCCAGGAACATCGTCAGGTGGTGGATATGGATGGGAAGGACTAAACGAATGCGCAAGGGGTTTGTATGATGGCGGGTGCTGGTTGGAGGGCGGTGAGAAGCCAATGGAAGCTCGTGCATTTTAAACGTCCAGAACACTCTTTTACCATCCAATTCTACAGACAAATTATGGTAGGAAATTTTTTCATTTGTCTTGCGATTGTTTTTCGGGATCTGGAGAGGGGAATAAGCCAGCTTCCCACAGATCAAACATTGTGAACGGGTAATAAGAAGTTTCATTTCCAACACAAAACACAATGTTTAAAGCACAGAAAAAAATGTTTCTGGTTCACATTTTTTCATTTTCTCTCAAACATCTTGGGCTATTGTAATATTTTGCAATACAGTTTTATTTCACTTGACTTTGTGTCAGCATTGCATGTGGCATTTGCCTTCTGCAAATAGATGGCTCGTTCTGATAGTCCTGATTTTGATTTAAACATTATGGTGTATGGTTCTAACATATTGTAAAATAAATATCAAACACTACCTAATATTTCTTTTAAAATCAGGGCATTCAATACAAAAAACCCAGATAATATAATTAACTTACAGTTTACGTTTTAAGTCTTCTTGAGGTTACATGCATGAATTGAATTAGCTGGGTGAGCCACAAGGTACTTTTGTCTTTCTTTATTGAAAACTAACAAATTAATCGATACCTTTATTGAAAACTAACCAATAAATCAACAACTTTATTGACAACTGACCAATGAATCAACATCTTTATTGAAAACTGACCAATGAATCAACGTCTTTATTGACAACTTCCAAACTTTTTTTAAAACTAACCAATAAATCAATCTTTATTGACAACCGACCAATGAATCAGCATCTTTATTGAAAACTAACCAATGAATCAACATCTTTATTGATCTCTGACAAATGAATCAGCATCATTTTTGAAAACTAATGAACGCATTACTAGAACCGTTGACAAATAGTCAGGTTCTGGTTAAAGGTGCATAATAAAGAAACACAATTCTAAAAATCCGAACAAGGTCAAGGGCATTAAAAACCTTAGAAAATGTGGTTTCTCTCAGTTATTCTACTTCAACAAGGATAATGCAAATTCAGGGAATCAAGCATTCTAATGTAACAAGGGTGATGCTAATTCTGGGAACCAAGCATTTAACTGGAACAAGGGTGATGCTAATTCTGGGAATCCAGCATTCTACTGCAACAAGGATGATGCTAATTCTGGGAACCAAGCATTCTACTGCAACAAGGGTGGTGCTAATTCTGGGAACCAAGCATTCTACTGCAGCAAGGGTGATGCTAATTCTGAGAATCAAACATTCTACTGCAACAAGGGTGATGCTAATTCTGGGAACCAAGCATTCTACTGCAACAAGGGTGGTGCTAATTCTGGGAACCAAGCATTCTACTGCAACAAGGGTGGTGCTAATTCTGGGAACCAAGCATTCTACTGCAGCAAGGGTTATGCTAATTCTGAGAATCAAACATTCTACTGCAACAACGGTGATGCTAATTCTGGGAACCAAGCATTCTACTGCAACAAGGGTGGTGCTAATTCTGGGAACCATGCATTCTACTGCAACAAGGGTGGTGCTAATTCTGGGAACCATGCATTCTACTGCAACAAGGGTGATGCTAATTCTAGGAACCAAGCATTCAACTGGAACAAGGGTGGTGCTAATTCTGGGAACCAAGCATTCTACTGGAACAAGGGTAGTGCTAATTTTGGGGACCAAGGATTCTGCTGCAACAAGGGTAGTGCTAATTCTGGAAACCAAGCAATCAACTGCAACAAGGTGTAGCTAATACTGGGAACCAGGCATTCTACTGCAACAAGGGTGATGCTAATTCTGGGAACCAAGCATTCTACTGCAACAAGGCTGGTACTAAGTCTGGGAACGAAACATTCTACTGCAGGAAGGGTGGTGCTTTATATCTCGGAACTAAGCTTTCTGCTGCAACAAGGATAGTGCTAATTCTGGGAACCAAGCATTCTACTGCAACAAGGATGGTGCTGAGTCTGGGAACGAAACATTCTACTGCAGCAAGGGTGGTGCTTTATATCTAGGAACCAAGCTTTCTACTGCAACAAGAGTGATGATAATTCTGGATAACCCAAAGGCATAGAAAACTGAATATGTTGCTTTAGAGATGTAATCGAAGACAAATAACACAAAGGTATAAAAACTGAATATGTTGCTTTAGAGATGTAATCGAATACAAATAACACAAAGGTATTCAAACCGAATATGTTGCTTTAGAGATGTTTTCGAAGATCAATAACTCAAAGGTATACCAACTAAATATGTAGCTTTAGAGACGTAATCGAAGACAAATAACACAAAGTTATACATATTGAATATGTTGCTTTTGAGATGAAATCGAAGAAAAATAACACACACACATGTATAGAAACTGAAAATGCTGCTTTAGAGATGTAATTGAAGGCAAATATCACCTCATACCATAATGGTAATGATACTTATATATATATAAATATGGATAAAATATTTTAGAGAGACCACACATAATAAAACTTTATTGATTTATTTTTAGTAATGATCATAAAATCAGGCCCGGCCCTAGTGCAAGGCAAAAGGACAACCGCCTTGGGCCCCGCGCTTCCCCACAATGCAGTTGTTTTGCTTGGGGCACCGCGCTCATCGCTTGCTGCCTTGGGCCCTGCACATCCTTGGGCCGCGCCTGCATAAAATATTACGAAATCTGAGGGTTTTTTTGGCACTGAGATCTTAAAACAATTGAATGTGGTTCTAGAGATTTCTCTTTGTTAAGCATCCACCTCACCCCATCCCCCAGTAACCATTATTATGAATTGTTTGAAAGCAAACACACTAATGTTATGACTCATTAATTATGTCTTTTTATCGTATATCTCGTTGAGGTAGAATTAATATGCTAGGTTTTTTTCTTCATTAAATTGTCATTAAATTTTGTATGTATTACTGCATCATACACATACATATATAAATTAGATTATCGATTTTATATTGACTCTACACTACCCCAGAGAGAGAGAGAGAGAGAGAGAGAGAGAGAGAGAGAGAGAGAGAGTGGTGTAATGCTTCATATAATATACCTATTTGTTTTTCTGGACATAACTCCTCATTGCTAGCTATTATTTATTTACAACAGTGATAAGTGGAGGGCCAAAGGGCATGTGGGCAATAAAGTTACAGACATAAAGACATGATATGGATTGCACAGGCGGTACTTGTCAACACCGTGTCTACTTTTGACTTTGATATGTCGGTAGAGTGAGTACTTACGTCCAAGTTTTTTTTTTTTTTTTTCGTAATTTTTACACTGGGTAACGACCTTGTTCTCCCTGTAACGAGCAATAAATTTTGATAAAAATAAATCAAAACAAAAACAATAGCAACACTATATAGTGAGGTATAAAAATGCACTACATCTGTTACAGTTGTCACGGATCAGCTCCAGGTAAACGGCGGTCATCAGTCAAGGTCGTCAGCAGTTGCTCGCCGTAGCTGCTGTTAAATTTCGACGGGCATTGGCTTTCTAAAAGCAAAAAGCCTCCGTCATATTTATTAAATGTCTGGCTGGATGATTTGTGAAGAATATGCTTACCAAATTATACCACCGCCCATGCCGCATCCCACCCAGACCCATCTGAGGAAGGAGGAAGAGGAGAATATGGTTTGAGCCATCTAGGGGTATGGAAGATTTAATTTTTTTCTGGGTTGTTTTACACCGGAGTTTGTGCGCAATAATATTTTTCATCTTCGAAACAATTTCAGGAACTACCTAATAAACACTTTGATAATGACGTATTACCTTTATCTCGTGTATGCAGTGCAGATCAAAAACGCTCTGCTTAGGTGCATGAGGTTTTTAACTTAAACAAAATTGAAACAGAACAGACAAAGTAACATCAGCAAAATGTTCTGGCCTTCCAAACGCAACTCAACAAGACCAATCAATCTATAGGTAAAGGAGGATCAGCCAGTATTACTAGAATGTTGTATCTTATTTTGCAAATTATTGGCCGAAATGAGCTCTGTGAACTCGTCGTAATTATCTAAGCAGGCCTTGCAGTAGTATCGCTTCGGATTGAGCGTATGAAGCCGGTGTGCAACATAAAACATTTGAGCTAGAACCAGACTTAGGTAGGGACAAAAATTTAGGTGGAGATTTTTCTGATATGTAAACGGGGCAACAGGTAATAGCGTGTTGAATAAATCGAGTTCCGTCCTCTGGAGCTAGACGTTATTTTCCAAAAATAATGATGCAATTTGACCAAAGTGCGGTTGGCGATGTATTTTCACTTTAAGACCAAAGATGTAAATAGCAAAGATGTTAACGTTCTTTAAAACAATTATATTTTGCGGCATACTTAATTTCGTTTATATTACAGATTACCCAGATATGAGGATCACCCATGCCTTAGCTGCCCTAACGTAAAATTAAGGACTAAAATGATAACCATATTTATGTATCTAAATGTACTGTACTTCTGCTGAGCCAGAAATAATCACCGTTACAACTCAAACGCCTGAATCGGATTATCGTGTGTGTGTGTGTGTGTGTGTGTGTGAGAGAGAGAGAGAGAGAGAGAGAATCTCATGATTGTTAGTCGTGGGCACCACGACAATGAAATTTGAACGGTTGTTGTTGGTATATTACATGTCAGCTTAATTTTATCCATGTCATACCGTTAAGTTGGCTCCTAGCCCCAGCCCAAATGTCATATCGTTATGTTGGCAAACTCTAATTGACCCACCTATTATATCGTTATGTGGGCACCCCCATGTTGACCCACCTGTCATATCGTTATGTTGCCTCCTAGCCCCATCCCAGCTGTCATATCGTTATGTTTGGTCCTAGCCTCATCCCAGCTTTCATATCGTTATGTTGTCACCCCTAGTTGACTCAGCTGTCATATCGTTATGTTGGCACCCCCTAGTTTACCCAGCTGTCACATCGCTATGCTGGCTCCTAGCCCCATCCCAGCTGTCATATCGTTATGTTGGATCATAGCCCCATTCCAGCTGTCATGTCGTTATGTTGGCACACCCTAGTTGACCCAGCTGTCATATCGCTATGTGGGTACCCTTTAGTTGTCCCAGCTGTCATATCGTTATGTTGGCTCCTAGCCCCATCCCATCTGTCATATCGTTATGTTTGATCCTAGCCCCATCCCAGCTGTCATATCGTTATGTTAGCACTCCTAGTTGTCCCAGTTGTCCTATCTTATGTTGGCTCCTAGCCCCATCCCAGCTGTCATATCGTACTGTTTGATCCTAGGCATATCCCAGCTGTCCCAGCTGTCATATCGTTATGTTGGCAGCCCTAGTTGACTCAGCTGTAATATCGTTATGTTGGCACCCCTAGTTTACCCAGCTTTCATATCGTTATGCTGGTTCCTAGCTCCATCCCAGCATAGTTTACATGGTTAGGACTTGCAGATGCCACCTCGCTTTGGTCCAACCGGACAAAAATCAAATATACCACAAGTACGAAGTTAGGCAACCCATAAGAAAGATATTTATGAGAGTACATGTAATTGAAATCAGATATGAATTACGTGCTGGCAAAAGCAAAGTCTTGATATTACTGGACTTTTATCAGAATCCGGCAGCCGGTGAATTTTAGCTGTGTATCTATAAAGGAAAATCGCCAACAACAATTCAGTATTTCGAAAATGTTCATTTTGATAGGCTAATAATTCATTGCTGTATTCCGTCTGGGACCGCTGATCCACTGTACAGCAATTAGATACTTCTGACAGCAGACAGCTGATCAAAATGTCTGCTCCCATGTGTTCGAAAAATGTGCTGGAACTAGTCCAGAGGCACTACCATTAATAGATCTTAAAATATGGATATGAAATTTTCTAGAGTAAGCTGTACAACGTTTTTAAGTTTGAGAAATGAATTATAAAATATATAAAGGACAAAAAAGGTATCAGTTTGCTTTCTTATTCTTCCAAATCCAGGAAGTGAAAATCACCAAGCGGAGCTAGCAGTCTTTTAAAGATGCACATCTGAAGTATGGTCAATCTGTAAACTCTCTAACCCAAAATTACCCTCTTAAATCATGCACCAAAATAAAGGGAATTAAATGTTCTTTTAAAAAATACATAAGATATGAAACGCCTGTTTTAGAGAAAGAAATACCAGGATTACCAGTGACGAAAATCTACGCAGAGGTAGAATTAAAGCGATTTGAGATTTATATTACTGAGTGTGGTTTATATCGTATATACCCCCTCCCCCCAACTTCACTTGCGGCAGTACCACGATAAATACCTGTGGTCGACAAAACACGACTTCTGAAGTGGAGATACGCGGTGAGTTTTGCGCAAGATTCCACTTCGGGATTCCTGCTCAAGCGTACATCCTTGATAACAACCCGCGTGGGTCACCAATTACCCAGATAGCTCCAACGGAAAGTGGGATTTGTATCAGTTCTCAAAAGTCGCCAGTTATGGTGACGATAGCGGAGTCTGTTGGTCCGTCTATCGTATGTAATAAAGATAGAAGTGGCCGTCCTGGTCATAACCAATAGACCTTTGTAGGCGGTAATGCAACCGGAGATAATAATGATTTCAACGGTGGATTTACACAGAGCCAATTTAACGCACGGATCCACTCACACACGTTTCCTAGAGCCTTTCGTAAACTTATGCTCACATCCATTGATGCAATTTTGTGTGATAATGCCGTCGCCGACGGTAAAGTTGAGTTATCTAAACTTACGTGATCGATGCCTTCAACACCAGAAGAACGTTTGACCTTTTTAAAATATGGCGGAAATTCTACGAGCTCATTTATTGCAATGACCACAGACTCACCCCAAAGCGGCACCCGGGGAGAATAATGACGGCAAATAAGTTCCCAACAAGATATTAACACACCACGGCACATGCTTGTAGCATTTCAAGTAAAAGACTATCTGAACACCGAACAGGAAAGTACAATGCTATTTGGAAAAGTGGTAGCGACTGAGGTTTTGCTGATGTCAAGCGCCCACCAAGAACCACCCGAAAAGATTTTGCTCGGCTTTCTCAACAATCGAATAGCATCGGTTGCTGAATTACGTAGACCGAGACCAAAACATGGACACAGGCTTTCGAATTTCATGTTATGTATATTGAATTTATATTATTTGTTAGTTATTCTCCATGATTATATTGCATTTTGGACTTGACGATGTCCAAAATCAAGTCCATTGTATACCTGACCAGTAATGCACTGTTCACTAACAGAGACCTTTAGTGTTACTGCGCACTTAATACTTACAACATGTTTGAAATACCCATCGTACGTAAAGAAATACAAAACCTAAAAAAGCAATAGTCCCGCGAAAGAACTGAAGATCTACTGGGCTAAAATAAATTCCAGAAATTCAAGATAAGACCATTTCTTAATTTTAACCGTCGAACGTTGAAACTATCTCTGATAATCTTCAGCGAAAACAAGATATTCAAATTAGCTGCTCCAGTACATATATTGGATTTGAGTTTGACACCATTTTCATGTATTTAAGTAGATATCATTAGAAGTCAATAGGTGAAATCCCATCATGAAATACCATTTATTTGAAGAAGAGTAGAGAAAACAATATTTTAAGATACGACATTCCATTCAGAAGAAGTAGCAATATCAAAATTGTCAAGATGGCTGATATGACGGCCATATTGGATATCAGATTCGGTCCATTTCATTTGGGGCTGTCCAGACATCATAAAAGGTCTTTTGGTGAAAACCTATTGGTGATACGACCATATATTCGGGAGGAGGAGCGATAACAAGAAATGGAAGACCGCTGTTTATAGGTCATTTGGTGAAACTCCTCGTCAATAGAACTTTCCCTTAAGGAGTAGTAGTGACAATAAGATTGTCAAGATGGATTCCATGACGGCTATACTGGATTTTAGATTGGGTACACTTTATTTAGGACTACTAGACATCATAAGAAGTCTTTCAATGAAAATCCCATGTCGATACATTCAGGAAGACTAGCGATGATAAACTGGTTTTAAATGGCTGCCGTGGCGGCAATATTTGATGTCAGATTGGCACCAGGACTAACTAGATCAGATGAAAGTCTTTCAGCGAAAACTCCATGATAATTTAACCATCCATTCTGGAGAAGTAGCGATAGCTAGATTTTCAACCTGGACGTGGTGGTAGCCATATTAGAGAAATCGCCATTTTCATCCAAGACCAATTAGACCATAGGTTGAATATGTGTGTAAAGTTTCGTGGCAGGCCTCCAAGTAGCTTAGTAATCTTTGTTGTGAAGCTCGTAGTGAGGGGTTGTTCTATATATATTATAAGCTTTTGAGAGCGAAAGGTGTAAGGTGAAGTCGTTTGCATTTGCCACATGCAGAGTGGAGAGCATGTTGGCTTACCTCTATGTAACTTACATGTAGTGTGGCTGAAATTTCTTTGGATATTGTACTTGTGGAAATTGTACATAATCTAAGCGCAGTTAAACAAAATGACTGCCCCCATATGCTCAGAATAATAACTGAATTAGCCCAAAGTATACTTTTGTAAGCAGTTATTATACTGGGGGAAACGAATTTTGCCCGATTAGACACCAGCTTCTGAAAATGTGATCAATGAATTAACAAATAAATAAAATGTAAAAAAAAAAACATGTTATTGACTCTTTTCTTGTACAATTTACCTCTGAAGTCCAGGAAGTGAGATGATAAAGAAGAGATAGCAGTTTTTTTATACACATCTGAAGCAAGGCCAAGTTATATCCTCTATAACTCATATTACATGCATCATACACCAAAATAAAGGGAATCAAAAGTTCCTTTAACACTACCTAAGATATATGTGGTCTTTTTTAAGCAGCAAGTATAACCAGTGAGGAAAACCCGGGAAATTGTTTTTTCTTTAAAAATACTACCCAATATAAAATACGAACGTGTAGAGCTCCACCTTAAAACGTATACGAAAATTAATGCAAAAGTGTTTTTAATTTTCTTTTCATCATGTTTGATGTTCTCAAGAAAACGGATACTATGCATGAAAACGAAGTCAACATAGTTTAAAACTGTTACATTAGGCGAAAGAAATTTACAGTGAAAATGTTTCTGTTCATTCTTTTGTAATAAAATTATTTAATAAATGATGACAAAGCAAATTCGCTTTCTTCCATATTCTAGTGTTCGAAAATTAAGCAAACATTTCACCTCCATGAACTTCGCCTGTTCTAACTCTTTTCAAACTTTCAAATTTGCTCGTGACATCTCAGAAATAATTGTGACAAGTTTCATGTTCCTGTCTTTCAGCATAATATTGGCTGCTATGTTTAGAAAATGCAATGTGCCTATTTTAAAATAGCTTACGTTTCATGGAGGTGGGGGTGGGGACAGGGCTTGTGTCGGGCTTAGCTACTAATGAATAATGTTCTGTGGGGAAAAAAAGACAAGTATTCGAAATGAATGTTGTTTTGCTTGCGACTTAAATGCTCAGATTTACATCCATAATTACATCATTCGGTAATAAGACCTACGTGGTCTTTAGTGATTATGAACTTTTGAGAGAGTGACGTATAAGGTGAAGTTTGTTTGCATTTGCAACATGCACATTGAAGAGAATGTTGGCATAACTTTTTGTTGCTTTCATGTACTGTGGCTTAAATTTCCTTGGATATTGTACTAGTGGAAATTAAATATAACCTAAGCACATATTTAACCAAAATGACTGCTCCCATGTACTCGAAACGTAAGTCTGAATTAGGCTGAAGTACACTATCTTTAGCAGTTACTAAAACAGAGAAAATGACTTTTTCAAAACTAGACCATACCATCTTCTGAAAATACAATGAATGAATTACCAAATAATAAGATATTAAACGTTTTCAGCTCTCTCTTTTTTTTTTACAGTTTACTTCTAAATTCCATGAAGTGAAATGACCAAGAAGAGCTAGCATTTATTTATATGATCATCTGAAGTAAGGTAAAGTTGCATGCTCTATAACCTATATTACCCATCATTCATTTACCAAATAAAAGAAATTAAAGGTCATGTTGAAAATATCTGTGATATAAAGGGCCAGTAAAACCAGTGAGGAAACCTGGGAAATTCTTTATCTTTAAAAATTTAATCTATGCAAAATACGCAACTATGGAGCTCCGCCTAACAATTTAACGGACGTAGGACGGGAGATGGACGGACGATGGACAACATCCCATCCCATAAGCTCTTCTGGTGAATGACCAGTAGCGCTAAATACTGCTATAAGTATACTGTTTTATAGGGATGCAACAATATATCAGTATACTGTTTTATAGGGATGCAACAATATATCAGTATACTGTTTTATAGGGATGCAACAATATATCAGTATACTGTTTTATAGGGATGCAACAATATATCAGTATACTGTTTTATAGGGATGCAACAATATATCAGTATACTGCAGTTTGTTGCTCTGGCAATGCATACCGCAGTACTGTTTTCTCTACCGCGATTTTTTCACCCAACAAATCTCTGTATACCGCACAATTTTTCCAGTTTAAATTAAGAACCATATTTTTTTTCTCCCTAGAGGCACTCTTAGAACGAGATTGCAAGTTAATGTAAAGCAAGATGCACAGTGCTATTATTCGGGCAAAGTTTAATTGGGCGATGAAGGTGGGGTGGGGTGGCAAATCAAGGCCAGGAAATAGTTTTCCAGTTATAATTTATATCCTGTACGTAATAACACTAAATAAACTTTACTCAAGAGTCCATGTTCGTAAATATAACAATTCCTATAAAAAAATAAGTTATGTTTGTATCATATGCGCGGAATGTACAAAAAAAAGCATGCAACATCTGCTGTTATGATCGATATTTTACCTTCAGAGAATAAAAAGAGAACAAAACATTTAAAGAAGCACCTGCCACATCTAATGTTTACATTGTGAAATACATGGTCGCTCAGATCAAAGTGCTTATGTCACGTTAACTTCCTTTTCTTGTCTACTAATATGATTAACGTCGACACGTCTTTCAAGTTAGTTGGCAGGCATGTAGACCTGAATTTCAATTTTCAAAAACTAAATTTTGAAATTATTCCCAATAAAAACGTAAAACATGCAGTGCTATTTTAAGTCTTACAAAGTTACATCACTTCGACATGTATTTTTCAAGCAAGTTAATATCATAGTCATTATTTTATTGTTTTCATCAAGTGCCACTGTATTGCAATACGCATTGCAATGTGAGTTTGGTATATCACAATACGGGTTTGGAGCGTATCGTTGCACTCCCACCATAAAAAGGACTATTCATATAGTTTGACTATTAAAGTGTGTGTGTGTGTGTGTGGTTTAGTATTATTTATATATTCATCAAGATCAGTTTATACACATAAGTGCGTGTATATGATACAATCCAATTAGCAAGTTCTGGGGATGTACAAGAAACACTTTTTCAGCCCACAATTACTCAAGATTTATCCAATTGTTTGCTTTAAAATTTACAGGTGAATGACCCAAGCAAGGGTCAGTTTATCAGGCTTCCAGAACTCTCATAGATCCAGACCCGAAAATACAAATATGGAGATTGATCGGTGCTGCTTGTAGAGGCCTCGGTGCTAGAAATGCTGCAAAGTTAGTATTTTGAATATTTCTGTATCAGGAATAAATTATACACGTCTATACAATTATCTGTGTTCCACATAATGATAAATCAAATAGCGAAGTATATTGATGCGATGTCTAATGAAAGATGGCCTTTATGTGACATATGTTTGTATCAAGATAGTCAAGAAACAGTTAATTTCTTGACTTAATAATTCTTCCACCTAAATTTACTGTCTGTTTTACGATTATGATTTTCACCTCAATGTCTGGAAATGAATACTCTTTACAAGTAAGTGAATGCTAACATTTAGGGATATTAATATTATTACAAAGAATAGTGTAAACCTTAACTTAAACAGAAAATGTTGGAGAAATGTCATTCAAAACGTATACGTTTTAGTTGCAGAGAATGCGCAGCAAATATACCGTTTTTAAAAATTCATCAAAACAAACCGCCTTTTTGATCAGTCCAAAACTCTGCTGACATGAATTTTATTTAAACTGGTTTATACCGTGTATTCATGTACTGTGTGTGTTGATGTCGCCACGACATTTCTGGGGTTCGATATACAGTAGTTTGTACCTGAAGAAGTTACGTTTGGCTTATGCGATGTATAGTTTACCTGGCTCTATGGCCAGTTGTGGTGATATTAAGGCGTGCGTCCATTGTACCTTCGTCAACAATTGATATTTTAAACTTCTTATAAAAATTGTGTAAAAAATCTTTTATATGTATAAAATCACTGCTAAGCAAAATGTGACAAAGCATCCAGGCTAAACAGACCTTTCAATGTCTGACAAATGATGCTGGCGTGTCTTGAAATACGAAGATAGAAAAACTTGAGAAACCTCGAAACAACTTCTTTTGCGACCTATGCAATCAACAGCATAGGAAGAAATTGTAACAGAAAACACACTACTTACCAGGTTTCTTGGCAAACTTGACCCTTGTATTTGGCTATTTGGCAGGTGTAACCGAGGCCAACTGGACAATGTTAGATGCAGAAATGTCTGTTAGAAAGATTTATAAATTTCAACCATTTTATTTATTTATCTTGGATTCTGGCATAGTTCATTAGCGGTTACGTGCCTAAGAGTTATCAGATTTCAGAGAAATCTAGTTGTTACAATTTTTGGGACCATTTATAATTGTAATAATATAAGCAATCTTGAAATGAAATATGTTTTACCAAGATATTTACAAGTCAAAAGAGTCACCAAAAAGAGAGAGAGAGTAAGTCATATGGATAGTAGTAGATCCTGAGTCTATGTTTTCATGTCGGGGTGTTGTATGTGTTCCAGTAATGCTGTCGGAAACGATATATACTTTTACTGATTGCTGAACTAAAAATTTAGTGTTGGAATCCTTGATATACAAAGCCTATAGTAACTGCGTTATAAATTATTGACATTTATGTTTCAAAATATTGGACCAAAATAAGGAAGAAAGAATGATTATATAGATTTCAATTTCACTTTTTCAAACATAGATTATTAAAATTGCATTTTTATATTGCTTTTCTTTAAATCAGAATCAACCCACTGAAATATAATGCATTATAAAAAGAAATTAGTGAAAGTAATTTTGCTATAAAATCAGATTGAATGCTTTGACAGATTAAATGATTATCTAAAATCTCTTCATGATGGAGTTTAAACACTCACCCAAACACACACACACACACACACACAATTACACGAACATAAACAAGAACACACACAATTCTTTACGTATAATTCAATGTTACTTCGTGTCAAATAGAAAACAGTGATATTGTAACAGTATACATATTGCAGATGTCTGTGAATATGCAGGTGTCACTGTGACATATAGCAGTATAAAATCAATGTATGTTACTTGGCACGGAATTAAATCTATGCCATGTGTAAGGATGCGGTATATTAATGTGTCCGATGGTGGGTCATGATTGATTCTTCATGAGATTCTGTTTGATAATCGTGTCAGGCGAACTGGCAAAGAGGAGTGAATTTGTTTTACATATCAAAAATGCCATGAGCTAAAATGGCAGAAACAGCGTTTGTACTTGCTAAAATAATGTCATAAGTTGAAACTTTGCATAGATCGGTTTATTAAGGGAAGCAGGAAAAATGTAAATTTTCCAAACTCTGAAGGGACATGTGTTAATAATGGTGGTTAATTAGACCTAAATTCTCAAGACCTTAATCGTCAAGGGTGGGTTTCCCATGCGAATTATCGTGTTGAATAATGTTTTACGCCTCAGAATTAGTCTAGTTTTGAGAATTTGAGTAGGGAGCACTCTCCCGTAACAATTATCAAAGGACGTGTTGTGGAAGTCTTGAGAGGCACATAACCACAGGTGTAAAGAGACGATTCTGCTAAATGGAAAACATAGCAAAGTACAGTGTCTTAATTTCATATTGTCACGTGGTGGGAGATGAATGACCTCTCTCTCCTTATGGCTTCTGATTTTGGTTAAATAAAATATGATCAGTCACGGTGTTATTGCTTGGATCCAGTAAGTAATAAAAAAATATACGAAGTTAATGCACGGAATAACAGAGATCTGAGTAGAAATATAGAATAGAACAACACGAACCACCGTATTTAAAAATATAATTTAATGCATTACATAAACAAAATGAAATTGAACATGATATTTGAATGACCAACTTTCTCTTAGAAATAGAGTTCCACAATTTCCGACATGTCAGCATCACCAGGTTGTTTCCGATCTTTTAAAAATCATTGCTGGTGATAGTACACGTCGCCTTATTTCTTCTCTCTCTCTCTCTCTCTCTCTCTCTCTCTCTCTCTCCAACCTCTTCGGGTCATCAACCGTCCTGGTTGTAGACTGTGCTCTTTTCCACTTTACAGTACAGGTATGGAGATATTGTTTCCTTAAAATAAAAATATAATACCCAACCTAAATACGTGTAAGGTTCCTTCTTCTTATGAACTCGACTACAATCTGATGTATGAGTTTGAAACTAATGAATTCAAAAAATAATTACTGTAAGGATGCAAATTTCTGTCGATCTATGAAGAACACATTAATATGGGTCAGAGAACAATTAATTAGATTTATGGGGACATGTGCTTATTAAATCGCAATACTGCAATGATTTCTAATGTCTGTTTCGGGAGAGGAAGTGATTCTTAACTAAGCCTTCGTTTACTTAGCCGTTAGACGACAATAAAGGGGACGTTTAACTTCGATCTTATATCGGAACTGTCAGATTTGAAATTTTCCAGATATGTTGTTTGGAATTCTATAAGTCATGCTGACCGCAACTTTGGTCTCCAGCTATAAAAGTCGGTAAATATACTTAATTCTGATTGGTTACGCTAAATAAGGGGCGTGGTTCCCACACGAAAAATCCTTGGGGTTAAATTTCCCTCATCGAAAGAAATCTAGTCAGTTTGCAATTTTCCTGCAAGAGTGAAATTATAAGGGACTCCGAGAGTGAATTTGGAAGATATTCTCTCGTAAAACATTGGTCAAAGGGACCGGATGTCTGGAAAGTCAACGGACACAATTTTGGCGGTAGAAGCGAACAAAGCTTGAAACCACAAGGGGAGATATCTCCACGAACGTATCCACGGACTTATCCATTTACCTACATATCCAAGTATCTACGTATATACGTACTTACGTATCCACCTAATCTTCAAAGTTTGAGGGCCGAAAAAGGGCAAGACAGTAGGGAGGTCGGAAAAAGCGAAAGGACCTAGAGGAACCACCATAGTGAAGTTGGAGTGGACCGGAATAAGCAAGTTGTGAAGTTGTACAAGGCAATGACTTCGGTCGTTCACTCGATTTTATGATGAACTAATTCTATCATTTAAAACAGATCGGCAATATATATATATATATATATATATATATATATATATATATATATATATATATATATATATATATATATATATATATATATATATATATATATATATATATGTATGTATGTATATATATATATATATATATATATATATATATATATATATATATATATATATATATATATATATATATATATATATATATATATATATGTATTTTGTTTCAAATTCGATGAAAGATTTATTTATAAAAAGTGTATTTTCCTAATGTAATGTATCATCTCAGTTGTTTATCTAATTGAATAAATTTTTGTTTTTCCATGTGTTGCCGTCATATTAATGCTTAACATTTCCCTCCAATTTACTGTATACATATTGATTATCATTAAGACAAGAGATATGGGTGTATATGGTAGTTTTAGTTTAAAGGATTTTAAGCGGTCAGATATGGTAATGTTAGAAACAAATGCTACCTAGTTCACGTCTGATACTGATACAGATTCGGATCCATAGGAGACGGAGTCTGTATTTGGCATCACTGTTGTTGTGATAAACTATTGCCCTGGTGTAAAACAACCAATTTGTTCTCTGTAAAGGGCAATCGTCTTGTGCCCTAGCTTGGGTGAATATTGGCTGGGAATATACTTTGTGTTGGATGTTGTTGTTTGCAACTTTGTACCCCGTAACAATTTTGGTGGCAGCGGTGGGATTGCAAAGTTGTTGGAAATTTGACAGTAACATTGAAACAGCACAAATACCAAAGTTTTGTCAGAGTTGTGGCTGCAAATTGCTATTGGATATACTCTGTAACTTTGTGTGGGTATGATTCTTGTTAAGCGAAGGATAAACAAAATAAGGATTGAAATGACGACCCAAGGTAGCTTTATCGATGAAGAAGTTGCTGTTGTTGTAGGGTTTAACGCCATTTTTCAGCACACGATAGGCTATACATGGCGGCCAGTATTAATGGTGGAGGAAGAACCCGGGAAAACCCCGTAAAGAACCACCGATCCTCGAGAAGCTACTGGCAAGCTTTCTCACATACCAACATTAGCCGAATCCGAGACTCGAACCCACGCAGACAGAGGTGAGATGGCAATGATCCGTAAGGGAGAGCGCTTTAGACCACTCGGCCACTCGGGGCCCCCGATGAGGAAGTAGGAGCGATTGTTGAAGAGCACAGCATTGCAAGGGATCGAACCAGACGGAAACAGCAAACAAATTTGATGCAATTCACAGATATTGAAGGAGACTTCAGTGGTGAAGAACCATATGACATGGAAATAGAGGAAGAGAGCATCCTGTAAGAAAACTAAAGAAAAACACAGAGAAAACTATTAGCATCAAAAAGACACCAACAAGCAAACCGGTTACAGTTAGCGAGGGAATGCGCAACTGAGAGACAAAAATTAGACCTTGAAAGGGAGAAGTTGCGAATGGAACACAATCTTAAACTTAAAGAGCTGGAGTTAGAGATAGAAAGGGTAAAACATCAGAAAGACGTAGATAAAAAGAATGACAGCCTCCCATTCAAAGTCAAACTTCAAACTTACAACAATCAAGTGAATGAAGATATTCTTACAATTCTCTCAGAATTTGACGCCGTAGCTGATCCATGCAAAATGAAGCGAAGAAATGAAAACCCTGTAACTGAGAACACTGCAAACAGGAGAGGCAAGAGAGGTAGCACAGCAAACAAACAAGAGCTATGTTGAGCTAAGAAAGGCCCTGATAAATAGGTTTGGGAAAAGACCTCACGATTAGTTTAACCAGTTAGTTAGCATAAAAAGGGATGCTAACGAAACATACAGAGGTCTGATGTCACGTATAGAGCAATATTTAACACGGTTCATTGATAGTCGTGATCCACGTTGATGTTTAGCAGATGAGTACTTCTTGAGTGCTCACCCGCCAGTACAGGCCCAGTGGATAAGGCGCAGTAAGGACAATGGGTCTGCTGCCGATGATGCTGAGGACTACGTTTTACTCATCAATTACAGCAAGTTCGACCCTAAGCACAGCCAACAACAAGCAAGTAACCAAGCATCAAGTTCACCTCAGTCCAAGAAAACTGGTTTGATAGAAAGATCTATGGAGACAAAAAGCGCTATAAATGTCACCAGTCATAATTTGCGTGACTGTCCCGGCAGAAATAAACAAACTCAAGCAACCTACTTTGTCCAGAATACTATTGGTGAACGGTTAATAAATGGACTGGGCACAGTGAACAACAAGGAAATATAGTTTGTTAACGATACAGGTGCAGAAATAACCTTGAAACGTGTCGATAAGTCATGTATCCTTGAAGGTCAGAGCCTGACACTCTACACTGCCATTGGACAGACTTTTGAGGAGAAATTAGCCATAGTAGAATTAGACACGCCATACTACAATGGTCATAGGAGTTGAAGTCTGTATTTGGAATCACTGTTATTGTGATAAACTATTGCCCTGGTGTAAAACTACAATTTGTTCTCTGTAAAGGGCAATCGTCTTGAGTCCTAGCTTGGGTGAACGTTAAAAAATTGGCTGGGAATATACTTTGCGTTGGATGTTCTTGTTTGCAACTTTGTACCCTGTAACACCATGAAGGGGGGCTGGTGTCATTCTGTTCTATTTATCTGCCCAGATCTCTATTTATTCCATCTATCAGTTTCACACTTCATTTTAATATTTACTCGATCCGGGCAACATTACCGAGGGCGATCACGCTCTAGATAACGATAGCCAAATAAAGCGGACACCTTTTAAGACGGTACAACCTCACAACACCACCACCAGTAGCACCGCTACAATTACAGACGTACATCAATAAATATATCGTATGCAACTGAGACGATACCTTTGTGCTTTCCCAAGCTCTAGCTCGCTTATCGTTAGAGAATTCCGTTTCTTTTCTGGCTCCAGGTCTCTCAAATGTCCTGACCCACTGTTTCACTTTGTGAAAACACCCCTCATGTGTACATCTTTCCAGGGGTGGTGAATGTAACCCCGAACTTGATGACTGACCTTTGTTGTGCAGGATCGCGGCTTGAATCGGCATTGGAATGAAGAAAGGGGCGGCTGTCTTCAAAGAGACGAAGTAACTGGTAAAACCAAAAGAGGTTGTTTATTCACACCCAAGCCGTGGCCTAGCCATGGAAGAAAGAAATTTGACATGAGCTTGAGAAACTATGCAGACTACAGTTGAAAGATACCCAGTATCAAATCAGGAATGAGTTAGGAAAATATGGGCGGGGCACCTGTCAGATATAGACCCTTATTTTACTGGTCATTGTACGATCACTTCACTACTCGCCAGGATTTTGACCATTATAGAGGTCTAGTAAGTTGTAAAGTGAAATATAATAAGCCTACTCCGAATACACGGCATTCGCAAAAGGTTGGGCGGGAATTCAGACTTGAAAAGCTTTTTAAAGGTAAGAATTCTTCACCCGAATTTGTTTAACATTACTGAGAGTTGTAAGTTATATGTAGTATGTTGAAATTGATTCCAAGAATTATGTTGGTATGTAGAAGTTACCTGTATCAGAGTTAATATCACCTACGTATTTGAGTTATTTACCTATCGTAACGTTCCGTAGAGAAGCTCGTAGAATACAAGATTGAATTACGTAGATTGTTAGCCTTCGGTCGGAATTAATTGTGTAATTTGCTGTTGAGTGCATCGTATTGAATTATTGCATTTCTTAATGAATTATGTTAGAACTTGTACTTTTTTTAAATTGTTAATTTGAATACATAGTTCTGAACTATACAGGGTTAGGCATGTTAGCCTTGTGAATATATCGTGAAGTATCTGCATTTTTGTATTTGAACATTGTGTGTACCTATTACGATTTGTAAGGTAAGGAATGCGTCTGATTGTGTGATGTTGGTAGTTACTCTGTCGAGAATTAAAAATGTGTACTCATGTCACGGAAGTTGTTGATGTATGTATCAGGAGTCGTTAATACCATTGTTGTATTATCACCCTTTTTTATCGTACAGGCGGGTATGGAATATTTCGACGTGAGTGTATGCGTGACCTAACGATTTTAATCGGCAGTATGCTGATGAAAGGCTGTGTGAGGATGTGAGATTGTCTAGGTTGAAAGGGAGACTAGACTATACGTCCCTTATTATTTACAGAGAAGCTTTCGGTGCTGTTTTGGAATTGTTCGGGTTGGACCGAGTGCCACCTAAAGAAGACGAAGTAAGGAGAATTTGTAGGTCACGGGACCAGATAGAATAGCTGAGGGAGAAGTTCTGAAGGCAGACCGGATACCGTGAGTGGAGGAAGTGGAAGGGTGAAAGACGTAGTCGAGGGACGGAATGGGTACTGAAGTACCAGTCAAGGGAAAGGAAATAATACAGGTGAGTAAAGTAGCAGGGACAGATAGAAACACTCTCACGCTGCATATCACATGATGAAATTGGCAGAATAAATAGGTCGACCGAGTGGAGACATTGTGAAAATTTAAATTGTAACGTTAGATTATTTAGATCTGTTACTAAATTGTTATTCCTCACATTTTACTTGCTGTGTATTATCCACCTAGAACGTCGGCATTGTTGAATGTGGGCTCTGAGCTATATATCCATCTATTTAAAAACAAATTGTACATCCTTCTTCGATATTAGCAAAATACCCTAGGAGACAAAGTTACACACTGTCCATTGGACGATTTATTTAACGAGAAATTGCTTATTAATGTTCCTCAGAGTTAAATTCTGGCTTCCCTCAGAACTTAGACTGAGTAATTTCGTGAGGGGATTTTCTTAAAACTTTAAATACTTATGTGACCCCTCCATTTAGCTTAGCCAATCAGGATTACTTTCTCTAACCGCCACAAATTGTATAACACTCACATCGAAATCAGAACAACTGTCTCTAGACCGTATTTATTAATAAAATTCAAGTCATGCCCGATGTTAGTTTATTCAGGAAGTTATACAGAGCAAAACGTTAGGCAGTATTTATTTTATATATCAGGAACATAGTCTTCAAGTCAGAAAGTCGGATAGTAAAGATTCCATACTGAATAGTAAGGAACCCTGGCGGAATAAAGAATCCAAACCTGAACGAAGAGAGATGACCAGATGAAACAGAGTGCTGCTGTACAAGTCGACCCCAACCGTCAAGCTATGTAAATTCACAGAGTGCTGCTGTACAAGTCGACCCCAACCGTCAAGCTATGTAAATTCACAGAGTGCTGCTGTACAATTCGACCCCAACCGTCAAGCTGTGTAAATTCTGGAGGGTGGCCAGCAATCAGATGAGATTATCCAGATATGTAGGACAATTCGGTTCGAAACGTTCGCTGATTCGTACTGAAAATTTGCTATATCTAAGTAAGCGGAACTGCTAATTGCAATAAAGAAATTTTGATTCGTTTATTTTCTAGTAGATGTGTATCGTACAAATGGTCTAGTGTTATTTTGTTTATCTGATGTATTAAATTTTTATACTCTGTACATGGAGCTCGTGTTGGTCTATTTTATATCTCTGATCAGATATCCATTTATTCCAACCATTAATTTCATATTTCTATATTCGCTCGATCCGGGCTATGACACCGAGGTTAACCATCTCTTTGACATCGATACCGTTATCAAAAATGGGAAATAAAATGAAACAACCACCCCACCTTCACAGATACTCAATGGCCAGCTATAGACTGCTCTTGTTACACTCTGTTTAATTACATATGTGATAGTAACTTCTAATGGTAATTTAATACATGCATTACTAGCTTCGGTAGTTGACACATACACCAGTCTAAATAACCCCCTATAGCTTCTTACCTATTAATTTCGGTTCATGGGACTGAGCAGTGTTGTATAGACGCTTGCTTAAACTGACATTGCCCGGGTTATTACCCGGTCGATTTTTTAAAAGCTAGGTTAATCTTTGTGAGGGGGAGAGACGGTCGGTCACCTCAGTTGTGACGGGACGGAACACGAATATATCTACTGCAGCATTGTTCCATTTAACCCCAGTAATGACGGTCAATAGAAGATATCCAGAGGTGGTTGTCTCTGGCGCATTTACCAGAACAAACTGATTCTCCTTTCAATTGTTGTCTGAGTGACCTTGTTTATTATTAAACTGTGCAGTGGGTTGGTCAGTCACCTCGGCTGCATATGGATGAGGCACTGACTAGTCTATTCTTGTTTGGAAAGAGAAGATAATATTGCTTACAATTTATCTGAACCAAGGTCACCAAAACATCTTAGTAGCTTGAAAAGCCCCTTAAGCATTCTTTTTAAAAAAATGTACACATGTGTAACAGTGTGACTTAATAACACATATGTGAAAAAATTAATTTCACACATATGAACTAAAAAAAATATATGAGAAAAATAATTTCACATATGTACAAAAAGACTTCAATTCACATCTGTCACTTTTATGTGAGACTGCTTTAACATATGTGAAACTTTCTTACATGTGTAAGATACGTGATTTATTTTATACTACTGCAAAAGATTTTTTTTACCTATGATGAAAAGAATATTACATATCCGAAAAAAGACAGATATAGAAAAACGCCTTTATTATGCATACGCACATATCTTCTTCATATGTCAAATAGTTTTTGTTACGTATCTGAAATAGCTTTTCTTGACATGAACAAGTAAATTTGTTGATATCTTTGAAGCAGTATTTCACATATGATAAATATTAACTGCCTTTTAATATATCAAATAGGTTGACTTTATCTCATATGTCGACAAAACATCGAAAACTAGTATTTGATATGTATGTATGTATTAGTAGGAAACTAATCTTTCGATGGAGAATATAAAACATCCTTTATTTAGCTTATCTAACCGCTAAACACTAGCAGATGCCCCCCCCCCCCTCCTCAATAACATAACATATTAAATCGTCCGCGGCGGACGCTCTAACCACTTAGACCACCTGAGCGGTCGGTCTGGAAATTAATAATGTTCCAAGAAAATAAATACTAACATTTCGGGAATTTTTTTTTCATATAAAAAGGCATAATTCTACTTGATATAAAAAAATATTGAAGAAATGTGAACGATAAGTCTTGTTTGAGTGAAACTAGTTATTTTAATTAAGGTAGCTCGCAATGTACTGAAAATATACCATTTCTCAAATCTGTAGTAAAACAAATTCAGTATTCTGTTCCCGTGAATTTAATGACTTGATTTGATCTGGATGTACATGTGAATTTATTTACATTGATTTGCATTGGGCGAACAGGTGAATTTTTTTTCTTCCGTTGATTTCTACTGGATGTACAAGTGCAGTCTGTTCTGACACTGACATAACATTTTGTTCGTTCTTGACATTTTATACCTGGAGGAATTGCATGTGATGTTGTATGCATGATATTTAGCTCACTGGCTAAGTGAGTTTATGGCATGGTGTTGTATATGTCGCGCGTCCGTCCACAATTGCTATTTAAAACAATATACGAAAAACAAAACCTAAGAGATACATTTTAGCCAAGTCTGACAGAAAGCATCCTAGAATAAAGTGCTTTCATATTTATACAAAGTATAGCTATTTGCCATCAAATGCAGTCACCATTACTTAAAAATAGGAAACATTTAAAAGACTTCTTCACCAAAAATATGGCCACATTTGACAAAAGTCCTGCTGGTGTAGAATTAGATAAACATTCAAATGACCCCTCATGAGAATCTGCTCAATATAATTAGAGAAAATTTCACAAAAAGCATCCGGGCATAAAGGGCTTACAAATTTAGGAACTGTCTGGTGATATGCGAGTGGGGGCTCTGAAAGGCACAAAGGTACTGTCTCAAATGCATACAATATGATCATTGATGTAATATTTTATATTATTTGCTGAATTTATTCATTGTAATTAATGCTCAAGTTAATTGCTGCTTTTATTTGTCTTGAATATAATAGAAATAATGTACTGTAGAAATTTCATGCATTACTCTGATAAAAATTGTGAGAATAAAAAGTCTTAAATGATATGTAGCCTGTATGTTTAGAGTAAATTTTACTATATATGAGTCAATTTATAGCTAATTAGCAAAGTGACGTACTTACGACAAAAAAGTGAATACAATTAATTCGTTTGTATAATTAAGTTGTGAATTCTTTTCAACCGAGAAGAGATGTTGTTAGCATTAGGAACGTGTGCCGACTGACATGGTCAGCTAGTGATTTACGGCCCACAGTGGCGTGTTACGGCTTATTTAGGAAGTCTAATTATGTCATGGTCCCAGTAGGAATGATAGCAACAGTTAGAAAAGATATTAATTTATAGTAATAGGGTTGTTAGTGTGTATTAAGTTGCGAACTGATTATAGCTTAGTTCTGTTGAATTACCACTGTCGATATCTGACGATAAAAGAGTGGGAATAGTGTTTGATTCCAGAAGGGAAAAACCTGACACCTATTTCGGTTGGATAATATATTTTATTTGAAGGAAAAAATAGCTCCGCAACTGTACTGCACAGTGAAAAAGAGCGCAGTCTATAACCAAAACTGTTTGATAATCCGAAGAGGCTAGAGGGGGAGAGAGAGTGAAGGTAAAGAAATACGACAACACTGACCTATCACCAATAGTGACTTGGAAAAGTTCAGAAGCAACCAGGTGATACTGACAAGGCGGCAATTTATGTTCGAACAGTCACTCGATTATATGATGAAATGGTTTCGTGGATGTCACAGAATGGCTACTTGAATTTCGAATAAATTTTGTAACACTATTTCTAAGAGCAAGTGAATTATTATTCAGGTGCCATGTTCAGTTTCATAAATGATTTAATTGTTATAATTTTCATACGGGGGCTCGTGTCATTCTATTCTATTCACATATATGTTATTCCATCCATTAATTTGATATTTTATTTTATTGTTTACTCCATCCGGGAAATAACACCGTTGATCGATCATCTCCAAGATAACGATAACCAAAAACCATTAGGAGTGGGGAGGTCGCATATATCCCACCTCTGACACAAACATTTTATTTATTGCTATTTAAATATACCTTCCATCGAAGTGTCCTTTAACAGCTCTCTCGGATTATATTTGTCAGATTTCAGAGATTTCAGTAAGACTTTCTTATATATGTTTTTGTTTCATACGCTGTAGAAAAAACATGTAAGTTTTTCCAACGAAGTACATACATTTCGTAAATATTCACTTTTTGGCAATTTCTAGTGAAAATTAAATTAAAACTTACCTTACTTTTGGATCACAGCTATGTTTCTGTCTGTCTGTCTGCCTCACTGCCTCATTCCCTCTCTATCTCATATATATATATATATATATATATATATATATATATATATATATATATATATATATATATATATATATATATATATATATAATAGTAGGAATCTGTTCCTAACATCTGTATAACAGGGGCATTGTAAAACAGTGATATTAATCTTCTATTATACGTTGATTGGGGGTGGGGTGCGATAATTCCGTCCTTCCTCTAGAGCTAAATTAGTAGCGGAACAACGGAGTCTGCTAATTGCATTTTGTAGATCAGTAGGTATTGATGATTATATAAGCCTAAACGGACAAAGTATCATAAAATTTAGTATAGTTGATATGCCTTCTGTGATTTATTTATGGCTGAATTCTAATCAGGAATTAAAATATCTTTAAGACGTTGTCTAAAATTCAACAAAAGTACTTTTTTCATCTCCTATATCACGTGCGAACCAGTAATAGCCCAATCCGTATTTGAAATGTATGTCTTTAACATTCGAAATCAACGTAACTTACCCGACTCGTCCATTTCTTTCAGCATTATATAACATTGTCTTGGATATTTATCATCCATTCTAATCATCAATTCGTAATATATTTACGGTCATTGTTAAAACAAAGAGGTAGTTCTCGACATTCTACTTCTGTTTTCTTCCAGTTTTATTAAACGTAAAGTATTCATCTGCAAAACCGTCAAATTGACTTACTTTTCCCCAAGTTTGACAAACGTTGCAGGTGTCAAATCTTGTGATAAACGACTGGGAGTTAGAGTGAGATTTACATTTGAACAAGCCTTTAGTATTCAAAACACATGCATATTGTTGTTTTCGTATGATGCGCGTCGGGTCCTTGACCGTATTCCTATGTATGTGTTGGTCATTGTGGCGTTGCAGATCTCGCTAGGTGCTTAATATCCATCCTCCTCGTCCGTGGGCGTTCCGCTGTCATCACGTGGGTTGTGGTAAACAAAGCCAAGTGCACCGACACCAGTTTGCTCAGATCGCGCGTATATTCTATCGTATTTCTCAACCAGATTTCCGTCGGGGTTTCGAATGACATTCAGTTCACCTTTGATTGAAGGTAAAATGAACAATTTTCCGTCTATAACCAGCTTATAGAATGAAAGATACACCATTCGATTGTTGTTTCTAGCTTTTATAATGAATTGTATCAACGTCCTACTAATCGTCTCTTACTTAAGATATGATGTAGATAGTGCCAGTCTATACCAAAAAATGCGGTTACAACACGACACACACAAACAGCATCACACCGGACTTTATGGCAAGTCACTCCAAAATAATACCGATAACGAAATGTTGATGGGAGCGGAAACTTTCACCCTGAACCTTCGCAAAGTGAAAACGAGTACGATCCTAAGTTTCATGCATGTCGGGTTCAAGGCAAGAAAAGAATCACAAGCACTAGTGTTGCAAGTATTGACCTGAGAATGGAAACCGACCTACATACCGAGTGGGAACGGAGTACAACTCAGAACCCGCATGCAAGGACAACTCGAAAAAATATGACAAAACGAAACAAAGATCAACCCTGACGAAAACTAAAAAATAAATAAATGAATACAAATAAAACAAAATCACACACGAAATCCACAATTGGGAGGACGGGGGATACATAAATCACAAACCATGACCTTTAGAAACGAAAAACAGGGTGACACCTCCAGCTCATTACCAGCATCTGCTGGAACGGAGTCATGGGGTGCCAACATAACTATTGTCTCTTACGTTTTGTGTGTAGTCTTTGTTGACGGGGTGGGGATTTGACCAGTTTGTACATTTTTTCTTTCTGTTTTTTTTTTTTTTTTTTAAGAGTTGACTGCACATTTTATTTATATTTAAAGTTTGCAAATTAGGCAATTGATTGGTCATGGCTTCGTACCGCTTCCAAGCCTATGTACACTATCTATCTGTACTGGATCAATATCCTTCTCAAGAACGTCCCGTATGCATGTTTTGATTTTCTCCTCGTACTATTCTCAGGTTTCTTGCTGATTCGGTTCATCGAATCATTCAATAATAGGTTATTCCGCGGAGACTGAGATTCTAGTGGTCACGGCGTTTCTTAAGGGTATGAAAACTGAACTGCAAGTCTCATGATCTTTCCGCTGGCGTTCATATTCGCAGGCGTTCATATTCTTCCCTTATCTATTTAAATAAACTTTCAACTTTACTATTCAAGCTTGAATAGTTGATTGAGTGATCTGAGTTATTGCTGTATGTCAGATAAAACGACCATAGCAACAGCCTCTCCATGCTCAAAAACACTTCGGCCTCGCCAAAAATACTGTCTCGGAATCCTTACCAACATCCATAGCTAAACCACCGTCTGTATTGACATACAACCTCGTCTGAGAGGGTTCTTTGTAAGTTCTTTGTTTCTGATCATTTTGTCTGGGGCCTGGGCTTTGCTCAATATCCGCCATTATCAGAAGAAGACCGAGTGGAAACAAGAGTCTGATTATTCTGTTTTCTTGACTCGCAGAAACTTTCAAACCTTGCACTCTCACATTCCTCTTGTCCGGTTGTATGAAAGCAGCCTACCTTACGTTTCCAAACTTTTGTAGAGATTCACATTTTCAGTCAAATTGATAGATTTTACTCAGCTGTGATTTAATCACTGATATAGAGAACAGTTTTGCTTCGAAATTCAACAGTTTGATTGATGTTTTTATACAAAAGAACAAGTACAAATATAAATTTCATTTGACGTGCAGATGGATTCGTATCGGGACTTTTTAATGTATTTGGTCAGTCAGTTGTGTACATGTGTTAAATTATATTACTCACGTGTAGAATCATTTTTCAAGTGTGTATTATTTGCTTTATATATATATATATATATATATATATATATATATATATATATATATATATATATATATATATGTGTGTGTGTGTGTGTGTGTGTGTGTGTGTGTGTGTTAAATTATTTATTTCACATATGGGGAAAACTATTTCAAATATGTAAAATTCTTTTTCACGAATGTGAAATATAGTCACGCGATTTTACACATAAAAAAGAATACGACGTAAAGGTTTTCCACACTAATCTGATGTTTTGCTTACCATAGTTCAGTTGAGAACCCCATGGATCAGTGGTTTTTCTAAGGGTTTTACTGAGTTCATCCTCCTTTAGCTGTGTATAGCCTGTCACTTGCTGGAAAATGGCGTCAAATGTCATTAGTGAAACAAACTCCATGATAAGACTAGACGGGTCAACGTCCCGTCCATATAGAAATGAGGTGACTGACGATCCCCATATTAGGGTTTAAATGAAATGTGTTTTGGTATGTATTCGTTTGTTTTCATAATAATCAAGGTCATCAAAGGACCCAAACAAGAATTAAATGGTGAACCAATTTGTCGGGGCACAGCGCCAGAACAATCATCTGAGGATAACTTGTATTGACTGACAGTCAGAAAAGCTATCTCCTTAATTGTTTTTCTTATTTCCTAAACGAATTAGAACATCTTTAACAAGTAAAGGTGTGTTAAGGATGCGCCGTACCCTCCATATGTGCTGACATGGTAAATATATGTTATGCTATGTTGCTTTTACACGCTGATGACACCGTACTTGTCGCAGATAATCCTGTTTACATGCAACACACTCTTGATTTATATAGTAGATACTTCGATAACTGGAAAATTACAATCAATACAGAGAAAACAAAAATTATAGCAAGTGGTTAAAAAAGACGCATACATAAAAATTTAAGATAAGGGATGTCGATATCGATGTTGTACATGAATATAAGTACCTAAGTCTTATATCTCAAGGAATGGAAAGTTCTCCAACGGCCTGAGTAATCTAGGATCCGTAGCGAATACAGTTACTTGAAATGCGTATGCACAAGTTAGATCGGACTATCTATCGATTGTCAGTTGAAACTGTTACATCAAACCATTGTACCGTTTTTAATGATTGCTTGTGAAATCTGAGGATGTATGAAATCTGATATAGTCGAAAAACTCATCTTTCTTTCCTCAGAAGCACGCTGAATATAAAATAAATTACCATTCATTATCAACATTAAAAAAAAAGTCCTATCATATACTACGGGGCGAAATTGGTTAGTGGTTGTGAAGAAAAATATCGCATGTGTCCTCTATTGTACAAACATTGGTATAATTCCTATGACAATAAATGTTTATCAGAAGTAAAATATAAATTAGATGATGTTGGCTTAATCTGTATATGGAGAAATCAAAGTTTTGTGTCAGTTTAATGGTTTATAAATTCGGTAGAACAACGACTAGAAGATCATCCATACACACAAGCCTGGGCAGCTAACATCAGTATGTCGTCTAAAGGTCTTAGTGACAGGTTTAAATAGCTAGTTTGGATTTGAAAAGATCTATTTCTCATTACAAAATCATATATTTAATATTTAATTAAATTTAGAACTACAAATCATAAGTTTCCCGTTGAAACTAATGTTCCTTATAATTACAGACATTGCCCACTCTGTCAGTCTCAAGACGTAGGGATGAATATCACTATATACTGTCATGTTTTTATTTTCTTGATGAAATACAAACATCTATACCTCATTTTTGCGCATCCAGACTAACGTTTATAAATATAATCAATTAATGAATACAGGTAACGTACGAATCTTAAAAGATGTACATGTATGGTTGTATATTGTATTTTCCAAATTTGTAATCCCTGTTGAGCATTATGTACTAATATCGCACGCTATTTCTTTTCCTAATCATTTTCTTGTATTCCTTATATGTTGTAACCTTTACAACCCGAGTGCAATAAATTCTTGTCTTCTCTCGTCCGCCCCTATACAGCCTAGGTGACTGACCATAGTACCAACTGATAAACATTTTCCCGAAATATTTGCTTTTAAAATGAGGCTAGTTAATGACCCCGGTAAGGTCAGTTCAGCAGGTGTCAGCCACATTCAACAAACAGTCCTAACGAGAACTGTCAGAAGTGGAGAATAATAGACGAATAGGAAGACACCGGGGCAATTTAGACTTGCGGTGGCCAGAAATGTATCTGCACATTAATGTATGTAGAAGTTTGACCTTTAATTGAACAGTATAAAACACGAGCAAATTTCACTGTCCATCAATTATCCGTATTTTCTATGTCACAGCTTTATATACTTCTATTTCGAGTAATTAAATTATTATTTCTTCTTTACACTTTATAATTTTTTTGTTCTTTTTGTGCAAGTATAACTACTTTTAATCATGGAATGCAAATCTGATGTAAAAAGAAAAATATTGGAGTATGGCCAGTGATCTTTAACATTAAATTCTATATAAACAATTGAAATGTAAACTTCTGTCAGAAATAATTTAACGTTGCAACTTTTGGACCACAGCTTTCAATCTGATTTGATAGTAAACGCATTTTCATCAGTTCCCTTGTTTACTTTAGTAAGTACGTTGATTTTGTGATTAAAAAATTTAAATATGCATTTTACATATTTCATGTTTGAAAGAGTAATGATATAGATCAGAAACTTCGTATTTAATATACGTCGACAACATACCTACGAACAAAATAAGTAATAAAGAAAAATAAGCTGATTGCCAAACTACAATAAAAAGTCAAGATACGTATCCTTTTACCCGTTAAAAAGAACCTGAAATAAAGCAATTTTTCTTTCGTCCATTAATAACATTCATTAATTGTTAAAATGTGTGAAAACTTTCGTTCTATATCAATTTATGCACTGAATTATGAATAAATTTCTGATTGCGAACGATGGGATATGCTCTGTTTGGAGCATGAGTGGATTTTAATTAGGACCCTTTCCGTTAAAGATTCGACAAATATGTCAGTGATGGGATGTATGGTCCGGGGAATGATAGGGTTGATACAAGCAATGTTCCCTCTAAGGTGCGCGCGCGCGTGGCCGTGCAGCTGCTCAGACATCTCCGCGCAGCTGAATTGTTCTCCGCGCAGCAGATCAAAATTACCAATTATTCAATCCAACATTAATGCTCAAGTCACCTTAATGCTTGCACAATGCAGCGCGCATAGCATGCACATCTACCATTCTCTTAGAGGGAACGTTGGATACAAGCCAGGACAAATTTGGGAAATCGTCGGCCATTGAAATAGGTGTCATAACATGATATTTTCCAGAATAGTTATTAATAAAGGCGGACTATAGAGAATTATTTTGGCTTCGATGGGCGTGTTAAGTTTTTGGCGGTTAGAGAAAATTAATCCTATATGGTGATGCTAAGCGAGGCTGGGTGGGTGTTCCTAGACAAAATCCAAGCGTTTAAGTAATCTCTGTCGCGAAATTAGTCAGTCCAAGGTTTTCTGCTGAAGCAAGAACATTGGTGAAAGTTTAACTGTATACATGTAGTAATATTATTCTTATTTGACAATGTACACGGCACATCACGGCGAATCCATAATGTTTGTCCTGGCAATACTTTAACTTGGAACTCAGTAAAAAAAAAAGCCTTGATTGAGAACAGGTCTGGTTTGAGCGGGTGAGGGGGCGGGGTAAGGAATCGATCTACGTCCGTGCGCACAAACCGACGCTGAACAGGGACGGGGGCCGTTAAAACCTGCCGCATATCTGAGACAATCTGTTAACAAAGCTCACCATTCCATCAAGCGATGTTACCAGTCATTGGAGATTAAATCAGTCTGCTGATGAAATCCTTAGCCTGAGGACGTAAGCTTCGGCTTAGCATTCTCTATATTGTTTGTGTGTCTTGGCTGAAAAGTTAAAAACAATGTCACATATGAAGCAAGAACTTCTTGACTCCATGGAAGTAGACACTGATCTCCCGTTATAAATTGTCCAAGAGGCAGGGAGTATGGAAATATGAGAGAACCGGTACCAGAGAAGAGACAGAGGAAATTCTCAGTAGATAAGCGAGCGAGGGATCGGGAAGCACAAGGAAAAATAGCTCCATACCTGTACCACGTAATGGGAGAAGACCGGAGACGGTTGGTGACCCGAAGAGGCTGAGAGAGAGAGAAGAGAAGAGAAGAGAAGAGAAGAGAAGAGAAGAGAAGAGAAGAGAAGAGAAGAGAAGAGAAGAGAAGAGATGAGATGAGATGAGATGAGATGAGATACAGCAGTGCTGACCTGTCACCTACAGTGCTATGGAAATGACCGGAAGCAATGAAGTTATTCTGACATACCGGCAATTTGAGTTTGATAAGTCACTCGATACTATGATGAAATTTGTTTTATCAAAGAAAACAACAACCGGCTAATTGGATTTCACATAAATTTTGTAATTATATTTCTAAGAGAAAATGTATAATACAAACTTTATTATCAATATCATTTTATTTATGTGATTTTTTAAACTGCTCGTGTTGTTCTGTTTGTTATCTGTGTTTGCTTAGATCTCTGTTATTCCATCAATTAATTTAATATGTTATGTTATTGAGAGAGAGAGAGAGAGAGAGAGTTATATGCTATCCAAACGTAAGGTCAGTTTGAATTTAAGTTCCTGCGCAAATTGCCAGAGGTGAATATACAAGAAACTTACTCACTTCATTAGAAAACTGTTACATATTTGTACCATTACAAGTCTACGTAGGCCTATCTCACCTATGACTCTCCATTTCTGAGTTTCATGTCGGACGTGAGGACTGTTATAGGTATAGGCGACGACTTCAACTGACATTGCTGAGGTCATTAGCCAGCCGACATTTTTTTTTTGGTAATGAAATCAGTTTGGGAAATCTGTAGCAGGTAGTGCGAAAGGTCAATCACCTCAGCTGTGAAAGATCGGGACGTTGATCGCTCTAGGGTTACAATACAGTTTAACATTTAGCTCTGACTGACTGTCAGTACAAGCTATCTGGAGGTATGGTTTGTTCTGGCTGCGTGCCCGAAGAAAAATTGATTAACCTTTTAATTGTTGTTTGGGTGATTGGGTGACCTTTCGTTTAAACCCTGCAGTGGGAAGGTCAATCAACTCAGTTGCACATGGACAGGACAATGACCCGTACACTATTATTATGAAAAGAAACCGTCTTCCGTAGTCTGTTTGTTTTGTGGGTTTAACGTCATTTTCAGAACATGATAGGCTATATACATAGTGACCAGAATGGCCGGTACAACTTTGGGAAGAACCACCAACCTATGTATTATTAGTGAAAGCCATTTTAATATGTATTATTTTGTATTTAACTGTGTAACCCTATTGCATATAGGTGAAAAAGTTTTATATCTATCTATCTATCTATCTATCTATCTATCTATCTATCTATATATATATATATATATATATATATATATATATATATATATATATATATATATATATATATTAATAGTTGTTCACATATGTCGAATAAAGTATTACAGAACTATGAAAACGAATTTCGCTCATATGCACAAGAATTGTACACATGAGAACAAGTTTTACTTACGTACAAAGACCTTGATTCACGTAGGTGTAATTTGTTTCGTATACGTGGACTTCTTTACGTATCTGTAAAGCTTTTAAAACATATGTAAATGAATGATCTCATGTCGATTTTTTGCAAAAGAGTTTAACCCACCTGAACAAGAATATAACCCACTTGAAAAAAAAGTTCACGCATCTGAACAAGAAATTTACGTATATGTGAAAAAGTCATGTATAAAAAACAAGCCCAAAACAAGCCTTTATTTCACATGTTTCAGTCTTTTTCACATGTCAAATAGTTTTTGTCACATATCGGAAATATATATTTTCTGACACGTGCAACTATTTTTGTCACCAATCTGAATTTAATTTTGATTTCTCGACACGTGTACATAGATTTCTTCACAGCTTCGAAATGTGAAATATCAATTTCCTTTTTAAATATGTGAACTAGTTGCATTTTATTTCGCATATTTGAAAAACAATATCACAAAATGGTATCTAACATAAATGACATAAATACTTCATTACATATATACATAAGAATTTCATACATGTAAAATTATACGTAAGTGGAAATTGTGTGCTCATATGCAAAATTGTGTGTGTGTGTGTGTGTGAATATTCTGTATACTAAACATAAGATCAACTTTTGTTTCTTATATAAAAACTTAGTTTTCTCAGGTGTAAAATAGTGTTTTATGTTATATGTGATCTAGTATTTATGCTAAAAAGGCAGAAGTCAACATATAATATTTGTTTACTTTATAAGATTTCACTTGGTGCGCCGACGACTGCGTAAGTCAAAATATATTTGCTTACTTTATAATATTTCACTTGGTGTGCCGACGGCTGCGTAAGTCAACATATATTTGCTTACTTTATAAGATTTCAGTTGGCGTGGAAGTAAAGACAGAATATTTGCTTTAAAAATTCATAATTTTCCCTTCCTTTTGTGATAGAGCAGACCGAGCTTCTTCAGTTCTGAAATTCTTTGAGGTGATTGTAACGTTGTCTCCTAGGGCATTATTGCTATTATCGTAGGAGGGCGTACAATTTTAAATTTTAAATAGATAGATATATAACTCCGAACCCCAGTCAGCAATGCCGAAGGTCTAGAAGATAATATACAAAATACAAATAAAATGTGAATAAAATGTGAGGAATGACAATTTAAAAACAGATCTAAATATTCAAAGAACACAAGTAAATTTCCACAATTTCTCCACCAGCCCATATTTCCCTAATTCAGCCCTGATTTTATACTGGGGTGTCTCTGAACTGTAATCTGCCTAGTTTCTCACGCGCATGTCAATTTTCTTTCTATCGCGGCTAGGCCACGGCTTGGGTGTGAATCAACAGCCTCTTTCGGTTTTACCAGTTACTTCGTCTCTTTGAAGACAGCCCCCCCCCCGCTTTGTTCCTTCCAGTGTCGATTCAAGCCTCAATCTTGCACAACAAAGGTCAGTTGTCTATGTCGTGGCGACATTATCCACCCCCAAGTAAGTTGTATACACAAGGGCTGTCTTTACAACGTGACAGTGATAAAGAATGGAGTTCGATTAGAAAGCAATTACAATCTACCGTGCTGTGTAAGTCTCTGTGCCCAAGAATCATACAGAATTACAACGCAACCACTCTCCCAGTTCGATTACACGGAAAGTTATACTTCATCCTGCGAAAAATAATACCTTTCTTAAATCTTGTACCAAAAATGCGACATATATGTTTGAATGATCACATGACCATACCTACCTAATGTTACACTGCCCCATCCTCATAAAGAAACAAAACCCAATAAAACGACTCGTTCTCGCACAATAATGACAAATTTAAGTGGTACGAGTAGGGATTTAGATTTTCGTTGTGCTGTAAATAGCATTATATCCATTCTGCCAGCGGTCGTTCACCTTTGCAGCTGGAACATTTGATCAATAGAAGTCATCTGATTTTCGTTCTGTTCCTCATGATTATTATTGTGAAAAGGGATCAATTCAAGAATAAATTTGATTATTATAATTGTGTTCGTTTTTAAGTAAGGTAGCACGTTACACTTAAACATACTCAACTAGCCGCGGTAGCTCATTTGGTAGAGGACACGGGTACTAATGATATGGTACAATGGGGACCAGTCTCGAAATGTGCGTACTTTTAATAGAGTATATATGGATCCTCTTGCCGAGATAGGTTTATAATAAAAACAAGATTTCAGTAAAAAGAATCTTTTGAGATATTATTCTAGCTGTAACTGAAAAAACTGAACATGCTTTACAGAAGGAATTGTATTCATTTACAGACTTGTTTGGAAAACTCATTACTGAAATTAGCACATGACCAATTGGTACGGAGGAAAAACATATGTAGATCCAGAAAAATGCCAAAGGCTCGTATCGTTTTCTACACAGAAGTGATCTTCAAGGCTATGTTTATAATGATTAATATAAGTTTGATCATGAACTTTCAGAAATTTAACGCTAATGATTTTTTAATATAGTAGTATTTGCAAAGATTTACTATGGGAGCTAAATTAATACAATGAGTCCTAGAAAATCAGACTCGTCTTTCAAGGGTATATTGCAAAGGGTACGCATTGCTTGCTTCTGTACTAATTCATTCTACGACTTTTAAAGTATATCACAAATATGTTTACATTTGTCGCTTATGCACAAATATTGTTGATGGAGTTTACTGTACAGATTGTGTATTTTTCGGACAGAAGAATTAAACAAAAGAACAACACATATTGCAAACAATTAATTGAACTTACATTACAAGGCTCTCGCTCGATGTAGATCTCTGTGTCTCGCGAGACTCAGGTTGAACGAGATTAATACATCTCTCGTGAGTTGTCTAAAATGCAGCTTTATCTCGCTGAACGAGATTCTTCACACTTCATATTACATTAACTGGAAGGTGAATTTTGTAATAATATTTTATATTTCGTCATTTCTATACGAGCCTATTTTCGCATAACTCCTTTTCAGCGACATAAATAACGACCAACGATCTGTCGACCAAGGGACCAATATATCAGAATTTTCTGACCATGTGCTTCTTCAAATTTATTCCAGTTTCCAAACACAGGTTTACATTTGCTTTTGTTTGAAAATGGAACAACAAATTGCAAAATTCCAATAAGCAGTCTTTGTAGAATATATCAAAACTGACTTCAAATCTGAATATTTTTAAAAATACTTGTGTAATCATAAACATAGACCAACTCTGACAAAACTCCAGGTGTCTTCTCATAAACTGAGAACTGAAAGTAGATGTCAAAACAACAAAATTGATAGTAGTGAAAGATATTGTATAGTATATAATTACCATGATACTGAAGATGAATAGTGTGTGTGTGTGTGTGTGTGTGTGTGTGTGTGTGTGTGATTATCATTTTCAAAGGGAAATTTATATGCACCGTAGTTCACAGATTCTATGCTGTCTAATTCTGACAAAAGAAATGATTATCATGGGAAATATTTAGGAACTGCTGCTTACAATTGGCCAGAGTAAATTAAGGCGTACACTTTGAAAGTAAATTGAATATAAAGTGACGACCTTGGTCGAAATTCTTTAGTCTTAAATATCCTGAGAGAGAAGAAGTCTGACAACGCGGAAGCCAAAAAAAGAATAGCGCTTTCCTCTTTAAACAAGAAAAGGGGACCAGGTGGCTCTCTTGTAAGAGAAGACAGGTTTTAGTGCTAGGACGCACAATTTCTGAAGGAGAACAGCATTAAGGTATGAAAATTTAATTTTCCACGTACTTTTCTATTTTTGATTGTTTGTTTTATGCAAATGTTGTTGATATGACTAGGATTCGTATTATGTATGGTTTATTCAATTTCATGGAAATCTGTTAATGCTATAGTTGTGTTGCAGTTTATCTCTTTCATTTTACAGTTACTAATTCATTGATAGAATTGACTATTGCATACTATGAACATTTTCTGTTGGGACGATATTGATTATCGTAAGTTAACGATATCCGCATATTTATATCTGATTTTGTAATGTTGAAATAATCTTGTAAGTTAGGGATTGCTGTGAGCTAGAACGTTGTGAATTTTATGCAATAGTAATCCGCATGTGGTAGCGTAGGTAAAGAGATACGTTAACGTTAAATATACCGCTAACGTGTTATTTATGGCTGGTCGCTGTGAAGCGAGGGTGATGTCCTATCGGATTAGTTCAGAATTTATGCAGTGTGAATAGCTAGTATTCTTACGCAAGTGAGGGAATTTTATATACGTGAAGAAAGTTGCGCATACTAAGATTTAGGAGTAATTTTGTCCTTTAAGGAACAACTTTCTGGGGAGAGACGGGACAGTCCGAAGACGGACGTCCGAAAAAAAGAAGTGACGAGTTCAGAATAAAGGACTAGGAAGTCCAGGAAGGGGTGAAGCGTAGAGAATAGGAAGGCTCGGGGAAATTGTTAGACGTTGATGCAGGGTCAAAGGAGGAAGGTGATGCAATCAGTCGTTGACAATGGTCTTTTTCACCACTCGTTATTATGATGAAGTAAATCCAAATTAGATACTGCTATTAAATTATGTTGGCATAACTTAGATTGAATTGGAGTTGCTGCTATTAATAGTTATTGATTTAAATTTTGCTATTTTTCTTGTCGAAGGGGGCTAGTAGTGCATTATTTCTTCCCAATAGTCTTGCTCAGTTCTCTGTTCAAATTCTATCTTTCCACTCCCACCGGGCTATACTATCGAGGGAGGCCATCCTTTAGATAACGCCAGCCAAAACCAATTAACCACCCCTCTTACTAAGAGGGCGACGTTACAGAGACACTAGACTGCGCTCCGAGTGCCGATGTTGCGCGCTCGTTAAAAGAGCGGGAAAGGGAATTCGAGGAACTTCAGAAGAGATTGGAACCAGGCTTCTGAGGTAAAATATCTTCGTCTGGATCGGCGTCACTTTCGTAATTAAGTGTCGTAAGATTTATAAACTATTATGTGCATTTAATTTAGTAAAAATGTAATCTTCCATATCTAGCTGAAGTATCAACATGTAATTTAGTGTATAGCGAATTGGTATTATTGAAGATTAATGTGTGTAGTTGTTAGGATAAATCGAAGTGGATGGTTTAATCTGCTGCGATGTTGCATCGTCGTGCAGAACTGAATTTAATAGTGAGTAGTTAGACCTTGTACTTGTTTGTTTTTGAATATATAGTTGTGGATTGTGCAGTTAGGCGTTGTTGGCATTGTGCACGTAACATCTAGTATTTATATTTGTATGCGTCTTTTATAATATGTAAGGTAGGAAATGGGTGGGAATATTGTTGATGTTGACAGTTTATTATATAGAAAATTAGGGATATGTATGTATGTATCAAAAGTCGTGAATTTATTGTTGTTGTTATAGCCTTCATTATAGAACAAGCATATGTGGAATATTTAGATGTGAGTGTACGAGTTGACCTAATGATTTAATTGCCATTATGTTGATGAAAGATCTGTGAGAGTGTATTAATTAATTCTTTTATGTTCGAACAAGGAGGCACAGTTATACGTCCCTTCTAATCCACAGGAAACTTTCCGCGTGGGAACGTACGCCACCGAAGATTAGAAAGGTGAAGACGTGGAGAGCACGTAGAGACTGGCAGTTGTACAAGAAAAAAGAAGGGCCGGAAGATGGAAAAAGGATACCGGAAGTACCGATAAGGAGGGCCGAGAGAACGAAAATGAGAGTATCGAAGTATAGACAAGGAGAGTCGGGAAACGGAAACAATGATACCGGAAGTACCGAAAGGAATACAAGACGGAAGTTACAGATGAGTAACAATGAAGGGACATGGGACGGAAACACTCTCACCTTTAATTTCGCGGGAAGAAGCTGCAGTGAGTATGATTTCATTCTTAGTACATATCATAGTACCTGTTAGTAGTGACAGTTGGCAAGAACAGTAATCCCGGCATTCTGGATATTTGATACCAGAGCATGTCATCATGTGGGATTTTATTGTTTATATTCCCTTGGCTAACTGAGCCTGGACCAGTTCATGCCCTTTGATAAGGCACAAATGTTAAATTAATTAAAATCCCTTATCTCTAACTTTTACTAAAATAAGAGCAGAGTGGGAGACGCAGGCAGTAATGTGACTGGGCTTGGTGCTATAGTCAACACTGATTTTACTTTTGTGTGTAGATTTTAGCTTTCAGTTTACATAAAGTTGAAGGACCCTTACTTGGTGTTTGTGTGTCCCTTGAATACGAATGTAGCTAAGGTATTGATGTTTTTCATTCGGTTTGGAATAAATGTCTATATGATGTGTGTTATTGACAATTTTAGTTTTTGTATCCAAAACTATATGGCCCAGCCGAAAGAAATATCAGAATATTTGGACTTCTGTATAAGTCCCCCTGTCTTTATAATACCGTCCTACCTTCAGGATACAACGGACTATCTCGTGAAAAGTAAAGCCACTTAACCGTCACCACCACCTGAAACAATTCTTGTCTCACTAGACGAAACATTGCTTTATACCTATATTCCGCGTGATAAGTGAATTCATGCATGAAAAGAAACCTGGAAAAAAGGACCTTTAAAAATGCTACCGACGGAATTTCTAGTTAAACTCCTGGAACTAGTTTTTAAACTCAACAACTTTAGTTTGATGTCAAGAATTACCTCCAGCTAAACGGAACAGCCATGTGGACTATGATGGCCTAATCATAAACAAATATCGTTATGCGTAGCTTAGAAAGCCGTCTTTCTGTAAGCCATAAACCATGCCTGTGGCTACGTTTCGTGGATGAAGTGCAAATACGGTGGAACGACGGGAAGGAAAAGCTAGACGAATTCATCATGCAGATCAGAACGTTCCATCATTCGATCAAATTCACTGCCAACATTTCAGACACAACTCAGACAGCTGGTGCGTCGCGTTCTTGACGTATAAGACTTCATTCATCAATATTTGTCTCTAACTCTTTGCAATATCGTTGTTTTATGACGTGGGACATTTGTATAATGGAGGAAGTACTGGGCTTCCGGGAGGTTTCCAAGGCTATATCAGAGGGCTCCCCATGTCCATGGCTTCTAGATTTCCAAACTTATTGAAATGCCTGATATGGTCTCTGTATATTTAATTTGCATTGTTTGTATTGTTTCTCAAAATTAAATAACCTCTTTAAAATTTCATTATATGATATTGTATTGTAACATTGCATGTTGGACACGGCCTTGTCCAAAGTTAAGTTCATTTTCTACCTGGCCTGAATTATTGATTTTGGCTTTGTAGTAAATGCATTTGTTTATCTCAATCTGTGTCTTGAACTTTGGCAATTCCTTATGAATTGCAGGGTCTACTTGTTGTTTACTACACATTTTATAGCATAATTTTAGTAACAGACTGCTAATTATAGCCCCAAAAAAATGTTGTAAACATTAAGAACTTTCTAGATGGTTATTTTCCATTAGGTAATGTTTTCTTTATTATAAAAAAAGTTAATAGTGTCCTGAGGTCAAATAGAGGACAATATAATCTTGGCACTGGAAATATTATTCATTCGTGCTTACATCTAGCAAAATCAATGTGTATTATTGTTGTGTTCAGTATTTATTTGGGTTGGAATCTATTTCTTCAAATCTTCAATTCTCTTTGGCAATAAAACGTGCTTTTATAACATTCCACCAAATAGATACCTGGATTTATAGCTAATTCAAACCTGGAATTCTATTACTGTGTTTCAACAAAAAACTGTCGGCACATCAACATTATACTGATCATCACAGGCACATTAACACCTCAACGTTGGACTTAATTTTGGATTTCTATTTAAGTTTATGTAGAACATTAAATTATTAGGACTTGTGTCTGTAATTCTGTAGTTATTTTGGGATTTAATTAGCAATACCGTAAGTTCTTTTTCCATTTTCACTTTTTATTCCTGGGAAATAAATTATTTGTTGAATTTTACAAAGCTTTTTACTTTTCACTCTTTTCTGTTACTTATTTTAAGAGCATAGACTCGTAACAGATCGTTAGCTCGTTTCGGAAGCTAGTAGATGATTCTTTCGTTCATTCTTTACTCAGCTTTGGATAGTGTGAAAGTAGTTGTACAACAATACAAACACGCACACGTATTTAGACAGACAGAATCACATAACTGATACCTTTTTATGAGTTCAGTGGTAATGATAAGTTTTCTGTCCCAGAGATGTAACAAGCTTTTTGTTATTAGACTACAATATACCGTTTAACCTTTTCATGAAGATCATCCCCGAGATTACAATGTGCTCTCTAAACTTTCCATCAAGTTCAATCCCTCCAGTGCTTTGTGCTTTCTAATCTTTCCTCAAGTTCATCCACTTAGACTACAGTGTTCTCTTTAACTTTTCCAAGAAGTTCGTCCCTGAGATTAGAGTGAACAGTCTTATCTTTCCAAGAAGTTCGTCCCTGAGACTAGAATGAATAGTCTTATCTTTCCAAGAAGTTCGTCCCTGAGATTAGAGTGAACAGTCTTATCTTTCCAAGAAGTTCGTCCCTGAGATTAGAGTGAACAGTCTTATCTTTCCAAGAAGTTCGTCCCTGAGATTAGAGTGAACAGTCTTATCTTTCCAAGAAGTTCGTCCCTGAGACTAGAATGAACAGTCTTATCTTTCCAAGAAGTTCGTCCCTGAGAAGTTCGTACATGGCGTGTGTGTGTGTATGTATGTATGTATGTATGTATGTATGTATGTATGTATGTATGTATGTATGTACATGCAAAGGAATATTCTAAATGTAAAATGAGAAATAATACTGTATGTATGTATGTATTTAGGTAGGTAAGTATGTATGTATGTATGTACGTACGTACGTACGTACGTACGTACATAGGTAGGTATTTAGGTAGGTAGGTATGCGTGTATGTATGTATGAATGTATGTATGTGAGCATGCGTGTATGTATGTATGTATGTATGTATGTATGTATGTATGTATGTATGTACATGCATAGGAACATCCCAAATGGAGAATTATAAATGAGTCTGTCTGTACATACATACATACATGCGTGTATGTATGTATGTATGTATGTATGTATGTATGTATGTATGTATGTATGTGCAAAAGGACATTCAAAATGGAGAATCAGAAATGTCTCTATAGGACACACAGTACTAATTATATGGAAGAACTGTGAACCAGTCTAGAAATGATAGAGTATATACGGGTTTGGTGGTCTGTAATTGGTTAATAATAAAAATGTAAGTAAATGTAAGAAGATGTAAGTAAACGAAAAACAAATACATCCAAAACCTTCATGTAGATATTATATGAATATTACTGTGATAATTGATCCAAGGTTAAAGAGGAGAAAAATCATGTCGTTGAATTAAGGTTCGCACATTCATTCATGTATAGAATCGTCATGTCCAGCGGAGAACAGAGACAATGCTATCTGCATCACTACGTGACTGCTGTCTGTCCTCTCATAACCTTGAACTGCAAACATAGTACAAGTAAAGTGTCACTCTTCAATTTCCATCGTCACTTGAACATTCTTTCTCGGTAATCAAGATGGGCATTACTTCCAACAGTTCCGTACTAAACGAGAGGCGGTTGAAAGGAGCGTCCCCGCAAACAGGATGTTTCGCAATGATGGGCCAAGCTACATGTACAGTTCTTGCAGTCCTATTTCTACTCTAAATGCCAGTGTGGTGATAGTTATATTTTAAACAAATAATATTCTCATTATTATATATGATGCGTATTGAATCAGTTTGAGATCAAAGTTTGATCGATGACTATATCATTATTTTTGTCTGTTTTGATCAATCTTATGGTATTGTTTAAAGTACCCAAAAGGACGAGAGTGAAATATTGCATGAAATCTGAATTCAAACTAAATGAAATTGTTTCTCCCTTTTCAAGCTTTAAATTAGATATAAAGTTGAAGTCTGTGTTTAGAATGAACCAACATGAAATTATGTTGAATTATGTTTTGTCTGTTTGGCCTTTATTGTACATAATCCAAACACTTTTTATCGGTGTAAACAGAAGTAATAGATTTGAATGCACCCATGAAAATATATAACCATACACGCAACAGTGTCTAGGAAACGAAGGTACCAGCGATAAAAGTGTCTGGCATACTTTGCCAAAGCATTTATGATAACGAGTGGCATACTTTGCCAAAGAATTTATGATAAAGAGTGTCTGGCATACTTTGCCAAAGCAATTATGATAAAGAATGTCTGGCATACTTTGCGGTATATATCTAACAACAGTGGGGTGGGGTGGGGGTGGAGAACGTTAGGGTAAAGGTTCACTCAGTAACAGATTGAATGAACCACATGATCATATTACACAACAAATGACATTTTTATACATTCCTCTTAATATTGCGGATCAAATCTACTTTGCTCCTTGGATATACATTTTGCAAGGGTGCACACTTTTGTAGAGTTTTCACGGAACATTTTGATGGGGTCCGCGTGACACGTACCCATTAAGATTGCTGTAGCCCCGCAGTAAACTGGTGACCGTGAGGGATATAATCTGTTATTCTTGTGGCATGAATTAAATTTTAATTAGGATTCACTTTTTAACAGTTAGAACAGAGAGGCTTGCTGTTAACGTGGGGGGGGGGGGGTCATAGGGGTAAACTGTCCAGGTTGACTTGTACCAGAGAAGAGTCTTAGGAAGTTGTGGGTCTTTGAAACAGGTGCCATACGATGGTATTTTACAGAACAGTTATTAATAAAGGCGGCCTATAGGAAGAACTTTTTGATTTCTATGAGACTGTTACAAATTTTGGCGGGTAAAGTAGTAGTCCTGACTGACTAGCTAAGCTAAACGTGGTGGTGGTGGGGCGTTCCCAGACGGAATTAAGGGGTTTTAAGATAGTCCCCTCGTAGAATTAAGAAGTCTAAGTTTCTGCTTGAAGGTAAAACATTCTTGACGGGAGGGGGAGCAGTAGGTGTTTTCCCGTTATAAATTGTCAAAGGGACAGGGGTCTGGAAGAGATCCCTATCCGGAGACAGAGGTAATTCTCTAATGTTAAACTAGCTAAGGTTTGGAGACGTGCAAAGGGAAACAAAATAGCTCTACACACACCTAACTACACAATGAGAAAATAAGGCGCACTCCGCAACTAAGAATTTGATGACCCGAAGAGGCTAGTAGTAGTAATAGTAGTAGTAGTAGTAGTAGTAGTAGTAGTAGAGAGAGAGAGATGCGAAAACGCCGACCGATCACCAGCAAAGATTTTGAGTATGACCGGAAACATTAGGTGGCGCTGTCATGCCAGGCAATCTGAGTTCGATCTGTCACAAGACCATATAATAAAACTTGTTCTATCGCTAATAGGTTATGTATATTTGATTTGATTTTTGTGTCTGATTTAATTGTTTGCAAGTTTTAAAATCTTTCTATTTTTTTTATTTTATGTCACTATAATGTAGTTCTCTGTGCTAGGAACTCAAACTTTTTCCAGAAAATAGTTTGACCTTCACTGTTCGTTTGTGTAAACACATAAGGCTGACCTGGTCTCCGACCTTAATTCAAATAGCAGCCACGTAAATAAGTTCCATTTTTATTTTAAAATGATTGGTTGTTGTCAAGGTCATGATGAAACTATGTGATTTAAGATGTAAACAATTTTTTAATTTTATTTCTTAGAGTAAAATGATTGGTTTTCGTCAGGGTCATGTTAGGCGTACGTGATATGAATACAATCACGTGACCCGCCGCCCCCCCCCCCCCTTTTTTCGATTTCGCAACTTGGGGAATTTCGAAACTGCGTTTAAGAATCCGATGTAAAACTGTCATATTGGGTAGGTCATAAAGATTAATGATTCATACAAGTATGAAAATCATAAAGATCAATGGGTTATAATACATACAGGTATGACAACCTGTATTATATACAAGTACATAAAACTTACTTACCATGGGTTCCCATTAAGACATAATGAAGCATATAAATGCTTCAGATGTTAGTTGCATGGGGTCGTAAGATAGTGTTTAATCTGGCTGTATGTTAAGGCGTGAGTGATATGTATTATATATGATCCCCCAACTGTTTTGTTATGGTGCTTTGATTATCGTTATCCTGGAGATGACCGACCAAGGGTGCGATTATCCGCGTTCAGCAAACAATAACATAAAATATGAAACTAATGAAGGGAATAACAGAGGTATGAGCAAAGATACAGAATAGAACAACACGAGCCCCGTAAATAATATATAACAATTTAATTAATAACATAAGCAAAATGAAACCGAACATTACAGTCGAATAATACACTTTATCTTAGAAATAGAATTACAATATTTATGAAAAATGCAATTAGCTGTTCTGTTAAACCGATAAAACAATTGTCCCCATAATATTAGGTGATCGAACTCAAACTGCCGACATGTCATCATCACCTGGCTGCTTCCGGTCCTTTCCAATCACTGTTGGATGGTAGGTCAACGTTGCAGTATTTCTCTCTGTCTCTCTCTCTGTCTCTCTCTGTTTCTCTCTCTCACACACACACACCTCTTCGGGTCCACAAATATCTGTTAGGTTTTTCCTTCTGGGATAGAACAATATTCCCATTATTTTTACGTCAGATATCGTTTTACCATAATTCCACAGAACTAAGCTAATATGGGGTCAGTTCGCAACCTGACACTGGTACACACGACCCTATTGTCAACCTGATACTGATACACACGACCCTATTGTCAACCTGACACTGATACACACGACCATATTGTCAACCTGATACTGATACACACGACCCTATTGTCACAAATTAATGTCCTTTCTAGCGGCTACTCGAACACTTAACTGTAACCACGAAATGACTAAACCTCTTAGTGAATAATACTGCGCCCCGGTTGACTTTAAATCACTAACAGAGCTATGTCAGTCGATACATGACGAATTTCTTAGGCTAAGAGAATTCACAACTTAATTACACATATGAATTAATTGACTTCAAGTCATAACTTTACGTGCTAACTAGCGATTCACTGACATAGATATAGTAAAATCAATACTTAGCATGCATGATACATATCATTTAAGACAGATAAATTAATTCTCGCAATTCGTGTCAGAGTAATGTATAAAATTTCTACAATACATGATTTCTATTACATCTGAATGAGGTAATTCGAACAAATTCATATCAATTCAAACAAATTCATATAATACATAAGTCACATAACATTCAAGACAAATGCATGCAAGCCCTTAGATTTTTAACTCACGGAAAATTGATGGATGAATTTAAAACGAAAAAATTCAACAATGATTACAAATTTACATCAATGGCCATAGTGTATGCGATTGAGACAATACCTGTGCTTTCACGAGACTCGCTCCCTTTACAACGAAGCCGAACCGCTCTTTTCCGTGTCCTCAAATTCCAGACTACCGACCCTTGTACGATTTTTTAAAGACAAAAATTAATTGTCAGATTTCCCTTTCGACGGAAAAAAATTGGACTGACTAATTTCGCGAGGGAGATTACTTAAACTTTGGATTTCATCTAGGAACGCACACACCCTCGTTAAGCTTAGCAAATCAGGACTAATTTTCGATAACCGCCAAAATGATACCGTTCCCTTCGAAGTCAGAATAATTCTCACTTGTCCGAAATTATTAAAAACTATTCTGGAAAATATCATTTTATGACATCTTTTTCAAATGTCCCCAACATTTCTCAAAATTTGTCTCTGGCTTGTCTCTACTTTGTCATTTAGTCATTTTCTCCGCTTGACCTTACAATGACATACCTGTCGGACCGTTATCTTGGCGGGTAGTAATTAAAATCAAATCATGCCTTCAAACAAGAGAGATTAATATATCGCAAGCAACCAAGGTATGGCGAACCTAACCCATACGTGAATCTTAATAGTTACCTGTCAAGCTGACCACGACAAAATGTACTGCAAAAATATCTATAAAACTTTACACCATTACACTGATTATACCCCAAATTAAACGTGTCAGATTAGTTGTGTCCTGGAAACTCCACGTGTACAAGGGTCTTTAAAGCACTCGCTTAAAAATGGTGAGATTAGTAGAAAACTCGATCCTTGCCATATATGGTATGTATATATTTAACATAAAAGGGAAATAACTTGAGGACGGAACGATATCCGCATGATGGCCGCGTGTCAATATTTTCTGCCAAATTTCAGGGCCCTTAATCAACTACTAACTGCACAACAGCATTAACATACATAAGAAGTACCTTTAACACCAAAAATGCGACAAAGCAGAATTACTAAACAATATGCGTGTGCCCACAATATTTTCCAAGTTTCCGGGCATTTTTCAAGATATGGGTCTAGCTTCACATGCAATAATTATGACACATAATAAAATAAATTTAACAGCAAAAGAGAACCCTTATTGTCAAGACCGTGTTTTATTTACTAGAGAAGACACACGTGGAAACTTCTGAACGCACATACGGATGGACACGCATGCGGACGCCAAAGTGATCGCAACGCTAAGCTCCGACAAAGGCGGGCTCGCCAAAAGGTTGCTTAACTCTTAGCAAGAGGTCTGCGAACGAGATATTATACACTCACCCAGGGTTTAAAAGTTCTCTTTGTATGCATTATTAGTTAGGCATAGCTGAGGCTGGAGAGTATTGGCCAACAAATATAAGCGACATTGAACTTTAGTAAAGGTAAGACGTCTTTAACAAAGCTTAAAGTGCAAAAACAGTTTCTTATTACAATTACCATAACCGCGACCTTTGACCTTTAGGCCCCAAATCTCTAGAGTTCTTTATTATCTTAAAGATATCCACAAATGTTCGTCAAGAAACATATATTAGAAAAACCCACTTCGTAAGTTCCGGTGTTTTTTCAATGGCGGAGAAACTCTACTTACGTTCTTTTGAGAGAGTGATGTTGTTGTTGTTGTAGGGTTTAACGCCATTTTTCAGCACGCAATAGGCTATACATGGCGGCCAGTATTAATGGTGGAGGAACAAACCGGGAAATCCCCGGAAAGAACCACCGACCCTCGAGAAGCTACTGGCAAGCTTTCTCACATATCCACATTGGCCGAATCCGAGACTCGAACCCACGCAGACAGAGGTGAGATGGCAGTTTTGAGAGAGTGATATGTGTAAGGTGATCTTGTGTGCATTTGTAACATGCACAATAGACAGGCCTCTTCCATACTTCAAGTGCAAACCCTTAAGAAACGTGGGTCAACTTGAAGTGATTATGCAAGAACAATTTCCCTTCTGTCAGTACATATGACCTTGACCGTTGTCATCTCGACCCCAAAATAAATAGATTTCTTTCTAACCCAATGTGTAAGCCATATACAAACATTGGTCAAAGTATAAGGTGGAGAACTAAATCTTCCTGCTGAAAACATTTAATATTTTAGTCACAACAACCTTGACCCTTGACCTTTCGAACACAACAGCAATAGCCCATTTTTTTACTACAGATGCAAGCCATCCACAAAGTTTATTTCAGATCTGAAATCTAAAACTAATAGTACTGTGCGGAAATTATAATTTTAAAATTTCAAACTGACCTTGAGTTTTGACCTTTTGACCCCAAAATCAATGTTTTTTTACTGTAAAAGTAAAACTGTGATCCAGGTCTTTAATGTAGAACTACTGTTATTACGTGGAAACCATCATTCTTTTATCAGTCACAGCGACCTTATGACCAACATGCATTTCCCTTACCCCAAAAGGAGACTATTTGCTAAGTCTTGTAACAGTACAGGGTGTAGAATGCAAATTATTGTAATATGAACTGACGGAGAACAGCATAATTTCCTACACTTTGACTTAAGGCGCGTACAAAAGTGAATCCGAGCGCGACAACAGAGCGAAATATGTCTGTGTTCTTAATGTCAATAATGTGTGCCAAATTTCAGGGCAATTCATCAAGAGCTTGAATACTAATTGCATATACAATAATTAATATAGATGTTATTAAAGTAAAGTTTCACGGCAGTTTATTAAGGTCTCACTCGATATTTTCGTATTTTGACACCTCCTCATTTTTAAGGTAGAAGGCATGAACTTAATTATCATAAGCCTAGCATTTATAAATTCACACAGAAGCTAAATCTGTAATGTGGTTTAGATTTACTTTGAGTTAGGCTTGAAAATGGGTTTGCATGTTTGGTGACTGCAGGTCACAGTTAGACTAGCACTGGAGATCAATTGCGTAACTCGAGCTGGAAATGAACAGCCTACATGGCTTACGTATTTACGTATGTCTGCTACAGAGGTAAATATCTAAAAATCGAGTTGGTTGAGGGGTTATGAAAAGTATGTTAATTTGTTATAGTACTAGTGAACTTTATTTATGTATAAGGCACATACTGATTCTATTAGCTGCCTTGTCGCAGTAAAATATTCAAAATAGCTCTTTGCTGCCAAAAATGAATGTAAAAAAGAGGGGTTGGTGGCAGTAATGATTCAGTATGAAAGCCACCAGCTGTATCAGGAATTAAACTGATTGCCACAGTCAAAATATCACATGCATGTCTTCTACAAAAATCATTAGTTTGCATGTCTTCTACAAAAATCATTAGTTTGCATGTCTTCTACAAAAATCATTAGTTTGTTTTTATTTGTATATTCAGTGTAAAATTATTCTCATTTTTTTTGCAATAGGTCATTGTCGGATGAAAATTCACCAGACAAACTGTCCAGTGAGACCTAAATGTTACATGACTAGTTGCTCATTCCGGAATAATCAAACAAGACAAAACGTTCAATGATGGTTGTATGCACTCATTTTCATGTATATGCCCATCTTGATTTAGTAGTAAAGTGTATCCAAATACAACTTCATGTAAAGTTCTAATACTTAAATTTACAAAACAAAATTTAGCAAATATTGCGTAAATAAAATTTCTCTTTGCCCCGCCCCCCTTCAGACAATCCCCTGACTCCCAAGAAATAAGTGGAAATATATATGGGATGCCCTTCATACAATCCTTTGACTCTAAGAAATGTAATCACTTAATTGTACAGAAATATAAGAATCATTATAGAATCAAACTGTAAGGTTTAGAAACTAAATTAATACATGCCCTTAACATGCCCTTAACCTTGTTAAGAACACAATGAAAGGTCCATAGAATCAAACTGTAAGGTTCAGAAGCTAAATTTATACATGCCCTTAACCTTGTTAATTACACAATGAAAAGTCAATTGCAATTTTCTTTGCGTGTGTACTTATTTTCACCGTGTATTTACAAAGGCCAAGATGTTACAGTATTAAATCAAAATCTATGGAGAAAGGGTGGGTGGGGGGGGGGGCCAGACTGCGTGCATGGAACTGATAATTTAATTCTATTTTAAGGTGCAGAACTAGTACTTATCCTAAAACAAGAGCTTCTGACCTCAAAAAGTTTTCAACAGATGTTCTGCTTGCAATGACCTCGTATCCATGAACCATTACCTAGTACCTATGAAGTGCGCCTTCATAAATGTCGACCCCTTTATCCCGACAATCTGCGTAGTGTGTGAGTGTGTGTGATTTGGATTTTTAAAGTAGCTTTAAAACATTTCCAGTCATATCGCTACGATGTCTGCAGTGTGGCAGTTTAAAGTGATGTCTAGCACTGGGACATCATGCCACAGACACGTAGCATAATGTCCCACCCAGTCACATTGTCATGACACCAGGCCGACCAGTCCTAACACTAACCCCTTAATGCTGAGCGCCAAGCAAGGCAGCTGTTAATACCATTTTTATAAGTCTTTTGTATGACTCAACTGGGGTTCAAACCCACGACCTCCCGAATCCGATGCGGACGCTCTAACCACTAGGCCACCGGAGCGGTTCTGCGCAATGCAACAAGCAGAATCCACGGCGTACTAGTACAACACATTTTCACAGAACAAGTATATGTCTGCACTTATCAACCAAGCTTATCAATAGTTTGTAATATCGTTTATCCTGTGACTTTTTGCAATATTGTTTATCTTACTGATGCGAACATGTGCTAATATGTGTATCCCATACTAGATAAGGGTTGCAGATGTCACACTCTTCTTTTATTGCAATATCAAATAGTGAACATTGAAATTTGATATCAAACAGAGAACATCGACATTTGGTATCAAATAAAGAACACTGAGATTTTATATCAAATAGAGAACATTTATAATTGATATTAAATAGAGAACATACGCTTAATAATAAATTCGTCCATTATAGCGTAGCATCATAAACACATTTGACACACGCAATATCGGGTAGCATCATATCGGGTTGCATCATAAACAGATTTGACACACGCAGTATATGGTAGTATCATAAACAGTTGGAAACACGCACTATCGGGTAGCATCACATCTGGTAGTATCATAAACAGATTTGACACACGTAGTATCGGGTAGCATCATAAGCAGATTTGACACACGCAGTATCGGGTTGCATCATATCGGGTAGCACCATAAACAGATTTGACACACGCAGTATATAATCGTAGCATAAACAGTTGGAAACACGCAGTATTGGGTAGTATCATATCGGGTAGTATCATAAACAGATTTGACACACGTTGTATCGGGTAGCGTTATAAACAGTTTGAAACATGCATTATCGGGTAGCATTACAAACAGTTTGAAATACGCAGTATTGGGTAGCATCATATACAGTGTGATACACGCAGTATCGGGTAGCATCATAAACAGATTTGACACATGCAGTGTATGGTATCATCATAAAAAGATTGAAAAACGCGGTATCGGGTAACATTATATGCAGTTTGACACACGCAGTGTCGGGTAGCATCACAGACAGTTTATCACATGCGGTATAGGGTAGCATAATAGACAGATTTGACACTCATATCGGGTAGCATCATAAGCAGATTGACACATGCAGTATCGCGTAGCATCATAAACAGATTGACACACGCAGTATCGCGTAGCATCATAAACAGATCTGACACGCAGTATCGGGTAGCATCATAAACAGATTTGACATGCGTAGTATCGGGTAGCATCATACACAGATTTGACATGCGTAGTATCGCGGAGCATCAGTTACCGAGTTGACACTTGCAGCATAGGGTAGAGTCAACGACAGATTTAGGACAAACTATTGAACGTTGCACGCTTTTGCTTCAAATATTTTGTTTTCATAATTTTATCAAAATTGATATTCATCTCCATTCAAAGGTGACCTCTACGATTCAAAACAGGCACATTCTGAATGTGCGACTGTTATGTACCTGTAAACAACTTGAGTAATATGCCCATTAGTATGAATATGATGATGAGCAGAGATAGGCATATTACGTGACTGTTTATAGCTTATACACCCTTCCGCTGTTACTGAGTTCTATTTATCCACTCTGTATTGTCACCTATACATCATGTATGGATGTGTTGTTTACATATACGGTTAATGCTTAACAAGCAAGGCAAAATGGACGACAGTACATTAGAACATTAATTATCTGTAAACACAACTGGAGACACGAGAGTGCTTTGGATAACGGAAAATTTGGATATTCGAATTTATATTTGTTTTTTGTCCTGGATATGTTAATCGACATCTTCGCTAGCCATGGTTTCGATAACCTGTTAATCCATCTACACCTTGGCGAATCGATCAAATATTTCATTGCCTCAGGTCTGTTTATTTCGGCCAGCCACCGCATCCAAATCTAGTCGTTCAAATATGAGCACAGTTCCTACATGATCGAGATAAGGGAAGCACTCGTCTGGAATGGAATCATAAATAAGCAATTTTCCCCTGCCGATCCGTGTTTGCACAAATACATCCTTTCCCTCAAATAATCCTGTAATGGCTTATTTCTGGTACGTTGTCAGGCTTTTGGTGTTAATCTTAGAAAGTATACTTTTGAAGCCAATTATCTCCACCATTTTCGGTCGATGTACAACGCACCGCTGTTAAACGCTGTTGTTTATTTGGCATTACATCCTAGCGAAGGCATCTTATGAAATCCAATAGATGTATCTAGGAAAAAGCACTGAAGTATCTGATCGATCCGCCAAGTTTAGTGAGGTTGACATATCGGAAACGTGGCTAGCGAAAATGTTTGTTCGGATGAAAAACGAGACTAGTTAATTAGGGTTCTATTTAATTTTCAACAAGATCCAATGAAACTTTAAGTATTTTAAACCTAGTTCTGAAATTGTAATGTTTTTATTGTATGTACAAGTAAAGAAAAAAAAAACTGAATGTAACTCTAAATGTGGTATTGTAACATGATTTAAAGCCATGGGCGGACCCAGACATATTGTTTGGGGGGAGGGGTGGGTGGGAAGAGCTAAACGAGTAGGCATGAGTTCCTAATGATGTATATGCTGGGGGTGGGGGGAGGGGTGAAGCCCAAGGAAGGTCCTTTAGTTGAAGGGTTTCCAGGGCACGCATTTGGCATCCAGCTATAAAGAAAACTTACTCTTGGAAAAGTTTCAGTTGTCTTGCGTCTTTGTTTTCGGGACTGAGTGTGGGGATAAGGCCTGCTCCCCTGGATTCCACGCTTGTAAAGAGGGAAATTATAAGTTTAAAAGTTTATTTTCCTGCGTAAAAATACAAAGTTTAAAGCTCGTGTTCTTTCTTTCCTTAAATTGAGTTATGTGCCTAATTATATATATATATATATATATATATATATATATATATATATATATATATATATATATATATATATATATATATATATATATATATTACAAACATAAAAAGGAAAATACGATTTTTAACAGGGCCCCGGGTGGTCACGTGAGTTCGAGTCTTTCGTTCGGTCAATGTGGATATGCTAGAAAGCTGCAAGTAACATTTCCATGGGTGGGTGGTTCCCCGGGCTCTTCCCCCATCAGTTTTATTGGCCGCTTTGTATAAACTATTGTGAGGGGGCAAATTTCTGTCGATCTATGAAGAACACATTAGTTGAGACCAGAGAACAATTAATTAGATTTATGGAAACAGGGGCTTGTTAAATCGCTATACTGCAAGAATTTCTAATGTCTGGTCGGGGTGCGGTATTGAGGCTAATTACACTTTTGTTTATATAGCAGCCAGACGGACTATTAGGGACACGGTTAAACTTCGATTTCATAGTGGAACTGTCAAAATTTAAAATTTCCATAAACCGTTAGTCGCAACGTAGAAGGTCAAACTGACCCCAGATTTGGCGCCTAGTTATAAAAGGCGGTAAATATATTTAATCCTGATTGGTTACGCTAAATAAGGGGCGTGTTCCCCACACGGAATTTCCTAAGAGTTAAATATCGCCACATCAAAAAAATTTAATTAGTCTAAGCTTTGCTGCAAGAGTAAACGTATGTGCACTCCGAGAGGAATTTGAAAGATATTCTCTCTCGTGAAACATTTGTCCAAGGGACCGGAATTATGAAAGTTCAACGGTCACAATTTTGGCGCTAGGGAGCGAGAAAGCGTTGAAAACACAGGTATGTGTGTCAAAATTTCCTGAAATTCGTAATTCGTTTATGCCAATATAATGTTTTGCTTGAATTATTTGATAACATGTGCATGAATTTAGTTGTTTACATTCGTAAATCTATTCTCTTGATATGAGTATAACTGTGTTGAATTTATATATATATATATATATATATATATATATATATATATATATATATATATATATATATATATATATATATGAATTCGTACAATAATCTTCTTTATATAAGATTGTCGAATTGTTCGAATTTGTCGTCTTCTTTGTATAGGAATTGGGTATTCGAAGAATTCATGTATAACCTTTATATAAGTTGACGAATTGTTTGAATTTGTCGTCTTGTTTGTATAGGAATTGGGTATTCGAAGATTTCATGTATTTAGTTGATATGAGTTACGATAATCCGTTTGAATTCACCGATCTTAAATAATTTCACGTACGGTAAAGACTTGAATGTGTGTATTCACTGAAATAGCGTAATTACGCCCTGTAATGAATTTCATTCATTCATTTGTGTAATTGAGACGAGAATGGAACTGTTATATCCATTAGGAAGTACATTAATATTATGAAACTAGGATTGTTTTGGTCTGCCATGCTTGGCCTGACTAAATAACCTTTGATATATGTTTGAATGCCGATAGTAAGATCTGATAACGAGAAGGGGAGGAAGGATCTATTCCCCAGTAAGATAGCAGACGGAAACTTTAGGTCGCTTTTTGTTTATTTTAAAAGGGGAAAATAGCTCTTCCGACGTATCATCAGATGTACCTACGCACTGACGCAACCAATTAGCTGTGTATCTACATGCTTACATAACCACCTACCCACACAAAGAAAGAGGACCGAAGGGAGACGAAGCAGTAGAACGGTTGGAGAGAAGAAAGAAAAAGGAAGGAAAGAAGTGGCGAAAGAACAGAGAACACTAAAGTGAAATTGGAGGGAACCAGAGCTAAGCAGGTTATGCAATTGTACAAGGCAACGACTTCGATTGTTCACTCGATCGTATGATGATTAATTCTATCAGTAAAACAAGACCGGCTATTTTTATAAATATATTTGTGTTTTGAAATTCGGTGAAAGATTTATTCCAAAGAAGTGTATCTTCCTAAGGTATTGTATTATCTCCAGTATTTATGTAATTGATTAAATTTTTATTCTTTTTGTACGGGGGCTCGTGTCATTCTGTTCTATATATCTGCTCAGATCTCTATTTATTCCACCTATAATTTTACTCGATCCCGGCAATAACACCGAGGGCGATCATCTCCTAGATAACGAGAACTGAACAAAGCGGACACATAGAAAGAAGGTATAATCCGCCAATCAACCCACACCCCTTGCAAGTGAGGGGCGTACCTTTACAACTATCTTGCGCTAAGAACTGGTGTTAAATCCGAAACAACCAGGGCCATGGCCAGGATAGGACAATGGATATGAAATTCCGGGGGCCCACAACGGTCAAGGGGGTTTTGCCGTTACAATTTTTGATTAACTGGGGTCAACTGGAGAACTGTTCATAATGCCCACAAATCCTGCAAGCTGCCCTGAAAACAACAACAACAACAACAACAACAACTAAGACGACGGCGACAATTTTTAACTTAGACCCTATCACTTTCTCACGACAACAGCGAGGACCCAGAGGACGCCTGAGATATCACCGTTGCAAAAATGATAACCGTTACTATTTCATCACAAAAACTCGCATGCCTCATTTGGCAGATCTATCTTCACCTCAAAACATTACTAGTATTTCATTCAAAATATTATTGTACCTCAGATATTTGTGAAGTCTTCACAGAATGTATACCTACGTTCGCCGTCAGTGGATGTAAGTACGTTGCATACCTTTGTCCAGGCGAACTACATCCATTGTCAGCATGAAAGTCGTAGCTAAAATGCAATAGACTTATTATTTCAAAAGAATCAAACATGCACTACTGATCAGGACTTGGTTGTTTCAGCCATGTTTTTAATCATCAAATATATTTCCTAACAGATGACTGCGTAATCACAACGTTCATTACGGTGAGTGATGCATGAATGCCTGTTTTTTATTATCGGTTTTTTTTAAAAAAGTAGTCCGCAACATGATATACTTTTAACGTCACATGTCACCTTTTAAGTACGGTTTATGCGTCCTTCTTGGTCATTACACAATGTATGTTGCCCATATGACTTCCAATGAGCACAGCAGAAGCCATACCTTGGGTGGCCGACCGCTCTGGTAGCCTAGTGGTTAGAGCGTCCGCATCGGAAGCGGGAGGTCGTGGGTTCGATCCCCGGCAGAGTCCTACCAAAAACTTATAAAAATGGTACTAACAGCTGCCTCGCTAGGCGCTCAGCATTTAGAGGTTGGTGTTAGAACTGGTCGGCCTGCTGTCAGGATAATGTGACTGGGTGGGACATCATGCTACATGTCTGCGGCTTGATGCCCCAGTGCTGGACATCACTATAAACTGCCACACTGCAGACATCGTAGCGATATGACTGAAACATTGTTAAAAGCTACGTTTAAAATCCTAATCACACACACACACCCTTAGTGGCCGAGTGGTCTAAAGAGGGGCGCCCGCACAATTATTGGGGGGGGGGGCAAACACGTACTGGTCAGCAAATAGGTTTCACGAATATAGTCCACAACATGCTTAGTGAGGTGAAATCCAGGGCCTTGTCCCTATGTGAGGGCGCCCGTGGGTCTAAATCGCTTGCATTTGCTAATCATTGCCATCTCACCTCTGTCTGTGAGTTCTAGTCTCGACCTGGGCCAATGTGTGCATGTGAAAAAGCTGCCATTAGCTTCCCGTGGGTCGGTGGTTCTTACCTGGGTTTCCCCGGGTTATTCTTCCACCAGTTCTATTGGCCGCCATGTATATATAGCCTATCCTGCGCTGAGAAATGGCGTTTAACCCCAAACAACAACAACATTAATCCTAACTGATAGGAGTAGTTAGACAACATTGTTGTAATTACAAATAAGTATAAAAATTAATCCGCTGACATGGGAACAAGCAATTTAATTTTTGTATAACAACACCATATTATCCCCCTATACATGTAGTTGTAAAAATGGAGAATACTCAACCATAACTTAAGTGATCGCTATGGTATGAAGACACATGTGCTCTAACTTGTAGGGTGTCAAAATTATTGTAAATTGTGCTCTCATGTTTTGGGATTTGTCATCTTCTGGTGAAGTTCTATAAACTAACAAAAAATAAATTGCTTGTTTAACTCATTAACCCCTGGAGGTTTTTGTCGTTTTCGCCTGAAATGCGAGTAGGAAACACATTTTAGGGGCTCTTTCTGAATACATCCTAATACATCGACTTCCAAGAGATTTTCCATTAGCCTAATGCCTAGTTGTGTTAGAAACATCGTTTCCCATTGGTTATTTTACTCGCGCACGAGCAGAAGGGTAATCGTTTTTTTTAATGCTTAACGGATCCATCACTGTCATATCGAGACCACACTTTAATCCAAATGGAATCGGGTCACAATTAGTACTTCCAGTTCAGTACCCACGAATGTAGTTCTAGTCTATTTTTAGAACATTTTTTCCTCTCTCATTTTGGTGGTGATAGAAGAGTTTTATTTATTTATGTTTGGTAGGGATTTAAAGGTAATTGTTTATTCTTGAGAATATGAGCTCAGCTTGTGGTTGTCCGTGTGTATTTTAGCGACAGTGCACAGAGAGTAATAAGGCCTTGGTGATGATCCGGAAGTGATATATGTGTTCTGTTTACATGCTGCTCTGTTGACAGTCCAGCATCTCAAAAAAGAGCAGGTCAAATTTTGACAAGAACTTCACCGTGAAGTCATATTTGAAGGTATTTTAGATTAACATATGATTTGTATTGATTGTCACACAGTGGAAAGGTCAGTACTGAGAAACAAATGTAGAGAACATATAGTACAATTAATTGTGTTCTAGGGCCAAATGCCCAGCTTATCCTACCTTATGCAAAGGTTCACCTGTGTGCAGTTCAGACCGGTCTGCCTTAGATCCGAGGCAAAATAGTCTAAAATCTGGACACAAAATCGTATTCCGACCACGGGCGAATTTTGGGTGAAAAGAAACTGGTCCAAAAAAATTGGTTTTTCCCTCTGTATTTTGTAGTGAAACTAAAACGTCCCGATTATTTTGTATCATTGTAGAGCTACACCTGTCTAACTTTCTATATTACCACCCACTTTAGTGTATCATACATGACCTTGACGCTACAGAGCTCGGCAGTGTTACTTCCTCTTGTCACGTAAACGCGGCGCCAGGGGTTAATGAATTAACAGGTAGTTGATTCCACATCTTTACCTATTTGTGATTTCAATACTGAAATATGCTTATTTGTAATTACAATACTGAATATATATATATATATATATATATATATATATATATATATATATATATATATATATATATATATATATATATATATATATATATATATGTATATATATGTATATATATGTATATATATATATCTTTGTAATTACAATACTGCAATATGTGTACCTACTTCTAATTACAATACTGTAATATATGTACTTCTTTGAAAGTTCAATACTGTGCTATATGTAATTACAAAACTGCAATATGTGTACCTCTTTGTAATTACAATACTGTAATATATGTACCTCGTTATAATTACAATACTGTAATATATGTACCTCGTTATAATTACAATACTGTAATATATGTACCTCGTTATAATTACAATACTGTAATATATGTACCTAGTTCTAAATACAATACCGTGTTACATGTATCTATATGTAGTTACAATACTGAAATAAAACTATTTGTAATTGCGATAATGTAATATATGTACTCCTATCTGTTAAAATAAATTACAATGTATAGTTTCTGATGGTTCTCATGCTACATGTCTGCGGCATGATGCCCCAGTGCTAGACATCACTATAAACTGCCACATTGCGGACATCGTAGCGATATGACTGAAAAATTGTTAAAGCTACGTTGAAAATCCAAATCACATCACAACACTTCTGATGTTTCTATTGGAAGTCATACGTCCAAATGCACTGTGTAATGAGTAAGAAGGCCAATAAACATCAACGGATTAACGGGGCGGGGAAGGAAGTTCCAAGTGCCCAATACCTGAATATATATATATATATATATATATATATATATATATATATATATATATATATATATATATATATATATATATATATATATATAGTGTTGGCGCTTGGATGCGTGTTATCCTAAGGCAAATACGGTACTTTAGGAGCATTGTATACACTTAAAATGCATCGACATCTCAGCCTGGAGCGACAGTCAGTCTGCTAGCAAATAACAGAAATTACATAGAACTGCTTCCTAGTCTAATGACATGGCTTACATTTCTTTCTCCAAGCGTGGGTAGGTCAAGCTGTCCTTCATGAACTTATTGGTCAAACGTACATGTTGGTCAAGCGGTCAGTCATAAGCTCAGCGGGTCAACTGTACATGTTTAACTATATAAAAGATACAATTTTAACTCCTTATAACTTTAAACTCTCGTCCAGTTTTCATGAAATTTCATTTTTTATATATAAAAAAGCTTGTACGATACGTATTGGGTGGAACATTCTTCTTGAATCTACAAGGCAAATAGAAAGATCTACTCAGTCATGGACGCCAAGCGTAAACTATTAATCGTCAAATAGATCTTCAAATATTAAATCACTATATATCATCAAATCTGATGATGAAAAGTTGATATTTTAATATTTTAAAAATGTCAAACTGCAACTCGAAAAGTCGCAGTAGGTATGGCATGCATTATTACATGTGTTGTTTGTCGACCAGACAAGAATAATATATGGTAGTGGTTTCCAACTTCAGGGTCGCAAGGACGTTTTGGAGGGTCGCCAGGATCTATTTTTAGGGTGGCAAAGCTCATGAAAATGTTGGAAACGGGGTGTGAGACTCAGAACAAATAGGTTGTGCCTTCGTGGCCAAAAAATGTTGGAAACAAATGATTTACGACATGCATGTGTCATTGGTCTATCATATAAGATTAATTTTGAACAAGCATGTGTCATTTGCCTGTCAGACAAGATTAATGTTACGGCACATAACAATATCGTTAGAAGACAATACAACCTGAATTTTTAAACATTCCCTCCAACATATTTGCAAACAATTAGCTTTCTCTGTCACAAAAAATACCCCATAGACTTTAGTGTATTCGTTATTTACTTAAAATATAACAATGCTTTTTTTATAGTTGGAGTATTTTACATTTGATCGTTAGCAAGTATGGTTTGGTTCTTCGGTTTTAACATTTTTAAGCACATAATAGGCTATACGTGACGTGTTGGCAATCTTTCTACCAACGTTGGCCGAGCTGCGACCCACGCGGATGGAGGTGAGACATATGTGACCTCTAAATGAGAGCGCCTGAGACCACTCGAAATCAGGGCTCCTACCTTTATCAAAACATGAACCTTGTGAGAATTGTAATATACCTTGACATATCACAGCTACTACGAACACCGAGAGGCTACAATAAGATGACCGAGGAAAGACAATTTATTCATGTTTACCGAGATTATAAAATACTGCATAATGAAATGAACCAAACTATAGCAACTACGACAAGAAAAGACTGCTACATGTCACGTAAAGATCCATAAACTCAAATACTCTAGAAGAACAAGAAGCCCAAGTGGTCGTGATTTTACTCACATATTGACATCGGCCTCGTAACCACACACAATAGAAGCTGGCCAAGTAATCTGGTTAAGTCATTTCAACCTTACTTAATGGGGTCTGGCATGGTTTGCGTTTGCCTTTGTAGGGTTTAACGTAATTTTTTCAACACATGATAGGCTATACGTGGTGGCCAGTATCTTTGGTGGAGGAAGCTCTACTGACCTGTGGGAATCCATTAACAAGCTTTCTGACATACCCACATTGGTCGAACCGTGACTAGAAACTCACGCTGAGAGAGATGAGATGTGTGAGAGATTTGTAACTGGGAAACGCTTTGGACCACTCGGCCACACAGGGCCCCTGGGTCTGGCATAAATACAAGTTGATATAAAGAATACTATTATCTATTAGATTTTACAATTGTGTGGATTTTGTTTCAGGCGTCGCTTAAAGTGTTTATTTTCTGCTTTTATACTATTATTTAGTAGCATGTCCATATTTAACCAGTATCATTGATACAAATTAGAAACGACTCTTAGTTCCAGGATGGTGTCCGTTAAATTTGGTCATTTATTACTGTAAAACCGCACATTATGGAAAGTATATTAAATATGCACTGTTGCCAAGCATCTGATATTTAATTACTAATTGAGGGACCAATATTTGTGCTAAATAGTAGTTCAACTGAGCTGTATAAAAGCGAGGCAAGATGACCTCTAGTAAACTGACTTTGCTCATTATATAACTTAATTCCTGAAATATTGTAAAAGTTGATAATGAATACCACTCTGGGTTGGTGATAAGGAATACCACTCTGGAATGGTGATAAGGAATACTACTCTCGAATGGTGATAAGAAATACCACTCTGCTGTGGTGATAAGGAATACCACTCTGGAATGGTGATAAGAAATACCACTATGGAATTGTGATAAGGAATACCATTCTATAATGGTGATAAGAAATACCACACTGGATTGGTGATAAGGAATACCGCTCTGGAATGGTGACAAAGAATACCATTCTGAATTTGTGATAAATAATACCACTCTGGGTTGATGATAAAGAATGCCACTCTGAAATGGTTATAAAGAATGCCATTCTAGATTGATGATAACATATCACTCTGGATTAGAGATATGAAATACCACTCCGGAATGGTGATAAGAAATACTACTCTGGAATGGTGATAAGAAATATCACTCTGGAATGGTGATAAGGAATACCACTCTGGAATGGTGATAAGGAATACCACTCTAGATTGGTGATAAGGAATACCACTCTGGATTGGTGATAATAAATACCACTCTGGAATAGTGATAAGAAATATAACTCTGGATTGGTGATAAGAAACACCACTCTGGAATGGTGATAAGGAATACCACTCTGAATTGTTGATAAGAAATACCACTCTGGGTTGGTTAAAGGAATACCACTCTGGATTGGTGATAAGGAATACCACTCTGGATTGGTGATAAGGAATACCACTCGGGAATGATGATAAGGAAAACCACTCTTGATTGATGATAAGGAATGCCATCATGGAATGGTGATAACAAATACCACTCTGGAATGGTGATAAGGAATATACTTTGGGTTGGTTAAAGGAATGCCACTCGAGATTGATGATAAGAAATACCACTCTGGTTTGGTGATAAGGAATACCACTCTGGAATGGTGATAAGAAATACCATTCTAGAATGGTTATAACAAATAACACACTGGATTGGTGATAAGTAATATCACTCTGGATCGGTGATAAGGAATACCACTCTGGGTTGGTGATAAAGAATGCCACTCTGGAATGGTGATAAGGAATGCCATTCTGGAATGGTGATAAGAAATACCACTCAAGAATGGTGATAAGGAATACCAATCTTGATTGGTGATAATGAATATCAATCTCGATTGGTGAAAAAAAAATACCACTCTGGAATGGTGATAAGAAATACCACTCTGGAACGGTGATAAGGAATACCACTCTGGATTGGTGACGAGGAAATACCACGCCGGAATGGTGATAGAAAATACCACTCTGGAATGGTGAAAAGGAATACCACTCTTGATTGGTGATAAAGAATACCATTCTGGGTTGGTGATAAGAATACCATTCTGGGTTGGTGATAAGAAATACCATTCTGGATTCGTGATAAGAAATACAACTCTGGAATGGTGATAAGAAATACCAATCTGTATTTGTGATAAGGAATACCACTCTGGAATGGTGATAAAAAATAAAACTTTGGGAAGGTGATAAGGAATACCACTCTGGAATGGTGATGAATACCATCCTGGAATGGTGATAAGGAACAACACTCTGGAATGGTGATAAGGAATGCCACTCTGAATTGGTAACAAGGAATAACACTCTAGAATGGTGATAAGGAATACCATTTTGGGTTGGTGATAAGAAATACCACTCTGGAATGGTGATAAGGAACACCACTCTGGATTGGTGATAAGGAATACCACTCTGAAATGGTGACAAGGAATGCCATTCTGGAATTGTGACAAGGAATACCACTCTGGATTGGTGATAAGAAATACCATTCTGGATTGGTGACAAGGAATAACACTCTAGAATGGTGATAAGGAATACTATTCTAGATTGATGATACGGAATACCACTCTGGGTTGGCAAAACACCGATACGGATTCTTTTTTCTTTGTGTATCATCATTAATACAATGCCAGTAACAGATGAAATAAATCTGCAGGTTCAGGCCTAATTTTCTTCATGTGATAAGTAATAATTGTCATCTTTTAGTTGATTTAGACAATAAATAATAACATTTGTAAAATTTAAACTCCTCGATAACAAATAACTAAAATAACTACATGGATTCTTGTTTAGAGGGAGCTCAACGATCAATTTAAAATAGAAACTAAACATTTAGCTAAACCTATCTCACTTGTTTTGGGAAACCATTTGCTTAATTTTAATGATTTCAGATGAATTCACCAATACAAATGCTGTCATTTTCAAAATACTTGTAAGCATTATTGTTTGTAGTGAGTATCAGTTTTGTGTTGTTATTTCCCATTTTATAGAACCTCCGAATGGTACCCACACCTGTGTGCCACTGGTATCAACTCCCAGTCTATCAACTCAGCATTGTGCATATCTAGAGACTTATCCACACCTCCAAGAGTAAAGTACCTTCAATTGTTGAGGATGAATTGAGTGACAACAGGCATACTGGTACACAGTGCATGATGAATTGAGTGACATCAGGCATACTGGTACACAGTGTAGGATGAATTGAGTGACGTCAGGCATACTGGTGCACAGTATAGGATGAACAGAGTGACATCAGGCATACTGGTACACAGTGTAGGACGAATTGAGTGTCATTAGGCATACTGGTACACAGTGTAAGATGAATTGAGTGGCATTAGGCATGCTGGTACATAGTGTAAGATGAATTGAGTGGCATCAAGCATACTGGTACACGGTGTAGGATGAACTGAGTGACATCAGGCAGACTGGTACACAGTGTAAGATGAATTGAGTGACATTATGCATACTGGTACAGGTGTAGGATGAACAGTGACATTACGTGTTCTGGTGCACAGTGTATGATGAATTAAGTGACATCAGGTATACTGGTAGATAGTGTAAGATGAACTGAGTGACATTAGGCATACTGGTACACAGTCTATAATGAACAGAGTGACATTAGGCACACTGGTACACAGTCTATGATGAACAGAGTGACATTAGACATACTGGTACACAGTCTATGATGAACTGAGTGACATTAGGCATACTGGAACACATTCTATGATGAACAGAGTGACATTAGGCATACTGGTATACAGTGTAAGATGAACTGAGTGACATTAGGCATACTGGTACACAATGTAAGATGAACAGAGTGACATTAGGCATACTGGTACACAGTATATGATGAACAGAGTGACATCAGGCATACTGGTACACAGTGTAGGATGAATTGAGTGACATTAGGCATACTGGTACACAGTGTATGATGAACAGAGGGACATTAGGCATACTGGTACACAATGTAAGATGAACAGAGTGACATTAGGCACACTGGTACACAGTGTATGATGAACAGAGTGACATTAGGCATACTGGTACACAATGTAAGATGAACAGAGTGACATTAGGCATACTGGTACACAGTGTAGGGTGAATTGAGTGACATTAGACATACTGGTACACAATGTAAGATGAACAGAGTGACATTATGCATACTTGTACACATTGTAAGAAGAACGGAGTAATAAATCGAAACAAAGACTGAGAGTTTATCTGAAAAGTGATTTAAAGGGTTTATGTTTATAGATAAAAACACTTAATTTAATGTTTAGGATAACAATGAAAGCTTAAACTCACTGATAACAATGAACTAATAAGTACATGGTAAAAATATTTATAATAAACCATCATTACAACATAATATACTTCATTCCTTTCTCAAAAGCACATTAGACTTAATGTTGCCAATATGACAATTTTTAAGCATGATTTCAAAACAAGCATTATACCAGGTTCTTGCTTAGAAGGAGGTAAACAATCAATTTAAACCAGAACTAAGCCTTTAGCTATACCATTCTCACATGTTTTGGAAAACCATTTACTTTCAATTAAAAACAAATGCCTTCATGATTTCTTGCAAGCAAGCCAAAGTATGAACCAAAGTCAAGCATTATATAAAAAAAAAACATGCTGTTTTACAACGGACCGCATTCTACTTTTATATTCGGTGCTTAAAATGATAAAAGCCAGAAAAATGACAATATTCTGTTCTTAGACTGAATCACTCAAATATAGTTTTTAAGGCGCTTGGCATGTTTGGCATACAGAACTCTGGAAACGATACATTTGAAACAAAATTAACATCAGACTCTTCAGATCATTGTATAAAATGTATGTAAACATCAATTCATGTGCTAGCTTTTCTAATAACAGGTAACATTAAAAAAAAAAAAAACATCCTTGTGGTTGAGGCAAGGTTAAATGTATCTAGTTGTGCCTTATTCTTTAACGGTGTTCAACTGGAAATAAAGATAATGAAATTATGTCTTACCTATATACTTTAGTATTCCTATACCTGGACAGCACAGTTACAATAGGTATTGATAAAGGGCCTCATCTGAATATTGTTGTTCATGGGCTTAACGCCATTTTTCAGCACAAGATAGGCTATACATGGTGGCCAGTATAACTGGTGAAGGAAGAACCCTGGAAAACCCAGGGAAGAACCACCGACCCACGAGAAGCTACTGGCAAGCTTTCCCACGCACCCACGCTAGTCGAGCCTTGGACTCAAACCCACGCAGACAGAAGTGAGATGGCACGATGAGCGCTTTAGACCACTTGGCCACTCGGGACCCCCCTGAATATTGTAAATTTGTTTGTGAACATGCAGACTTTGGGTAATTAAAAGTTAATTTTATTGAAAAATGAAGACGTTTTTGGTGTTAGAACTACTGCTAAATTCATTTTTGGCTTTAGAACTGCTGCTAAATACAGTTTCAAAAAGGATGTGAATATATTATGAGTTAAAGACCGCTTTAAATACTGCGGAATAATTTGTAAATTCAAAATTTTTAGAAGGCAAGAGGAAATTCAATGTAAAACAAATGAACCATGCATTAGATTTTCAAACAAACACTCAAGAAAAGTTATGTATTCAATTATTCAAACGAAAATGCAATTTCACATAACATTAGAGCTTTAAATGAAACTATTTGATCGAACCATAGTGTGTGTGTGTGTGTGTGTGTGTATATATATATATATATATATATATATATATATATATATATATATATATATATATATATATATATTGATATATGGTTGAGACAGTTAGATTATTGAAAATAAGGAGAGATATGCAAACCTTCATAAAGAAGTTTTATGAACATTTACTAAGTTTGTTTTTAAAGAAAGGCATAGCTATATAATATTGCAAGCTGAGCTTGAAAAGGTCCCTTTATATATAAACATAAGCAAAAGAATGATTCATTTTTGTCATTGTAACTGGTAATAGAGCACACTTTCCAGTCAACTGTCAACTTTACAAGATTATGTTATATGTTAGAAATCAATCATATGTAATGTTGCCCTCTTAGTAAGAGGGGTGGTTAATTGGATTTTGCTGGCGTTACTATGTGGATGGCCTCCCTCGATTTTATTGCCCGGTGTGAGTGGATAGATAGAACATCAACAGAGAACTGAGCAAGACTATTGGGAAGAAATAATGCAATACGAGCCCCATTAGGCAAGAAAAATAACAAAATTTAATCAATAACAATTAATAGGGGCAACTCCAATTCATCCTCAGTTATGTCAACAGAATTTAATAGGAGTGTCTAATTTGATTTATTTCATCATAATAACGAGTGGTGAAAAGATCGCAATGTCCACAACTGATTGCATCACCTTCCTCCCTTGACCCGTGTATCACACGTCTTCCTATTCTCTCTAGTCTTCCTATTCTGAATGCTTCATCTCATTCTCGACTTCCAAGTCTTTTATTCTGAACACGTCATCTCTTTCCGGACTTCCGTCTTCGGACTATCCCGTCTCTCCCAGAAAGCTGTTTCCTTAAAGGACAAAATTACCCCTAAATCTCTACACATATCACTTCCTATAAGTACAGACAATTTCCCCACTTACGTTACGCAGAAGCATAAATAGCTATCCGAACATTGCATAAATTCTGACCTGATTCGATATATCATCATTCTCGCTTCACAGCGACTGACCATAAACTAACACATGAGCGGTATATCTAACACTACCGTATCTTTTCATCTACGCTACCACATGCTCTATTGCTATTGACTAAAATTCACAAAATTCCAGCTCACGGCAATCCCTAAACTACAAGATTATTTGAACATTACAAAATCAGATATAAATATGCGATTATCGTTAACTCGCGATAATCAGTATCGTCCTAACAGACAAAGAAAATTAGTTCATTTAACCCTATGAAGTCTTACACATATTAAAATTTAGATCGCATGCAACCCGTCAATTCTATCAATGAACAGCAACTGTAAAATTCAAGAGATAAATTGTATAACAACTCTAGCATCAACATATTTCCATAAAACTGAATAAACGATACATAATGTGGATCCTAGTCATATCATACACATTTGCATAAAATAAACAATCAAAAATAGATAATTACGTGAAAATTAAAATTGCGTATCGTAATGCTGTTGTCTTTCAAAAAGTGTACGTCCTAGCAATAAAACATGTCTTTTCTTACAAGACAGACACCTGGTCCTCTTTTCTTGTTCAATAAGGAAAGTACTTTTCTGAAAGTTAATGGGGGCATACATCACATCTGCTGGCTGTCAAACAATGGTTGTAATCATAGAAGTGTCAAATTAAACATTAAGATTATCTTTACGTATCATTAACTTCGGAAATGCGCGGAAAGTTTACAATCCCATTCAAAAGGTCTAGCTTATCGAATTTTGAAGCATTTTATCAACTTCGAAACATTCCTAAACCTATGATCAAGATATCGTACTTGCCAATGTAACAATTTAGGTGCAGCAATGACATATTACCATTAAACATTCCTCCTCCACAGTTGCGCCGCCAGAAAGCAACCACAAAAGTGTTGGCTAAGGTCTATTTCAGTGTGAAACTTCCACTGTACATGGACATCACCTCACATCCAGCAGTCCGCTTGACTTTGAGACGCCCAATCTGGTTAGGTCCGTTGCCGGAGGATACGACATCTATTTCGGCATGGAGAGTCGAGTGGTCTTTAACAGATGTTGTAACCCGCTCCTTCGTAGCTGAGCCATCTGTGTGCCCTCCTGGCTTCAACCTTCCACGTCATCTGTGGACCACACTCAACCGCTTTCGGACAGGACAGTGTAGTTGTGCAGTCAACCTTGTTCGATGGGGCCAGGCCACTAAGTCTTCTTGTTGCTATGGACTCTTTTAGACCATGTCACACATTGTGAACAACTATCCACTGACAAATTTCCCCGGTGGACTTCAGGCTCTGCACCTTGCTGACGATGACGTTGTTAAATGGCTGAGAATGCACTGCACACGGTAATAACACTGGTCAACAGTGAAATCATTACTGACTTGAAAAGGCCCTAATCTGTAGTATTTTGGTGTGCCGAACACGAATATAACCGTGAAAAATTTGTATTGGCTCTCGTTTTGAAGATATTCATATACATCATTTTCTATGTTTCACTGTGTAAATTTCTCCAGTAGGACTGCAGCAACATCCGGAATATTGATGTAACATTGCATAATACCATCATGCTCACATCATCCACAGTTGATTGCATCATTTTCTGATGCAATGCAATACTAATGCCATGCGGCTGCTGAAGTAAGTTGACGTCAGCAGTGTACTATACATGTGTAGGCCTATTATACTAATGCCAGGCGGCTGCTGAAGCTGACGTAAGCAGTGTACTATATAAAGCCCAATCAGATAGGTTCAGCATTTAAAATATTTTAGACGTTGTGCGAGACAGTTCAAGCTACTGTTACATAAAACTTATTATTTTATCCATTTACGTACAATAAAGAACAGTAATGCCTCGAAAGTGTGTTAATACCGCGGACAATTTTTGCTATATTTGTGGGGAAGTGACATTTGCCAACCAGAAGAAAAGTATCAATTCTCAAGTGAAGAAGGCATATCATCTTTACTTCGGATGCAAGGTTGGTGACCAAGACAAGCCTTGGGCTCCGCATATATGCTGTGCTACATGTACAACACAGCTTTCACAGTGGTTGAATTGCAAAGGGTCATCAATGCCGTTTGCAGTCCCAATGGTGTGGAGAGAGCCAAGCAACCACCTAAATGACTGTTACTTCTGCTTGGTTCCTCCTCTTTCCGGCGGAATAACGAAGCGAAAGAAGTCGAGAATAGTCTACCCAAACATTCCGTCTGCATTGAGACCAGTTCCACATGGTGAGGGACTTCCTATTCCAGAACCTCCAGCAGAATATTCTCTTGATTCATCTGACGAAGACAAAGGTGAGTCGACCTGTTCTTCTCCTGGTCCATCAGCATGCAGTGATCCAGATTTTCACTGTGGTGCATCATCAACCCCACACAGAATAACACAGGAAGAACTAAATGACCTGATTCGTGATTTGGACTTATCAAAGAACAAGGCAGAATTGCTAGGATCAAGACTCCAACAATGGAATCTTCTAGAAGAAGATGTCACAATTACTGCATATCGAAAGCGCCACCAGCAATTGGAGCCTTTCTTCAGAAAGGAAAGTAATCTGATATTCTGTTCCGATATTGAGGGCCTCATGAATGCTTTAAAAATCACTCATGACCCACAAGAATGGAGACTATTTGTGGACTCTTCGAAACTGAGTCTCAAGGCTGTGCTATTGCACAATGGAAACATTCTTCCATCTATTCCAGTAGCGTATGCTGTCCACATGAAAGAGACATACGATAACTTAAGGCAGCTACTGAATTCCATTGAGTATAACAAGTACAGCTGGCACCTCTGTGGTGATTTGAAGGTAGTTGCCCTTTTAATGGGACTGCAGCAAGGATATACAAAATACATGTGTTTCTTATGCGAGTGGGATAGCCGAGCAAGGGAAATGCACTACATGAGGAAGGAATGGACTCACAGGCAGAATGTAGCCATTGGAGAGAAGAATATCCAACACCCAGCTCTGGTTGAGGCTCAGAAAATCTTGCTACCACCCCTTCACATCAAACTAGGTTTGATGAAGAACTTCGTGAAAGCCATTGACCGGACTTTGCCAGCATTCCGATACCTGCATGAAAAATTCCCTCGACTCAGCGAAGCAAAGATTAAAGAGGGAGTTTTTGTGGGTCCTCAGATTCGAGAGCTTTTCAAAGATGACCGGTTCAACAACTTGCTGGAAGGTGACGCGAAACAAGCATGGAATGCTTTTCGCCTAGTTTCTACAAACTTCCTCGGAAATGTTAGGGCAGAAAACTATAAGGAACTAGTAGAAGACATGTTGATGAAGTATAAGAAACTTGGCTGCAATATGTCTCTAAAGATTCACTTCCTTCATTCCCATTTGGATTTCTTTCCTAGCAACTGTGGTATTGTTAGTGATGAACACGGCGAACGTTTTCATCAAGATATCGCAACAATGGAACAAAGATACCAGGGAAAATGGTCCACTACAATGCTGGCTGACTACTGCTGGACACTCCTCAGAGATGCTCCCGAACAGCTGTACAAGAGACAGGCGAAGAAATCTAAGATGTAGTCAATGACTTGATTTTTTATAGGTAGGCTATTACAGTTGACCTTTTACTATTGGAATGCATTTCGTTATGTAAACATTAATTTCTTGCAGATTACAAAAAAACTAGAGCCAATTTTGCAATTTGACTGTCATATTCGTGTTCAGCACATAAAAATTGATAAGAATTGACTAATTTTATTTCAGTAACATGACTTTTGTAAAAATTTGTTGTCCAGTGTAATACTAATAACCATTTAAAACGGGAAAGTTGGAAAATACAACCTAAATGGATAGAAAATGTAACTTATGTAATAGTGACACGCTGGAAGATACATTACATTATCTTTTTGAATATGAGTATTTCATCAATCAAAGAAAAAAGTGCATGTCAGCATTTTTGTGTATACACTACACACACGCAAACACACATTTGATATTTTAATTAGCTTAGCTGTCTCTATTTCAGGCCAAGTGCTTGATTTTGCTTAACTTTCTCTATTTCAGACTTTGTGCCTAATTTGCTTAACTGTATATATTTCAGACCTGGTGCTTAATTAGCTTAACTGTCTCGATTTCTCTATTTCAGGCCTAGTGCTCAATTATCCGGTGGCCTAGTGGTTAGAGCGTCCGCCTCGGATGCGGGAGGTCGTGGGTTCGATCCCCGGCCGAGTCATACCAGAGACTTAAAAAATGGTACTAACAGCTGCCTCGCTTGGCGTTCAGCATTAAGAGGTTAGTGTTAGGACTGGTCGGCCTGGTGTCAGGATAATGTGACTGGGTGGGACATCATGCTACATGTCTGCGGCATGATGCCCCAGTGCTAGACATCACTATAAACTGCCACATTGCAGACATCGTAGCGATATGACTGAAAAATTGTTAAAGCTACGTTAAAAATCAAAATCACATCACATCACAGTGCTCAATTAGCTTAACTGTCTCTATTTTAGACTTAGTGCTTGTTTTGCTTAACTGTCTCTATTTCATAACACTGGACAACAAATTTTTACAAAAGTCATGTTACTGAAATAAAATTAGTCAATTCTTATCAATTTTTATGTGCTGAACACGAATATGACAGTCAAATTGCAAAATTGGCTCTAGTTTTTTTGTAATCTGCAAGAAATTAATGTTTACATAACGAAATGCATTCCAATAGTAAAAGGTCAACTGTAATAGCCTACCTATAAAAAATCAAGTCATTGACTACATCTTAGATTTCTTCGCCTGTCTCTTGTACAGCTGTTCGGGAGCATCTCTGAGGAGTGTCCAGCAGTAGTCAGCCAGCATTGTAGTGGACCATTTTCCCTGGTATCTTTGTTCCATTGTTGCGATATCTTGATGAAAACGTTCGCCGTGTTCATCACTAACAATACCACAGTTGCTAGGAAAGAAATCCAAATGGGAATGAAGGAAGTGAATCTTTAGAGACATATTGCAGCCAAGTTTCTTATACTTCATCAACATGTCTTCTACTAGTTCCTTATAGTTTTCTGCCCTAACATTTCCGAGGAAGTTTGTAGAAACTAGGCGAAAAGCATTCCATGCTTGTTTCGCGTCACCTTCCAGCAAGTTGTTGAACCGGTCATCTTTGAAAAGCTCTCGAATCTGAGGACCCACAAAAACTCCCTCTTTAATCTTTGCTTCGCTGAGTCGAGGGAATTTTTCATGCAGGTATCGGAATGCTGGCAAAGTCCGGTCAATGGCTTTCACGAAGTTCTTCATCAAACCTAGTTTGATGTGAAGGGGTGGTAGCAAGATTTTCTGAGCCTCAACCAGAGCTGGGTGTTGGATATTCTTCTCTCCAATGGCTACATTCTGCCTGTGAGTCCATTCCTTCCTCATGTAGTGCATTTCCCTTGCTCGGCTATCCCACTCGCATAAGAAACACATGTATTTTGTATATCCTTGCTGCAGTCCCATTAAAAGGGCAACTACCTTCAAATCACCACAGAGGTGCCAGCTGTACTTGTTATACTCAATGGAATTCAGTAGCTGCCTTAAGTTATCGTATGTCTCTTTCATGTGGACAGCATACGCTACTGGAATAGATGGAAGAATGTTTCCATTGTGCAATAGCACAGCCTTGAGACTCAGTTTCGAAGAGTCCACAAATAGTCTCCATTCTTGTGGGTCATGAGTGATTTTTAAAGCATTCATGAGGCCCTCAATATCGGAACAGAATATCAGATTACTTTCCTTTCTGAAGAAAGGCTCCAATTGCTGGTGGCGCTTTCGATATGCAGTAATTGTGACATCTTCTTCTAGAAGATTCCATTGTTGGAGTCTTGATCCTAGCAATTCTGCCTTGTTCTTTGATAAGTCCAAATCACGAATCAGGTCATTTAGTTCTTCCTGTGTTATTCTGTGTGGGGTTGATGATGCACCACAGTGAAAATCTGGATCACTGCATGCTGATGGACCAGGAGAAGAACAGGTCGACTCACCTTTGTCTTCGTCAGATGAATCAAGAGAATATTCTGCTGGAGGTTCTGGAATAGGAAGTCCCTCACCATGTGGAACTGGTCTCAATGCAGACGGAATGTTTGGGTAGACTATTCTCGACTTCTTTCGCTTCGTTATTCCGCCGGAAAGAGGAGGAACCAAGCAGAAGTAACAGTCATTTAGGTGGTTGCTTGGCTCTCTCCACACCATTGGGACTGCAAACGGCATTGATGACCCTTTGCAATTCAACCACTGTGAAAGCTGTGTTGTACATGTAGCACAGCATATATGCGGAGCCCAAGGCTTGTCTTGGTCACCAACCTTGCATCCGAAGTAAAGATGATATGCCTTCTTCACTTGAGAATTGATACTTTTCTTCTGGTTGGCAAATGTCACTTCCCCACAAATATAGCAAAAATTGTCCGCGGTATTAACACACTTTCGAGGCATTACTGTTCTTTATTGTACGTAAATGGATAAAATAATAAGTTTTATGTAACAGTAGCTTGAACTGTCTCGCACAACGTCTAAAATATTTTAAATGCTGAACCTATCTGATTGGGCTTTATATAGTACACTGCTTACGTCAGCTTCAGCAGCCGCCTGGCATTAGTATAATAGGCCTACACATGTATAGTACACTGCTGACGTCAACTTACTTCAGCAGCCGCATGGCATTAGTATTGCATTGCATCAGAAAATGATGCAATCAACTGTGGATGATGTGAGCATGATGGTATTATGCAATGTTACATCATTATTCCGGATGTTGCTGCAGTCCTACTGGAGAAATTAACACAGTGAAACATAGAAAATGAGGTATATGAATATCTTCAAAACGAGAGCCAATACAAATTTTTCACGGTTATATTCGTGTTCGGCACACCAAAATACTACAGATTAGGGCCTTTTCAAGTCAGTAATGATTTCACTGTTGACCAGTGTAATTAGTGATTAATTTGCTTAACTGCCTCTATTTCTGGCATAGTGCTTACATTTGCTTAGTTGTATATATTTCAGGCATAGTGCTGGACTTGCTTAACTGTCTCTATTTCAGACTTAGTGCTTGATTTGCTTAACTGTCTCTATTTCGCTTAACTGTCTCTATTTCAAACTTAGTGCTCAATTGATTTATGTATATATTTCAAACTTGGTGCTTAGTTTGCTTTACTGTCTGCATTTCAAACTAGTGCTTAATCTGCTAAACTGTAACTATTTTCGAGATTAGTACTTAAAACCAGTGAAGGGAGCTGCGGTGACTCAGTTGTTAACGTGCCGGACTCACGACCGAAATGGTGCGGGTTCGAAATCCCGGCATCGGACCAGCCTGTGTGAGCTACTTTGATGTGTCCTTGGTACTCCAATTGTCGCGGCACTAAATAACCTACTCGAGTTGCTATGCTGCAAAGCACCAAACGAAACCAATATCCACATATCTAAATTTATATATATCAACAGTTCAACAGGTGGAATTCTGACTCAAAACTTGTGTGGCCTGCACGCAGCAAAGAAGACCTTGACATTGATTATTTTGTGCTAGAAAAGCAATTATTTTCTGAATGAACTGTACTTATCTTGTTAAGCAAATAAGGCTTACGCACATGAGGTAAATCCAGAATGAAAACAATTGAGCCAGTGTGTGCCCAGGTCAACCAGGTAAATCTGGGTAGGTAAATGTGTGCCGAATCCGTACAGTACGTAATGTAGGTATTTAATAGTTGACACAACTTGTATTTAAAGGTGGACAAACTAATGAAGTTACAGGTCTGAAGTATTTCCATCACCACCAACAACAAAAAATATAATTTGCATCTAACGTGATATTCTGGAGACAAAGTCTTTCGCGCGCGTGCATGCACACGCTTTTCTTTTCTTTAACTCCAATAATGTCTCAATATGGATAAAATTAGGTATGCTGCATTATAGGTTAAAAAAAACTGTTAACAAGCAAATGAAACACTGTCTAAATGTTTTCATTTTAACAAGGTTATGTTTGATCTTGCCTCTGAATTTATAACAGATTTCGACTGTATGGGTTGTCTGATCTCATGGGAAAATAACTGTTAATCAAGTACATACGGAAATTGACACATTGCAGGTAGACGGGTAATGTAAGTACCTCGAGTAGAGCAGGTGAGGTTTCTAATAAAACATTAGATCATCAAGTCAGTGCATGTTATAGACCCTTCCCAGAGGTGGATAGATCACTGAAGGGGTGGATTACGGGATTGGGTGGAGGTGAGCGCCCAGGTCATAAGATGCGCGCGCACGTATGTGTGTACGTCGGGGGGATATATATCTACACACAAAAAGCAGTCCTTAAAATGTCCTTTATATGTGTGTAATTATTATAGCAATAAAAATTAGTCAATTTTGACACACAGATATATATATATATATATATATATATATATATATATATATATATATATATATATATATATATATATATATGCATATATGCACCCTGTGACTCCCCCCTTACTCCGGTCATGTGTCAATGCGTAAATGTCCTGAAAATCTATATATAATTATGAATACGTTTCATTTTTTTTTCTCAAACAGCTTTATAGATATTACAATCAGAGGAGTGGAGTGTGTTTCACTTTGACATTAGAGAAAGGTTCCTAGATGTGCTATGCGACATACCATATAGTTTAGTTACAAAGGTGGAGAGTGAGATGTGAGATCTCGATTTTTAACGTAGCTTTAACAATCTTTCTGTCATATCGCTACCATGTCGGCAGTGTGGCAGTTTATAGTGATGTCTAACACTGGGGCATCATGCCACAGACATGTAGCATCACGTCCCACCCAATCACATTATCCTGACACCAGATGCGCCAGTCCCAACACTATCCTCTTAATGCTTAGCGCCAGGCGAGGTAGCTTTAAGTACCATTTTTATTAGTGTCTAGTATGACTTGGCCGGGGTCTGAACCCGCCACCTTCCGCATCAGAGGCGGACGCTCTAACCACTAGGGCACCAGAGCGGTACAGTTATAAAGATTTAACTAGTTTCATTTACTCGTCTCAAACGGTTTTACTTACAGAGTTATCCATTTATCTCAAAGGACTTAGAAATTTGGGTCAGAAATGAAAATGTAAGGAAAAATATAACATATTGACCTGCGACCTTCACTTTGAAGATAGGACCCTAAATGGGAAACGCGTCACATTTTAATGTAGTGATGCATACATAAGAACCCAGTTTCATCCATTTATGGCTCAAAAACTACAAAGCGGAAACGAAAGTTTGACATATGGACCGACATAGAGGAAAAAAAATGCGAATGTAATGTTCTCTTTTTTTTTTTTTTTTGAAAAGCCCGAAGACAGTAAACTAAGTAGTAGGTCGTTTTCATCAAAGGGAAGTTGGATCGACGTTGAAGTGCAGATCACACTGCAATGTAATAGCAGTTATTACAATTGTGGTTCCAGATGAGATCACACTGAAGTGCAATAGCAGTTATTACAGTTGTGGTTCCAGATGAGATCACACTGAACTGCAGCAGTTATTACAATTGCGGTTCCAGATGAGATCACACTGAAGTGCAATATCATTTATTACAACTGTGGTTCCAGATGAGATCACACTGCAGTGTAATAGTAGATATTACAATTGTGATCATATAGCAGCGAGCACAAATGTCTTCACCTGACCAGGTAACAAGCATGACAATGCATGAGCAGTTTCCTTGAGAGGTTTTGACATTTAATTATTGCATTACATGAATTTCCCCTCAAAACTTATACGAATAGATTTTATTCTATGGTGCCATTATGTAACAGAAGTTTGTCATGTGCTCCAGATGTAATAACCACTGTTGTAATAAACTGACAAAAAAACTGAATTTTTTAGGGTATTTTATTTATAAAAATGTCTCATGGCAAGATTTTATATTTATGTAATAGAAAGTTTCTGACATCAATAGTACTTTCATTAATTGCCATCAAGAAATTAAGAATAATGCTAAGATCACTTGACTGATTTCATGTTTGAAAGCAAACCGCAAACATTATGAATATTAATTATACCTCTTTATCGCTTATCTCGTTCATGTTAAATTAATGTTAATTTTATTTCTTCCTTAAACTGTCATTCAATTTTGTATCTATTGCTGCATCATACAAATAAAATACATAAATCTGATTATTAATAATAATTTGACTCTATACTATGAGAGAGAGAGAGAGAGAGAGAAGTAAAACTTTACATAATATACCTATATGTTTTTCTGGACATAACTCCTCATTCTCTTATTTATTTACAACAGTGATAAGTGGAGGGCCAAAGGGCCTGTGGGCAATAAAGTTACAGACATAAAGACATGATATGGACTACACAGGCGGTACTTGTCAACACCGTGTCTACTGTTGACTTTGATATGTCGGTAGAGTGAGTAATCTACGTCCATGCTTTTCGTGATTTTTGCACTTGGAACGGATCGTGTTCTCCCAGTATCGAGCAATAAACCCGATTAAATATTAAAAAAAGCGTAAACACTATTCTGAGGTAATGAAACGTACTACATCTGTTAGAATAGTTATAGATCAGCTCCTGGTCAATTGCGGACGTCAGCAAGGTCGTCGTCGATCGTTCACCTTAGCTGCTCTTATATTTCGACGGCCATTAGTTTTCGAAAAGCAAGAACTTAAAGAAGCTTTCGCTATATTTAATTATGTCTTGTTGGGAAGAAGAAATATTAAAAACTATGAACATTACGTAATATGTTCATATAAATAAACTTATGCCTCTGGCCCATCCCACCCCTACCCCTTTAAGTGAGAAGAGCATATGGCTTGGGTCATCTGAAAGAGGTAGAATACGGTAGATTTCTTTTGTCTTTTGGGGTTGTCTTACATCGGAGTTTGTGCGCAATATTGTGTTTCCTCTTCAAATATTTTCAGGAATTACCTAATAAATATTTTGAATAGACCGCTTCGGCGGTCCAAGTGGTTTGAGCATCCGCCTCGGATGTGGGAGGTCGCGGATTCGGACCCCGTCCGAGTCATACTTAAGACTCACAAAAATGGTACATGCATCTGCCTCGCTTGGCGCTCAGCATTAAGAGCATAGTGTTAGGACTTGTCAGCCTGCTGCCAGGTTAATGTGACTAGTATGGACATGATGCTACGTGTCTGCGGCATGATGCCCCAGTCCTAAACATCACTTTAAACTGCCACAATGCAGACATTGCAGCGATAGGACTGAAATTGTGAAAGCTACATTAAAAATCCAAACCATACACACATTTTGAAAAAGGCATATTACTTTCGTCTCGTGTATGCAGTGCAGATCAAAATGCTCTTTTTAGTTGCATGGGGTATTTAACTAAACAAAATTTAAACAGACAAAATAACAAAGATTATGACCTTGTCTGTTCAACACACAATTCGGTAAGACTAATTCTTCATTCATTAAGATGTAATTGAGGCCCAATAGGTGTTAAAGGCATAGTCAAAGTGTTAATAGACTGTTCCATCTTATTTGTATATTACTGGCTGAAAAGACCTCAATGGACCTTGTGTAATTGTATCTAATTTTGTATATTATTGGACAAGAAGAGCTCAATGAACGATGTGTAATTGTATCTAATTTGGGATATTATTGGCAGAAAAGAGCTCAATGGACCCTGTGTAATTGTATCTAATTCTGTATATTATTGGACAAGAAGAGCTCAATGAACGATGTGTAATAGTATCTAATTTGGCATATTATTGGCAGAAAAGAGCTCAATGGAGCCTGTGTAATTGTATCTAATTCTGTATATTATTGGACAAGAAGAGCTCAATGAACGATGTGTAATAGTATCTAATTTGGCATATTATTGGCAGAAAAGAGCTCAATGGAGCCTGTGTAATTGTATCTAATTCTGTATATTATTGGACAAGAAGAGCTCAATGAACGATGTGTAATAGTATCTAATTTGGCATATTATTGGCAGAAAAGAGCTCAATGGACCCTGTGTAATTGTATTTAATTTTTTATATTATTGTCCGAAAAGAGCCCAAATGAACGTTGTGTATTTACAGCTTATTTTGCAAATTACTGGGCGGAAAGAGCTCAAGGGACATTATGTAATTGTATTTAATTTTGTATATTATTGGTCGAAAAGACCTTAATGAACGCTGTGTAACATTATATAATTTTGTAAATTATTGGCCGAAAATAGCTCATTTGACACTGTGTAATTATCTAAACATACCTTGCATTACTATCGTTTCGGATTGAGCATATGAAACCGGCGTTTAACATAAAACATAAGCTAGCTGTCGGCAAATAAAATTTAGTCCAATCAAAACTTCTATAACTACCGCATGATCAGACCCCTAAACAGCCCAGGCCAAATCGATTGACCCCAATATGATTAAAATCATAACTGTCTTCACGTAGGGCAGAGGGCAGATTGGATTTACCCGTACCATACCTTGTCTAATAAAGACACCAGACTTAAACACTCAAATTAGCTCCAATTTTCTATATAATCGGAGCCACAGATAATAGCGAATAAATCGAGTTGTGTCCTGTGGCGCTAGATGTTATTTTCCCAAAACAATAAAACAATTTCATTAAAGCGGATGCGAGAATTTATTTTCGCTTCAAGACCAATATATGAATAGCAAAAATGTTAATATTCATAAAAAATACATTTATATTTGATGGCATACTTAAATCAACTGCATCAACAAGTTGGTTAATATTACTGATTTCCCAAATAAATGCACCTATAATTATCTTATGTGCCAGAAATACCTGCCATAACGTCAACTTTCTTCTGTATGGACTAAAATGACAACCACCACATAAATCAGAATGTACCGAGCTTTGGTTGATGTGACTGCGCGCGCGCGCAGGGAGAGAGACAGAGAGAGAGATGGGCACCACAATAAAAATCGAACGGCTGTTGTTGGTACTGACATGTCAACTTAGTCGACTCTCTTGTGATATCGCCAGCAATCGATAATTAGTATCACAACTATATCTGAAAGCTTTAACGAGGAATGGTGTCTCAGACTCAGCACATGACCTTGCCGCTGTTAAGAAAACAAGCTGATGAAAAGGAAATCAGATTCCATTGTTTATAGCATGAGTGTGTGTGATGAGCACACGAAAGTGTCTTCTGAATAATGCACCGGTAGACTGGGACATACTATTTGTATACTGCTTTGCGTGTGGTTAAACTGATTGGAACATTAACTGATTACCCCTTCTCTTGCATCATAACTATTATCGTAACAAAGTGGATGTTTTATAACGCAATATTTTTTGTAGATACGTTTATTTAAAAAAAAAAACAAGTTTTTCTGTAGCCGAGTCATATACTTTTCCTAGCCGTCAAACAATCGCAACATATTCTTTTAAGTGGGAATAAAGTGTTACCATTGTCAATATGTATGTGCTTCCTGTGCAAGATGGCCAAGATTGTTTCCGCTCAACAACTTTTATTAGAATTCGTGGATTGAAACCAAATTTGACAGGAGGCGTGTTATATAACAAGAGCCATACAGAGACGATACATCTCACCAATTTCGGGCCCTTGGCGGTCTAAGGTGCTCACCTTTACAGAACATAGACATATAACATGTATTAGCTTGGGTTCGAGTTTCATGCTCTATCAATGTGGATATGTGAGCAAGATGTATGTATGTATGTATGTATGCACAGGCTGTATTCCATACTGAAGCTTTCACCTTCCAATCAGTTCTGACTATCGGACGCTTGCAACAAATTAATAAATTTATTTCGAGTGACCATTGTGTGCGGAAGGTAAGCAAATCCCCTCTTCCTTCTACTCATGGAATCCTTCAAAACTCATTTTTTTTCTTGCATTAATCCCAGTCTGAACAGTACACCTGTGCATCCATCTAACTTTTTAATGACTGCTGACGCAAGCGTGGAAAGCAGCATCACCCTGAGGCAAGAACAATGCTTTAAAACTTTCTAGCGAAGAGTATACCACTAGGAACTGACTAATGCTTGCAACAGAACTGTGGTTAAGTCAACACTGTTATTCCTGATTGGGGGGGGGGGGTATAAGTCTTACACCAGAATGAACTACATCTGTGTAAAGGGTAAAGTCCTCATCATTATCCAACCCCTTAGAAAGTTTCATTATTCTTGGTATAACAGTATTTATACAGTGTGCAAAAAATCCTGAGTTAAAAGCAAAATATAAGACAAGACGCTATAAATCCGATATCTGTACATTGTAGCCCCTTCCCCTGATGGTAGTTACCATGCAACCCATTCAAAACTGTTGCCTGGGACCTAAGAAGAAAGGGCTGATATTCAGTGAGGATGTAAATATGTGTAAGAATTTTTCTGTGTGGATGACAATGTCAGGGGAGCTTACTTTTCCACTGTAGACACGAGTTAAACACATCTCAAAATTCATATTGTAACATTTCTCCAGACACATTAAAAAAATATTGTACAATTTAAATACAATATTCATTATTTGAAAAAAAATGAAGAGCCATAATGAAGTAAATCAGCTCCTTCTGGATATGACGACTGATTGATGGTTTTAGACAATTTCATGTCACAGACTGATGACGCTACAATAATGACATGCAGTTTCATGGTACCTAACCACAATTACTCAGAGATGACTTAATTATATAGTTAAGAAATCAATCAGAGTCATAATCTATTAACAAACAAATGTATTTGTTATTCATTGTGGATTACTAATGCATTCAGGTCATAAAAGGTTTACTTAAGTACAGATAGAACTGTGTAATATCTACCAACTGAAAAATACAGAAATATGTGTCCCTGTCAAAATCTTGATGATTTCAAATAAATTCACCAATACAAATGCTGTCATTTTCAAAATACTTGTAAGCATTATTGTTTGTAGTGAGTATCTATTTTGCGTTATTTCCCATTTATAGAACCTCCAAATGATACCCACACCTGTGTGCCACCAGTATCAACTTCCAGCCTAACAACTCAGCATTGTGCATATCTAGAGACTTATCCACACCTCCAAGTGTAAAGTACCTTCAATTGTTGAGGATGAATTGAGTGACATCAGGCATATTGATACACAGCGTAGGATGAATTGAGTGACATCAGGCATGCTGGTACACAGTGTAATATGAATTGAGTGGCATCAGACATACTAGTACACAGTGTAAAATGAACAGAGTAACATCAGGTATTCTGGAACACAGTGTAAGATGAACTGATTGACATCAGGCATACTGGTACACAGTGTAAGATGAATTGAGTGGCATCAAGCATACTGGTACACAGTGTAAGATGAACTGATTGACATCAGGTATACTGGTACACAGTGTAGGATGAATTGAGTGGCATCAAGCATACTGGTACACAGTGTAAGATGAACTGATTGACATCAGGTATACTGGTACACAGTGTAAGATGAATTGAGTGGCATCAAGCATACTGGTACACAGTGTAAGATGAACTGATTGACATCAGGTATACTGGTACACAGTGTAGGATGAATTGAGTGGCATCAAGCATACTGGTACACAGTGTAAGATGAACTGATTGACATCAGGTATACTGGTACACAGTGTAAGATGAATTGAGTGGCATCAGACATACTAGTACACAGTGTAAAATGAACAGAGTAACATCAGGTATTCTGGAACACAGTGTAAGATGAACTGATTGACATCAGGCATACTGGTACACAGTGTAAGATGAATTGAGTGGCATCAAGCATACTGGTACACAGTGTAAGATGAACTGATTGACATCAGGTATACTGGTACACAGTGTAGGATAAATTGAGTGGCATCAAGCATACTGGTACACAGTGTAAGATGAACTGATTGACATCAGGTATACTGGTACACAGTGTAAGATGAATTCAGTGGCATCAAGCATACTGGTACACAGTGTAAGATGAACTGATTGACATCAGGCATACTGGTACACAGTGTAAGATGAACTGATTGACATCAGGTATACTGGTACACAGTGTAGGATGAACTGAGTGGCATCAAGCATACTGGTACACAGTGTAATATGAATTGAGTGGCATCAAGCATTTTGGAACACATTTGTAAGATGAACTGATTGACATCAGGCATACTGGTACACAGTGTAAGATGAATGGAGTGACATTAGGTATACTGGTACACAGGCATAATCAACAAGCAGAATTACAAATCTGCCAGGAGATTATTTTTTCATTTCCTTCAATCTGACATGTAAATTTTTTATGGTTTAGGACTATAATAACAACTATGCTCTTGAACATTTCCATCAATTACAATGACAGAGTACTGTATCATGCAATCTGTTTGTGCAACTAATGAATTGCCCAGACCTTTCCAGGATGTTATTGACTACAGGTGTACATGATGTCAGTGCACCGATGATTTATGCCAGTTGTTTCAGTTTGTTTTATCAATCTGGGAACGTCCATTAATTATGTCAACAATTTTTAGGCAATTTTTTTACCCCCCCTCCCCGCCTTGTCAACAACTGTCAAACTTTCAGTGACCCCCCCAATAAAATTTTACCCCCCCTTACAAACTAACAATATTTTATACAGCTGGCTTTTATGCTAAAAATAAAATTATGGAAATTAAAAGGTCTACAAATAAATTTTAATACATTTTTTTAACTTGTTTAACAGATTTCAAATTGACCATAACACTTTGAATTCGTGAAAAATTCAAGAGTTTATATTCTAGCTTCTATCATCTTCTCATGGGGAAGCCAAATGTTCCTCAATTGTTATAATGGGCATAGTGGTTGATTCATTAATTTCTTGTGGAACCGATACACCCAACAAGTCAACATCATCTTCATCTAACCATTCTGCACTTAACATCTCTCCATGAGCAATAATTGCCATCAGCTCTCTCCGTCTTTTGGCAGCCACTCGTATTGGCCGAATTCTTTGCGGTTGAGGAGCATGTGGTAATTGCCTAGGCCTAAGATCACGTTGTCGGTGCTGTTGAACATGCTTCTTCAACGTGACTTGTGAAGCAACATAGAGGTGACAGATTTTGCAGATCCGTTCAAGCAACGACAACTGAATGGAAGGACAATATAGATCATATGGAAGAATTTTGAATGCCTTTGCTGATCGAGGTAGCATGTTATCAACTTTCAAACACTGATTGAAGAAAAGAGATGGAAATCTGTGCAAGTCGCTCTCAGATGCATCTGGTGCTTTAAGACCTGTCTACAGTCTACAATCTACATTGAATAAAAACAAAATATGATGACGCAAGACTATGACTTCCTTGGCAAAAGCTCAACCAGTTTAGGATTAAACTGGTGGGCTGTTGACGGGCAAGTGAGTGTGTGCCATACCAACACACAGACTAATTTCCAATATTTTGATTTATTAAATTTTTTGTAAAAAATAACATTGTTGATGTCAATTTATCTTTAAATCCCCCCTCCCCCATGTCAACAATTGTCAAACTTCTTCAAACCCCCTTCCCCCCATTTTGTTGACATAATTAATGGACGACCCCTTTGAACTAACGTTTTGCATGTTCATATATGTATAAATGCATTATGTGCTGCAAGGACTAAAACCTCCACTTGTTGCACAACTTAACTTTTTAAGGCGGGGTTTGGGGTTGGGGATCGATGTCTGTCTTTATCTGTTTGGATAATACATGTAACAAAATTATAAAGAAATTCAATTTTTTTGCTGGGAGTGGGCAAATAAATTGGGTAATAGGACTATGAATAACTCAGAGTCTACTGCATATCTGACGTCCAGAAAAATGGCACAACTCTGGAAAAATGCAGAATAAAATGACACACTCTGCAAACTTATGTCAATAGGACAATTCATCAAAAGCTGTGGGGCATAAGTGGCACACACAAAAATTATCATATATAGACAGTATTTAAATGTAATGCCAAAATGGGGCATAAATGTGATTTTAAAAGAAATTTATTCACATGATGATAGAACATTGAGCAGGATATCACATGTCAATATCTGCCAAGTTTCAACACAATCTAAAAAAGGTGTAAAAATGTTTGGACTTTAATATGTATTTTACACACACACACACACACATGTGTACACATTTAGATAAGGTGCAAACAAGTATAATGTTATGTAACCATGTCATATTTTCTCTGCAGGTTTGACACTGAAAGTTACATTTTTTAAAAAGATTTTTTCAACTCAATCTGTATAAAATGGATCAACTAGTGCTTTATACAAATCATTTTTTTATTCTTAACTATATATAACACCAAATTATTAATGAGCACTTCTCTACTCACTCAATACATGAATAACATGAACATTTTGACATCCATGACTTTGAACATGTACACAACTTAGCATGTTTATTATTTAGGATTGTCCTTGTTCTAGATCAAGGACACAGCCCCAGAGGCCACAAGTGGGGCAACAGGACGATATCTCATAATGTGTTGGTCTCCTTTCTTCATGTCAACAATTTCTTCCCTGGAAAAGAAATCAAAAGAACTTTGAAAGCAGCTGTTTATGTGACTTTTAAAAAATATCTAACTTTAATGAAAATATTTTTTTAAGGAATAATTTAATCTTGTTCAAATGGATCCATGCCCTCTTGAAAAACTGTCCAATTTGTAACCAGCTTAAAGAAATCATCTGTTCTAAAGACAAGTATTACTATCACAAACTTTGACAAAATGCATCTAACATGTTTTGGATGGTACGTGAGGGTCTTTATGGGAAGAACCCTGAGAATCTGAAGAAAATCTCCTATCCCTGCATATAACAGCTTTAGTAATTAAACTTGAGGCTATCCTTGCATATAACAGCTTTAGTAATTAAACTTGAGGCTATCCTTGCATATAACAGCTTTAGTAATTAAACTTGAGGCTACAAGAACATCAAAATTGAACTTCCTGACAAGGCCAATTGATAAATTCTGACCTGGCAGTGTCCAACCTTTGTATTTTGAAATAAGATAGATAAAACTATCCCATAATACATCATGTCTAGAAGGTTGAATGCCATGGTCACTGCAAACCAAAGGTAACATCTGATTTGTTGTCTGGGGCATTCAAACTTAACACTGGAATAAACCATACCAACTGTATGGAGCTGCAAACTGATGTTCATAGTATTCTTGTATCCTTGGCCTTAGACATGTCTATTTTTTAATGATAATCTTTTATCCTTGCCCTTAGACAAGTCCAATATTAATGACTGTCTCATATCCTTGCCCTTAGACAAGTCCATTTTTAATGATTGTCTTGTATCCTTGCCCTTAGAGAAGTCTAATGCAGAACCTGCCAATTTCCAAGACAGTGCAGGAAGTTGTTTTTAGAATCAGAAATGTATTTTGAGGTGTAAGAGGGATGGGTTGGTTAGTGACTCTAACAAACGATATATGTCATATAATTTAAAAATAAGTTACCTTCTTTCATAAGCCCATAGAAAATGACTTAAATGTCAATTCTGAATAAAGACAGAAAAATGCTTTCTTTGAAGCACACACTTTCAAACAAAAGATAGTTCTTGAACATGCTTTTTATTTTATTTACCTAACTTAAGATGAATAGGTCATTCTGCTTCATGTACTTTACCCATGCAAATTAGCCTGATGGGTTCTCCCACAAAAAGTCGTAACACGACACCCTAGCTATTCTCAGTCAATTTAGTAATCTGTGAAAGGGCAGTTGTTTATTTCTGACCAATTTACTTTTTAATCCCCTATAATAATAAACTAAATATACTGCCCAGGGGTGAAAGTTTCCATAAGCATTAAACCAACACATTTTAAAGGATTCTATTTTTCTCACATTCCCACATAAGATCATATTTTCCAGTGTAGAACAATGGGAAGCACTGAAACTGGAACATCTAGTTGATTCTGAACTGATATCCTCTGATTGGTGAATGTATGTCTTTAATCAAATTACTTTTCTTCCCTGAGTAAATTTAATGTTTTATGCTCACTCTTTTACAGAGTGTAGATTTTCAATGGATGATTTGTTGTTTTAAAGTTGCATTAAGATAAGGCTAGATCTGGATTTTTAAAAAAAAATTAGTTCTTAAAAAAATGTCAGTCATTTCGCTATGATGTCTGCAGTGTGGTAGTTTAAAATGATGTCTAGCACTGGGGCATCATGCCACAGACATGTAGCATGATGTCCCACCTAGTCACATTATCGTAACACCAAGCCAACCAGTCCTAACACTAACCTCTTAATGCTGAGAGCCTAAAAAGATAACTGTTAGTACCATTTTATGTCTTTGGTATGACTTGGCCCTGGTTCGAACCCGTGACCTCCTGCATCTGAGATGGATGCTCTAACCCTAGGTCACCAGAACAGTCAAAGTTCCACTGAAGGAAACTGCATCAATGACTCAAATTTGCCTTCCAAATTTGATTTTTTAACAAAAGTTGTTACCCTAAAAAATGTACATGAAGTTAAAACATGCATAAACAACTAAACAAATGTACTTTGAATGGTACTTGCTATGCTTGTCACATGCTTAACAGTCTTCTATGAAGCTAACTGAAATGTTTGCTAAGAAACCAGTTTTTGTATTTTACTCTGACCACCAAATCAAAAATCCTCTTCCATACCCTAAGTGCAAGCCATCCACCAAGTTTGGGTCCAGTCTGTGATGCAGTACTAATGTTATTGTGCAGAAATCATTTCTTCTCAGTCAGTGACGTTGACACATAACCTCTTAAACCCCCAAGACATACACAAGTTTTGTTGATATATGTCATGTAAAACTAATGTTACTGTTTGTTATTCTTTCGGTTAATAACTTTTATCTCTTAACCGTTGACTCAAAAATCAATAGGTTTCTCTTCCTCACAGCAAATGCAAGCCATCCACAAAGTTTGGGAACCGCAGACGATGGAAAACTCGAGTGATGGTGGAAATCTTTATCCTCTCAGAGCTGAAATCAGCAGGGATGTTACTTTACGCCATGTGCATCCCATCCACAACGTTTGGCAACTGTAGAAGGTGCAGAACTCAATTTTATGTGTGGAAATCACTTTTCTTCTACCACAATGATCTTGCCCTTTGATCCCAAAATAGATGGCATGCTTCCTTAGGCCAAGTGCCAGTCAGCCACAGAGTTTAGTAACTGTAGATAGTGACATCTCAAGTTAATGCACATTAGTGAAATTGGTACAAGGTGGACTAATGGATGGACAACATCGTACCATATTATGTTCTGCCTTATTGCATGCAGATAAAAATTGTTTTAATCAAGTCATCTACACGTTGCACATGAATACATATAAGCCTACCAAATTATACTTCTTTACTTCAAATGTTCTTTGCTTCATTTAAGTACCTAAGATGTTATTCAAAATTCCATTAAGTTAAACAAATGTGAAGAAAACAAATTGCCAAAATGTCCTTAAAATGTAACCAGGTCAAATATATATGAATACAAAACAGGCTTACCTAACGCTGGACTTACAAGTTCAAAAGTGTGTACAAATGATCAAAATTGCTGCATAGGCTGAAAATCTTGACAGGTCTTCAACTCAAGATTTATGAAAACAATTACATAACTTTGTTGGTACAATAGCTTTTATGATATTGTCCTATCACATTTGGGGCATAAGAAGAATTATATTTATATAATGGCCCTGGTACGACACTGTTGTCCTTGATTGAAATGAATTATTATTATCTGGGTAAATAACATAAAAAAGGTACTGAGTACATATGGATTAAGTGGGTCTTTGTATTTAGACATACCACAAAGTGATTTGCTTGATTTGGAGGTGTCGGCAAAGCAAACAAGACCATGACCTTGTTTTGTGCTAGAAAATTGAGTTTTATAAATGAACTGTACTTGTCTTGTTAAGGAAACAAGGATTATGCATGCTTAGTTAACCCTGAATACTAGAGTCACGATAGTGTCATTTCAGAAGCATGCCATGGTAAACCAGGCAAATCCTGCAGAACAAAACCTTTGCTAATTATTTCAGGTCAAATAATATATTAGTTGTGACAAACTGTGTTTCTAATATTTTAAACATGAAACACTTTTAGGATGCTAACAGAAAGTATGTATAAGTAATATTTGAAACAACTAAGAGAAACTATTTCATCATTTACATTTATATTCCTATCCTGAATGTGAATCACTTTAAGGATCCTACACCAAGGATGCAGTTCTTCTGGTGCAAACAAACCTGCCATAACAAGATATATGACACAAAAAATATGACTTTTGGCTCCGAAACCCATGGACATGGTCGTGTTTCTAAATATTTTCAGTAATTGTAGAAATGTGAGGTCTGTATAAACAGTAAATAGTCATGGTTTGTGCTCATGTAAACTATCCTCAGCGACATTTTATTTACCACCAAGATACATTCTGGTAACCTGTAGCTTGTATAAACAGTAAACAGTCCAGCTTTGTGCACAAATAGAACTAATGTGCTCATATAGAACTATTCTTGAGCCAGTTTATACAGATGATTTTCTTTTGAGGTGGTCAGAGATAAACAACAACCATTTCAGATTACTCAACCAGCTAACAATAGCAAAAGTGAGGTCAAGTCCTTTGAGAACAACTGTGGGAGAGCTCATTAGGCTAATTTGCATAGGTAAAGTACACTACATGGAACAACCCAATTTGTTTCAAATTAGGTAAAACAAATTTAATGCATGCTGAAAAACAATAGTCATTACACATCCCTGCCTTGAATAACAATGTTCATGCCATCTTTATTTATGATTATTGACAAGTTCATGTCCAGTGGCAACAGTCTTTTAAACTCGAATCTTATTTCATATATAAAATACAAAACATATAGTTGGAACAATGTAGTGGATTGAATCACTGTAATGTACAGTAAAAGTTGGGTTAAGTCATCTTTTAAAGTAATTTATTTCTTAATTTATTGCACAACCTTTTTGTCCTCCTTTGCATCCTAATTCAAACAAACAATAAAAACAGCAAATTTGGTAAATACACAAAAGCGGACAAAAAACTGAAGTAGACTTAATTGATTTCAAGAACTGCTCAATAAAGAATTATACCAAAATAAAATAAATGTTTTTGCAGACATGGGAACTAAATATATTTTCAAAATAAGGTACAGATGTTCTTGAACAAAGAGGCTCCTCTTTACAGTGATCAAATAAGACAGATATTTTGAGTAAAACATAAGTGTGCTGAAGATAATAATAAATAATATCCCAAACAGTAACCTTAGAAATATTTTGATCTATGACTGATTATACAAAAATTAATACAGAGTGAAAACACCAGGCACATATGCAGAATTTGAAATTGTTTCTTGTGATTACTGTTTCAGTGATTCTATCCATCCAAAATAGCATAATTCATATTTGTACATATAAATGTTGAACTGTAGCTGTTATTTAATGAGGACGAGTCACCTGCAAAGTAAGCAAGAACCGGCAAAACTAAATTTCAGGACACATGGTTGATGGCATTTGACTGAGAAGCACAGCAGCAAGGGGAAGCATTTTGTTCTTTGCCAACATTTTATCGACATCAGCCATTTTGGAGTGTAAGACACCCATCAACACAGCAACACCATCAAGCATTAGAACAATGCATGAATGAAGAGATGAATCCAAAAAGCAAATGGCAGAAATGGTCACCTGTCCACTACCTTCAGGAAAACCGAGATATGAAAATCTAACGATGGGAGTTATTGCATACAGTGTGACACCTCTATAGCATGCTCCATTATAACACAAATTCGGATATAACATAGTCATGGCATGGCTCCCAAAATTTTATATACATGTATCTTTCTCATACACAATTTTCTTCTTCTTAAAAGTACAAAAAAAAAAGAGGTAAAAGTTTATTATCATTTTGGGGAAGAGATCGCACATGAATAATACAAGCTGATTGTGGTGTGGCTCCTGAAATTTTATATGTATTTTTCTCATACACGAAAAAAGTTTTTTCTTCTTAACAGTATAAAAAATAATGTGTAAAAAGTTTATTCTGGGCATAGGGCTTCTCCAATGTCACAAACTGAGATTGTATTTTCCATATTGGTGGCAAAATATACCAATTGGTGATTTGTTTTATTAACAATATTGTTGGCTGTTTTAACTTGTATATACAACCATTGGTTTGGAGTGGAGAAATTCAGAACCCCATGAAAGGAAACCACACTTGATATAAAATGCACTTAAATTTATCTCTTGTTACATAAACAATTTCTTTGTCCATATTGACAAACCATCTTAACAGTGCACAATTATATCATAATCCACTTATTTTGACATCTAGTACGAGTACTGTATGTTGTGAGATATCTGCTTTTTTTGTTGTTGACATTTCTGGTGGCGGAGATCAATCGGATGAGGCATTATCTTGTAATCTATCTTTTGTTGGATTTTCGGTTGCTTGCTAGTAATTAATATATATATATATAGACTGACATTTGTATGTGGATGGTAAGTAAAATTCCTCTTAGTTTCACTCAGAATTAAATCCTTCAGAACACTCACAATTTCTGTACTAATCCTTGTCATCAGACCAGAACACCTGCATCTCTATCGTCTGTTGACCCTTTGTTAAATTTCGGACACATGCGTGGAAGGCAGCATTACTCTGCTACCACAAATGTATTAAAAAAAACCCCCAAAAAATCCATCTTACTTGCTGCTCTATTCAATAGGCAGGGAGGATCAGTAGCTCAAATTGACCAAACGATGGCCAATTCCATTTTAAAAAATGTACCCTGATAAAACTGTTTGCTGAAATTTCAAATAAAACAGATTACCTTTGAAGCACCTACTGTTAAGAAATAAGCAAATGGGAAAAAATCAGTCTCAATCATGCAATACAATTATTTGATGTGAAAGTTTCTTTTTTGCATGGAAAAACTTTATGCTTATGAACGCTACCAACGGCGGCTTAAAATGCAAACTAACTTTTACCGACTTTGGGCATACTGAAACGTAAATGTGCTTCATCATTTGTTACGTGACTGTGCTATGTTTATCCACTGAATTCAGACCTATATGACCTGTAACAAAATTATTGAATATTTGAAATCTCAGTGTGTGCATATTTTCGATGGAATTACTTGTGGATTCAATTTATGTGATGAGATTTGATGGTGAGTACAGGGCGTTGATACTCTATTCATGCTATACATTAGACATGTATATATAAACAATATTCATGTATATGTACCAATTCGTGGTTCTCTAAATAAAGCAAAATATTATATATGCCTTCTCTGTTTTCACCAAAGGTGTATTTCCCGTTCAATATGCATTAACTTAAAATGGTAACTGCGCCAATGAAGCACGTATTTTACCGTTTGCATTTATTACCCACCTCCCCCCGCAAATTTTTTGGGGTACATGCATCATTTTCTTCAGCTAACTGACCTGGTTGCTTATAACACAGCTCGGTCTATAACACAGTTGGGTTCTATGGCTCCCAACTACAGTGTTATATCGGGGTCACATGTATTTGACACTCTCTCACAGCAACACCAATAAAGAAAGGTTATTATCTATGCTGTGTAGGGCCCTAACTGGCCATGTTGTCTAAAGTGCTCGCCGTCACAGATCATTGCCATCTCACCTCTGTGTGGGTTCGAGTCTCAGTTTCGGCCAATGTGGGTATGTGTGAAAGCTTGCCAAGCTGCTCATGGGTCAGTGGGTCTTTCTGGGGTTTTCCTGGGTTCTTCCTCTACCATTTATACTGACCACCCTGTATAGCCTATCTTGTGCTGAAACCCTACAACAACATCATCTATGCTCTGAAAAATTCAACAATATATTAAGGGAAGTGTTGTAGCTGTGTACGGTAGGCGGCAGCTACATTGGAGAATTGGTACAGCAAACAAACAAATGGCTAGGCTACGTATTTCTTTAATGGTTTCTTTTCACTGTACCAAATTCAAATTCAAAAGCTCTCTCTAACGATGCTATATAATAATAAAATTTAGGTCACCTATGCAGCTGGTGCTTTCACGACCGGTTCAGTCCTGAAGGTCAGGATTCTTAATTAGCTGCGTTTTTATGTGCAAATTCACACTCCTTAATTTTGGAATTTTGAATATGTCTAGGTGAGGCAAAGAGGAAAGGCACCCCGGTAACGCAGTAAGCCATTTGATGTCAGTATGCCCTGGAACACTGAAGCTCGTATGAACAAATTTTAGTCCAGTTTTGCAAATGGACAATTATTTTCCCAATAGTGTGTAAGCCATCTGTGCAATTTTCCAATTTCACTGAGTTGTATAATTTCCTTTATTATTTTAATGATAGATTGAAATTTTATGTATGTAGTGTACTTTTACATTTCTAAATGATACCAATCAGCTGGGTGTCAGGCACCCAATATGCTGGTTTTTTTTTTTGTCCTGTTTTTAAATTGTTTTAAAATTTTTTTGAATTTTGATGCTGGTAATCAAAGGATCATCAGGATTTTGTGGATAGAGCTTTTATCAAAAGAGGATTTCATAAGCCAAAGGAAGAACCTCGTGTAAGAAGGCAATTTGAAAGTCGATGTTAGTCTTTCTTTTGCTTTCTTTTTCTTCTGTCTTCTCTCTGTTGTTCTGACGGTGTTTTGGTTCTGACTCGACTTTCAATGTTATAGTCCGGCCTGATGTTTGCGACTGGTCTCTCTGGTTCATGCGCTTTTATTTCTTTTTACCTAATGGAATTTTGAAATGACATTGTGCCTCTAAATGTAGTTATTTATAATATGTTGGTCTTGTGGGTAATGTTGGAATTTAAATGTTGTGTTTCAATAGTTTGGGGTCTGTATATCTGGTTTGTATTTTATTTCCATTTTGTGTGGTGTCACCTTATATTCTTAATTCTTGTAGGGACCTAAGGCTTAGTGGTGTTTCTTTACACATTGCCAATCTTTGTTGCCTTGTGCAACTGGGCCTGGTGGCGGGTTAGCCACCTTATATATATATTATTGTTTCTTACGTAGTGGAGTTGGAGAGTTATTTGGGTAGTTTTGTCAGATCTGTTTGTTTATTATTGTATTAGTATCCTGAACACATGCAAACATGCAGTGGCAGAAGTTTATAACTATACACACACTTACATACACCTATACATACACACATTTTTTAAAAACGTTTTAAAGTGATATGGACTTGCCTTTTGGCCAGTGGTCTTACCCTACCGCTTTAGTCCTGTCTGGTGGTTGATGTTTGTTTAGAATGTGGTTATATTTATTCTTGTGGTGTTATTTTCAGGCTAGATTTATTTTTGGTTTGGTTTGGTTATTTCTAGTTTTTGTTTGAGTTATTTAGGTTATTTCTAGTTTTTAATTGATTTTTTTTGGTTATTTTTCCAGGCTAACTCTATTTTGATAAGACAGATGTCTTTGACGAGTATTTGAGTCGCAAGACTTTTCAAGGACATCTAGTCTTTTTCATTCCCTAAATTTAAGTTTGTTAGCCTGTTTCCTGGTTCTGATAGGGTTGAATTTTTTTATTTTGTTTATTTATCTATTTAGTGCTTGAAGTTTTGCTCGCTATTATGTTTTTATTTTCTTACGTTTGTTACATTTGTTAATTTGCGTAAGGTACCATATTATATATTTGTATGTAGTTTCGATGTTTTTGTTATATGCTTCATTTAATATTTTTGGGTATGTTGTAGGGGATCCGAGTTTCTGCTGTTTTTTTTTTTGAAGTTCGTTGATTAGGATATTTGGGGCAAGTGTTGAATACATGGTCCAATGTTTCCACTGTTGGACAATGGGGACAGTTCATGTCTTGGTTTGTTTCTTTGTTGCGATGTTTTCCAAAACTGCTTTTTAGTAAAGTGTTTCCTGTTTTTTATCCTATTAATAACGTGGAGGTCAGGTGTTTTTATGTCTTTAGTTGTTGTAATTGTTCTGTTGACCACTTTTTGTAGCTGGAATAGGTGTCTGTCCTTGTTGGCATTTTCCCAGAGTTGTTGCCATTTCTTGTTTATTTTAATTCTTATTTGACTATATACTTCTTGTACACTGTAATCAAGATGGGTTAGTGAGTTGTTCATGAGGTTCAGTTTTGCTTGTTGGTCAGCTTTGACATTTCCTATCAGATTAATATGCGAGGGCACCCACAGGAATTCGACACTTTGTTGTTTTCGTTCAATCTCTCTGATGGATATCCTTGTTTCGTCTAGCATGTTACCCCTGCCTTTTGTTGTACCAGTCTCCAAGGATCTGAGCACACTTAGAGAGTCTGTTATAATAATGTACTGATTGTATGTTTGGGTTTTAATCCATTTACGTGCCTCATTTGTTGCCCAGAATTCTGTTGTATAGATGGAACAATCATCCAGGAGTCTGTCTCCGAGTGTAATCCGGTGTTCGGGTATTATTATACTGTTCTGTTTAGTTCTTGGATTTTGGATCCACTGTATAGATTTTAAGATGTTCAGGGTATGTTTCCTCGATGGTATTGTGTACTTCTGATAGTTCTTACAGGGTTCTGTAGTTTGGATCCGAATGTTTGGGCAATAAAGTTGATTTTAGGGGTATTATTTTTCCATGGTGTGGGATCGCATATTTTGTGTTGTTCTGCTTGAATACCTGGGAGTTCCATTTCGTTGCAGAGGGTATGTACTTTTTAACCATTTCTGCCTCTGTATATATATCAGGCTAGGAGACTTCACAGGAGACATCCTGATATCATATTTCTATAACTGGCTTGATTGTTTCTGGTACACAGATCTGTGTTTCCTACATTAAACTAAACATTTGATATCTCAATAATGAGTTGTCTAGAGGCTGATTTGAAAACATACAAATGATTATAATATATCTGATCAGACTAACACTCACTTTCAACCTCTTCCTCAAAATATCAATGTTAAATAAATGTAGTTTATGTGTTAGGGTTGGCAAAGAGTGTCAGAGTTCAAGTATAAAATATCTATTTCTTTAAAATCTAATTATAAGATACTCTTGCTAATTAGAGAAACTTAATCTACTATCTTGTCTCTAATATCATCAGCATTTTCAAAATCTAAAACTAATTATAAGTCCTGTAAATAATCATTTAATTAATTCACATTAACACAAATGCCTGCTCTCACTTACATAGACCATAGAGCTAGACCTGTTAAACCAAATGATTAATGTCCAGGCCATGGGGTGAATGTGCTGTAAAGATTCTGCTTGTATTGTGTAGGACTGCAGATGTTGTTGTTGTTGTATGGTTTAACGCCATTTTTCAGCACAAGATAGGCTATACATGGCGGCCAGTATAATTGGTGGAGGAAGAACCCTGGAAAACCCCGGGAAGAACCACCGACCCATGAGAAGCTACTGCAGGCTTTCTCACGTACCCACGTCAGCCGAGCCTGAGACTCGAACTCACACAGACAGAGGTGAGATGGCAGTGATCCGTAACGGTGAGCGCTTTAGACCACTCGGCCACTCGGGGCCCCTGTAGGACTGCAGAAGCAGAACATTTCTTAAAATGTGGATTCTATCCAATATGGCTATGTACAAGACTAGAAAACTGGAAAACAGTTGAATCATATCAAATGTCCCTACTACATTTGCCCCATGTTTATATAGCTGGAAATCCTTGTAGAAGTAATCTGATGTGTGTGAAATTCTGGCCCTTGAATTTCTTCCTGCACAGGTCCGAATGATAAATCTCAAATTAGGGAGCAGTTGCATCTATCAGGTGACTTTCATCATTGGTTATGGTTCCATAAATTAGGCTGTAAAATCCAAATGAAATCCAATCATACTGCAATTAAATCCAGATTTCATAGCGAATCTAGAAGACCAGGACTGCTGGTTCTCCACCAAACTGTTGTAGCTGTGTCGGGTAGGTGGCAGCTACATTGGGGAATTAGCTGATAGAGCAAATAAATGGCTATGCTACATATTTCTTTAATGGCCTCTTTACACTGTACAAAATTCAAATTCAAAAGCTCTCACTAACAATGATGATGAAAAAAAATTTAAGTCGCCTATGCACTGAGTGCTTTTGCGAATGGTTGTCTCGAATGTCCAGATTTTCATATAGTCGGACTGGAGGAATGGTGCCACTACAGTCCGTGTTTACATGTGAGTGTCACACTTCTTGATTAGTCTCTCTGGATGAGGCAAGGTGAAAAGGAATCCAGGAACGGCACTCAAACCCAAACAAACAATTCCAATCTGCCAACTCCCAATCATATTTAATACCAGATATTCACAACTAAATGACAGAAGTTATGAATTCAGCTCTCAATTAGATATAATCTCTCATGTTTAGAGTAGAATTCAATCAGAGTTTTTGGCAGCCTGAAGGTGTTGCGGCGATTCTCAAAGTCACATGTATCTACTGCCATATGGTGATCTTCATATGTTTCATTGGGAAATGCCTCGTACCCATACATTCCTGTTAACGCAGTGGCATAATTCACAAGGATAGTGAGCTGCGTTTCTTGATAAGCCTTAGAGTAGTGTTGCGAGAGGATACATTGTGCAAAGAGCCACTGTTGTATATTGGGTCTTCTCTTCGGTTTAAGTGACCTCTAGGCTATATACTTTATTGAACTGATAAAGTTCTTGGCCTTTTTGGGGTCACTTAAAGTTTCCTTTAAACCTAATTCCTCAGAGCATTGCTCAACTGTGATCCCTTCTTCATTTTCCTCGTCAGTGCTTTCTTCTTCCGATGTTGTTGTTGTTGGCTCTCCCGATTTCTTCTATTCTATCTCCGTAATGGTGGTAGCATCACTTGTGCTTAGGTCCGTTTGCGTTTCTGCATCCTTCTTTTTCTTTTGCTGCTGATCACTGGTCTGTGTAGATGTAGCATTTCTAACGACTGGGGGAGCCTGTATCAGGTGTTGGTGTCCGTGTATACTGCCTAAGCTATTAGCAGGAATAGCAGAGTGGTTAGCTGCCTCTTTGTGGACAGGTTTCCTTCTCTGTTTATACTTCCTTTTGCTTTTTTTTCTTTTGGCTATACAATAGTCCTCCTCATCTCCGACATGTAGGTCCTCACCCTCTTTGTTAGAAGTCCAGACCAAAAGTAGAGTTGTTCTCTTTTCTCCTGCTCTCAAACTCCAATTTGAAGCTTTCTTTTTGCCAAGAGCTTTAATGGCTCTTAGTGCTGGAGCAGGTATAACTGCAATGGCTGGTAACCACCTTGGTGTTGGCACAGTCTGGTTCCTATACCAGCACATCCAGCTGTTTGCCAGTCGTTCATTCTTTGTGTTGCACTGTTGTGCTTCTAGCTTGTTCAATGTGACTGAATGATATATCAGCCTAGCGGACTTCACAGGAGACATCCTGATATCATATTTCTATAACTGGCTTGATTGTTTCTTGTACACAGATCTGTGTTATCTACATTAAACTAAACATCTGATATCTCACTAATGAGTTGTCCAGAAGCTGATTTGAAAACATACAAATGATTATAATATATCTAATCAAACTAACACTCACTTTCAGCATCTTCCTCAAAATATAAATGTTAATTAAATGTAGTTTATGTGTAAGGGTTGGCAAAGATTGTCAGAGTTCAAGTATAAAATATCTATTTCTTTAAAATCTATATAAAAGATACTCTTGCTAATTAGAGAAGCTTAATCTACTATCTTGTCTCTAATATCATCAGCATTTTCAAAATCTAAAACTAATTATAAGTCCTCATAATCATTTAATTAATTCACATTAACACAAATGCCTGCTCTCACTTACATAGACCATAGAGCTAGACCTGTTAAACCAAATGATTAATGTCCATAAGGCCATGGAGTGAATGTGCTGTAAAGATTCTGCTTGTATTGTTTTGGACTGCAGAAGTTGAACATTTCTTGAAATGTGGATTCTATCCAATATGGCAAAGTACAAGGCTAGAAAGTTGGAAAACGGTTGAATCATATCAAATGTGCCTACTACAGAAGTATGAAAAAGAGGTCCACTGAGTTCCAAAGAGGCTGAACATTTAATTTAGAGGGGTGTGTGAGAAACAGGTGGTAGGTTCTCTTTTTTCTACGGGTGGTAGGTTTTTCTTCCTTCAATAAATTAGAATATTTTTCTTGACGCTATTTGATATGATATGCTTTAAATGGAAGCTAGTATATATCATGGAGGAAGAACCAGGGAAAAACCAGTAACCCATGGGAAGCTATCAGCAACGTTTTCACATATCCACATTGGCTGAGTTGAGACTCAAACCCATATGGACAGAGGTTAGATGACAGTGATCATTAATTGCAAGCACTTTATACAACTTGGTCCTCATAACCCGTTTAATTTTTCTACCTGTTTATGTAAGTGTGGGGACTTATAATGTGGTGATGATATTTTACAATGCTATGTATAGCAACCAAGTGAATTAAATGCTTGAAACAAAACAGCTATCATTTCCTTTTATTTAGGTTTTTCATTTTCATTTTTTTTTCTATAGACTTAATGAATAAATAACTTATTCTAAATTGTTCAATGTCACTTTTTTTGGTCAAGTCCAGTAACACCAACTCTGCCCATTCCTGGCCATAGAGGCTGGCAGTGAAAGAATCAATGCCAAGACATTTTAATTCTAATAAAGATGGCCTTGTTCATGAGTTTTAAACTATTTAGCTTGTTCGGGTTACCTGACCACATATGAAATAAACCGCATAACGGTTCCAAATCAATTTTTTAAAAATATTGACCACTATCTATATCCACTAAATAGTCCAAACAAATGTTTTTCCTCTCGAATAATATCTAAGTACAACATGTCTGCAGACTCTAAATATCAGAATTGTATTTTATAATAGTTTTAAATTAGTATAAATATGACTTCATCTTTCAGTCAAACTGACAATGGCTTTTGATCTTTTGACCCCACAAGTCATTACTCCAAGCGCAAACCATCCACATGTGAAATACAACTAAAGCTATTGTGCAGAAAACATTTTTATTCTTTCAACTGGTTACTTTTACCTTTGTACCCCAAATCAAAAGGCTTCTTCTTTACAAAATGTACATCATAGTGAAAATGGGTTATTGTGCAGAAACTATTTTCTTCTGTCAGTAAGTAACCTTACCTCATTCCACTTAAAAGGGATGTTTTTTAAATTTTCTCATATTTCCACATACCAATTTTCATAAACAAAGATGAAATAGGGTCAAAGATGTTGGGGCTCCCACAATGTGTTTAAAAAAACACTGCTTCTTTCACATGGGGGGGGGGGGGCAAATTCTCCTCATTGTGAAAAATGTCGAATCTGAATGTAACAAGCTGCCTGTTAATATGGTGATAGTAGACTCTTTACAGAAGCAATATATTTCAAATACTTATTGCAAATACATGTTGAGATATTTCAGCTAGTTTCAAATATATGATGTTGGAGTGAATTGAGTATTAATTTTAATGTAACATTTTCTTTCATCCATTTTCAAATGAATTAAGCTGTTCACTGTATATAGCAATAGGGTGCACAAGCATTAGGTCAAAACCCAGACTGGAGTATTCTGCTGGAAACTGTCAAGGTTAGGTGATCCCCATTTTAATGGAAAACTGCCATACAGTTACATGTCAAATGTTATAAGCCCTGATAAGTAACCTGGTTCAGAGCTAGGTCATATCAGAGCTAGATCATATCTGAAAGCTGTTTACAAGTGCATACACTGTTAATATAACCTTGACCATGTCTGTAAAACCAAACAACTTTCTTGTCAAGCTGATATTTTTAAGCACAGTGCTATATACATGGCAAATTATTTGACCTTTATGAAACATGCAGTCAGAGTGTGTTAACTAAGGATATGAAAAAAAATTCTGCAGGTTGAATTTGTGGTTGGTAAATTAAGGCTTTACAATTTTCCTCTGAAACAAATATATTGAAAAAGTTTAAAGGATGGGTGTAATCGGAGAATTCTGCTTCTTCTCCTATACTGGTTGGAGGATTTTAGTGCAACTGTACTGGCTAGATTGGCTGGTGCAGATGCAAAGTAGTCTTACTTTCTTCCATTGACCCATTTTTGCTTGATGTCAAAAAAAGTATTTTGGGAATTTATTTTTTCATCACTTCTGAACTTTGTTGGTGAGGTGATAAGACCCCAAAATAATTTAAACTCTGAATCAATAAGGTATATGTGTGTACTTAATAAATGAAGTGATACTGCAACAAGTAAAATATGAACTATAGGAGCACCGTGTATTGTTATCTTTCCTATTTACATTAAAACTCCCATGGTATTAAATTTTTGAAATCCCTTTTGAAGCTCCCTTAGTATAAGTCACTGATAAGTGTAATACAACCTGTCATATAAAGAACAATCACAGCCAAATCATCGATGTAAAGTATATATACATTTTCTACTGACATCACTCAAGTCTATTTTACCGTCAATCATTCAAACTGTTTTGTGTGAATGAACTGTTTTAAGTGATTTGCAAAAATTATAGGTACAAAAAAGATAATTTACAGTAAATTACAAATTTACACTATCATATGATTAGAAATTTAAGAAAAATCTGCTTAAATGAAACTCTAATTATCACGACAAAATCAAAAATATGATTTTGGATGTTTCTGTCATTTAAAAGCAGGTAAACAATGGACTAACAATACTGAGCACTTGACTTTATGTCCAATTCTGCACAGCAAATTTAGAAAGGTAAAAAGCTGAACATTTCATTAAAGGGTTGACATCTTTACTTCAGCTTGATATCATACCAAATATGGAAATCAAATCTTACATTAGGAGTATATGATTTTACCTATGTTTCTGCTTTACTTCATCATTTGTTGTACTGAATGAAGGTCAGAGTGGATTGAATAACCACAAAGTCAGTGAAAGACTCCCTTAAAGTCCAGCTCAAGAGAAATCATTTTATGAATGAATTTAGAAACGCTTACGGGCTAAAGAGCAAACTTTTGTTGAAATCTAGCTGATGCATATAGTTTGAACCCACTGTTTATTTGTTGTTGTTGTTGTTGGATTTAATACCATTTTTCAGCATACGATAGGCTATACATGGCGGCCAGTATAAATGGTGGAGAAAGAACCCTGGAAAACCCAGGGAAGAACTATCGACCCATGAGAAGCTACTGGCAAGCTTTCTCGCGTACCCATATTAGCTGAGTCCGAGACTAAAACCCACTGTTTAAATTAAATTTTCTGTTAGTTTCTGAACATCATTCTTTCAAAGTTTGATGTCATGACACAAAATGTTGATGACAAAACTGTCCAGAAAGGGTTTAAATCGTACAGCTAATGTACATAGTTATGACAAATGTTTGCCTTACATACACACTCATACATTTGTAGAAGTTATCTGAGTAAAGAAATGTAGATTTAGAGTTGCATGCTTTTGTGACCTATTTTTAATTAGACTCCTTGGGCAGTTGTGGGCGTAAGTCTCCACAGAACACAAAAATAAGTGATGTAGAATATCAAGTAACTGGCATACATTTCATTATTTTAAACATGGAAAAGGAGCCAGTACTAGACAGTATTTTTGTGTGTTTAGCATGCAGGCTTTTTTTCACCGATTTTTTAAAATATTTTCTGGAGTAGGTGCAAATTGTTTTTAAAAAATTGATTTTTTTCACAGGTTGCTCAGACAAAAAGATCAAGGCACAAAACTGCTTACATGTCACGTCACATTGACTCTTTGTGAAATATTCTCTCATATTGTAAGCAAATTGTTTATTAACCTTATTAAATAAAGTTGATACACCTTGATAGTATTATTCTTTGTTTGCTTATGTTAATAAACTTGTTTCTTCTTAGTTTAGCTTTTTGTTGTGACTGAACCAGAAATAAATGCACATATAACTGTTAACTTTTTTCTATTCTGTCACATTTATAGCAATGATGTGCAGCTAAGTGCAGCATTGCAAATATGATCACCATACCCATCATGTTCAGTATTTAAGAATTTTTTTCTTTTAATTATTTCTTAATTTATTAGTATTTTTAATCATGGTTGAACTGAAACAATATTTAGTATTCAAGCAGTGTTTTAATGTTTTTATTGGATGCACAACTTGGGGACATCTTTTGTGACTGATTTATTTAAGTGATTTTTTTCTGTTTTTGTTTTAAGAAATTCCATATGACACAAAAATGAATTAATTCACAACTGATTTAGCAACACATAAAGAAAAGATTACATCCTGACAATGCAACTGGAGTAAAGTCTACTCGCCTGTACACAGTAGAGTGGCTGACCTGGCCTGTCTAGGCAGGATTCTAACCAGCTATCTTCTGTGACAAGCCAAGCACACTAACAAGTCTGCCACCATGGCTCCTTTTATACACATGAGAAAAGAAAATCAATTTTGATCACTTTCCATTAAAAGTTCCCTTGCTCTGCAATTAATATTAGTCACACTCCCCAAGCACAGTGGCCCAGGAGACAGACTCTTTGAATTGCTTACAAACAAGATGTATTTTCCTGAACTGACTGCATAAATGAAGTTTTGGAAAGAGAATACTGTATAAAAATTGCCAGTAACTTTTGCACCCAAGATGTCTCAACCCCTCTCATAGACCCCAGGGTAAGACTGTCAAGAATAATATCCCCATTTCTATAAGGTTATCATATGGACAAAATGACTTTAATAGTTCCCAAAGTGGTTTATGCTAAAATGTGATAATGGACAATATTTCCAGTACAGAAAGCATGGGGGAAATTAGAGACTAATGAAAAGTGGGAATGGTATGATGTAATCTTCTCTTTAAGTGCCTGAATGATCATTTTTCAGAGAACTAATTAAATACATAGTGCTGTGAGAAAATAAGGTTGTTGCAAACCCTGTGTCTAAAGTTTCCTCCTCCACCAAAACCCCTTCTGTGTCTTCATTCACTCTGAGGAAAACGTACTTGTCTAGGTTGGGTCGCACAGCTGAAAAACATTTTACACAATATATTATGCACTTATGCCATATAAGTTTTATAATTATAGGTTACTGTATTTAAGGGAAGATATGAGCAAGTTTTTCAGATGGAAATCAGCACAACCTTGGGAGTGCAGTATATCCATCCAACAAAATGAGTTCGTATTTTCCCATACAAATGCAGTAACCTTTTTATTATATGCTCATTTTCTTATTCTACCTAAGGCTTAATTATATAAACAAAAATACACTACAAGAAACAAAGTAACTGAACGTATGCCGTATTCCGAACTAAATACACAAGCGCAGATTCATCATTACACAACAACATTATTACTGTGCACATAACTCTGCCCAGATAAATTTGAACTTAGTTGCACGCTAGACATAACTTTTGAAAGAAAATAACATCTTTGTCTACTTAAAATTGAAATTTGGAGTCATATTGTGAATGAATGTGCATTGCAACAACTTTTCCATTTGATCTGGAATAGATAGATTCTGGTATTTTTTGTCGATTCTACGAACTTTCGTGATTATGGACTGGATTTATCTGTGCCAATTCTATATGAAGTACATCAGATTTCAACAGCATGTTGACATCTGCAAGTGTGTTTCTGTTCTGTCATTGAATGTTTGAAATCATAATGTGGGAAAAATATGAAGTCTTTCAATTGCAATTATCAAAAAGACGCTATGGAATACAATGTTTATTTAATTTTGAGTGCAGTAAGGAGGAAAAAATGCATTAGTCGAAATTAACAGTATGATTTAGAAATGTGTAATCGAGGTTGAGAACCCATGACATGGTTCATGTAATTCGGATTTGCCAAACTAAGAAAGTACGTTTTAAGGAAATTCAGGATGTAAAACTGTAAATATATTTTTTGCCATTCTTATTACCAGCTAAAGAAGACAGATTATGCCTTGTCACTTGCATGTTATTTGCAAGAACCCTGTCTGGCATCTATAGCTAACCTAAATCTGAAACATTGATTCAAAAATGTTAACACAGAATGTGGCAAAGCAGCTGGCATGTGGCAGTCCACGAAATATCTGCTTTAGTTCATTCAGAAAAAAATGTAATCAACCAAAATGTAAAGCATCTACTAAACGAGTGTACCTTTGTTTACAAAGTATTCCTGATACACTATTGGGCACGTGTTGTGCACGTGCATGTAAGTACAATATGAAGGTGTGCAATATCATAAAATATTACATGATTCTGACAATGCAAAGTTCATAGACAAAAACATGAGCGAATAATAATGTATATTATGCACTTAACTCATTCAGCCCCAATACCGCCTGTAGGTGTGATGAGGCTGTACCCTACTTCCAAGCTCTGCAGCATCAAGGTCATTTAAGATACACCAAAGTGGGTGGTATTACAAAAAAGCAGACAGATATAACTCTACGATGATACCAAATGATCTGGATGTTCTAGTTGCACTACAAAATACAGAAGGGAAAAACCTAATTTTTTGGACCTGTTTTTTTTCCACCTAAAATTCTCCTGTGGTTGGAATCTGATTTTGTGTCTGGATTTGAGACTTTTTGGCCTTAGATCTAAGGCAGACCAGTCTGAACTGCACACAGACAGGTGAACCTTTGCAAAAAGGTAGGATAAGCTGGGCATTTGGAATAAAGAGTGGTCTCAATACGAAAATGATGGGTTCATTAAGCAACAAAAAAATATTTAAAAAATAACTCCAACTTTTACCCTTCTGCTAATGCACCAGCAAAATAACCAATGGAAAACGATGTTTCTAACACAACTAGGCATTAGGCTAATGGAAAATTTCTTGGAAGTGGATGTATTAGATGTATTCAGAAATAGCTCCCAAAATGTGTTTCCTACTCGCATTTCAGGTGAAGAAAACAAAAACCTCCAGAGTTAATGCCATACAAGTTTTACACTCTATATTATGCACTAAATGCCATACAAGTTTTACACTATATATTATGCACTAAATGCCATACAAATCTTACACTATATATTATGCTCTAAATACCATACAAATCTTACACTATGTATTATGCACTTAATGCCATACAAGTTTTACACTCTATATTATGCACTTAATGTCATACAAGTTTTACACTATAAATTATACACCCTATGTCATATAAGTTGTCACATTTGCTCAGTGCTAGTTCATAAGTAGTGTATAAACTAAGGTATTAGTACATGCCATGGTTGCTGTCTCAACACTGCCAAAGGCTAGAGTTATCTCGTACGCAAGATTACTGTGGCCAGAGAAACGACCCCGCATCTTGAATCGGCATAGGCGTTAGATCGAGCGACTTCCCACCTGTGTGTTACAAAGATCAGAGGACACGCAAGGACCAGGGTGTGTTCTAAATCTGTCCCCATGTGGACAGACAGTGAGAAGGACATTGTTAGCTAAGTTTGATTGGATTGAATCAAAGAGACATCCAATTGGAATTGAGATAAAGTGTGTGGTAACAATTTTGATCTGAATTATAGCTTCTAACTAGCAAGCAAAAATTTAGTTCTCCTGGGAAGATTGCTGAGCAAATAGGATTACTCCGAGAAAGCCACTTGTAATTTGGTGGGAAAACTTAGAGATTCTAAGGAAAGACAAAGCTTCGTAAGGTCAGTAAGTTATTTGCTTGATTTTTTAAAGGAGTATGTATACTTAATTACTAGGATCATTTGTGCATAGAATTACCTTTGTAATGTTTAATTGACACACGTATTTGAGAAATGAGCTCAAGTATTATGTAAAGAATTATACAGATTGTTAGCTTGTGGTCAGAATTAATTTTGTAATTCGCTATTAGGTTTCATAGTAAACTAGTGCATTTATTCACATGATATATTAGATTTTACACATGCTTGAATTGTGAATTTGGAAAATGGTTGAAGTATGTAAGATTAGTTAATATGGATGTATGGATATATCAGAGCATGGATATTTGAACATTTGTGTACTTTGTATGAGTTGTAATGTAAAGAAATGCATCTGATCGCTGTGATATTGTTAGTATAATGGGATTAGGAATATATACTGATGTGTCGCAATTTATTGATGTTTACATGAGAAGTAATTGTTACCGTGCTTTTAATACAATGTTGTTTCACCATACAAGAACATTTAAGTATTTCGATGTGAATGAATGCGTGACCCAAAAAATTTAACAGCTGTTATCTGATGATAGGCTGGGTGTAGTATGAGATGAGAGGGCTTAAGAAAATATTTTACCATCCTTGTGTTTTAAAGGGGACAACTTCCGGTTCAGCGAGTCCCAAGTCCCTAAGAGGGGAGATGGAAGACTAGCAGTACAGTCGGAGTCAACAAGTCTAGTCGGTTGAGAGTCGAGGAGGAGAAAGTGGAGGAGACTGAGTAAAGTAGGGAGGAAGAGGAGAGGGAATAGGAGGAATAGGACAGAAGAATACACAGATGAGTAGAATACAAGGACAGGTGGAAAGCTATCTCATGGTTGAGAGGAAGGAGAGTACTTGGGAAATTTTAATCATTTGATTATTGCATTGGCATTAAATTGTTATCAGTTGAATTTCACTTAATTTGCATATTCAATCATTTAACCGTCAGCATTGCTGACTGGGGGCTCGGAGGTTTACGGCAAAATTGTATGAGTTGGCAGATCTAAGTGTGTGTGCATACATGTGTCTGTGTGCATAAATATGTATGTATGTAATAATCTCAAAAAAGTTATTTTTGATCTACTATTAACACTTGCTATTTTGGTACATGTGACATGATATCCCGCCAAGTCACATTATCCTCACACCAGGCCGACCAGTCCCAACACTACCTCATAATGCTGAGCGCCAAGTGAGGCAGCTGCCTCTACCACTTTTACAAGTCTCTGGTATGACTGAGCCGGGGTTCTAACCCACAACTTACTGAATCTGACATGGACACTCTAACCACTTAGGCCACCAAAGCAGTACTTCTCCAAAGTAATATATACCTCATTAATGTAACATTAACAATTTTGAAATTAACAAAAGTCACTATGTACAATGTACAAGCAAGTATGTGTGTGTACGAAATGTCTGCATGATTACTGCGACATGAAAATTAGGTCACTGTGATCTACCTTTGGCATGGTGGACTCCTCATAATCCATGGACTGGTCAATTTTCATGGCTATGCATTTAACTTTGTTATAGATACTGACCAACATATACAAGAAAGTGTAGAAGATTACTGAAGAGTCAAAAGTAGGTCACAGTTACCTAGTTTTTATATGGTTACTCTTGAGGATGATGGCCAATGTCACATGACAATGAGGACACTGGAGGTATTACATAAGATCTTCGGTACTTATGGCAGGCGAGCTAAAAATGTGTACAAATGTCCTTGGTTTGAAAATAAGAGGCAATAGGTTGTTTTGTTTAATGTCATTATTCAGCAGACAATACATGGCAACTTGTATATGATGGAGACAGAACCTGGAAAGAGCCCTTGACCCATGGGAAGCTGCTGGCAAGCTTTCTCACCTACCAACATTAGTCAAGCCAAGACTCAAACTCACATCAACAGGTGGTGGAATAGACAAAAAATGTCTACTCAAAATAATTTCCATAGCTCTATGAAAATCTTAAAACTGTTTCAAGCGCATTCCTACACTCACCTGCCAGCAATGGTTACCATACTGTTCATAAATTCTCATACAAAATTGCAGACAAGGCTACCTTACTGGCCATAAAATAAAGTCCCGTAAGAAATGCTACAATTAAACATTCTGAATTTTAAAATTTCCTGCCTAAAAACTCAAACAGATAAAAACTCTGGTGAGCATCTAAAAAACATGTGGAAAACCATAATATGTAATGACTAGTCACATGTTTCAGTACTGGTGGGTCATGACATATATATCTTTGCAAGTGCAAGTACATAAAAAGTTCCAATAAACTTGTCACTTGTAAAACATTTGTCTGCAGCCTAGCAAAATCAAAACATTTAAACTCTAAACCTACACTCCCTAATAAATGATTTGTTTTTTCCTCCTCTAAACCAACCATTAGCCTTACACTTCCAAAAGAATCTTGTATTTGAAAAATAAAATCAAGAGGTTTCAAGTGCCATATAAGGACATTATGTTGTCTCCATTTACACTCTAACGTACATTTTTATTAAAATCTACACCCATAAAATATTTAGTATCCAGTTATAACACCAAAAGGGTTGCCATGAAAATTGTTTCCTACCATTAAATATATACAGTAAACATCCTGTTAGATCAATTGTAATTTAAAACCACTGAACTTGTCTAGACACAATGGTTGATTGTAACAAAAAAAGAAAATCCTTGCTAGTCCACTGACTAAACTACCTCCAATGTTAACTGTGTCACGATTTCATGTTTATGTGTTGGAAATTTGTAAAATCACCCGGCAATGATTCAGTACAGATCTAACTAAAAGGACTCAAACTGATTACAAAATGCAAACATCAGCATTTAGCAGCTTTGAAGACTAACATAAAGATTTGAGGACAAAATGGATGAACGAATATCCCTTGTCCAACTCTTAAATTATTTGTCCTTGACATAGGTATCACACATATGCCTTAACCTCCCAGATAAATATATTACATTTTTGAATACACTGTCTATACCTACAAAACCCCAACACAGATAGCATTGTTATTGGTCATATATTTGTAAGCAGGAGAAAATAAAACATTATCATTGTTTTGTGAGTGGTTTAATAAAATTATGCACAAGTATATATAAAACCGTATTTCACAAAGAGGAGTGAAGACAAAAGACAGTAACCTGCAAACATGGGACTGAGGTCTGTACAACTTTAACTGCATTGGCCATTTCAAGGAGGTAAATCTCCAAGGGGCTAACATTAGACCTTAGGGGTTGCTAATTCAAAACTATGCTGTGCAGTCACATGCATGGGCTGATAAAGACTAATTTACCATGGTGACCTTCATCTCAATAACAAGTCCAATAAATATGTTCAACAGCTTGTTTTTCAAAATGAATCAGTTCGCATAAACAGCTAGCAAGGCTAATAATAGCTGCACCAAGTCCTGATTACAATACAGTACATTAAGGGAGTGGTATGACATTGAACTTGGACTATTTGAGAGCCTGCACTGGAATGATCTTCCTTTTATCCCCTTGAAGGAGCCATTAACATCTCTACCTTTTATTTATCACACTCCAAGGGGTTCTAGTTTTGATATGTAGTGATAGAACAAACACTCTTCCAAGTTTTAAGACAGCTGACCCGATATCCTATCCTACCAACAATACATGCATGCTCAGTACCCCTACACTTTGCTTCCATGACATTCTGTTGTAGGAATGCATGGCAAATATGATTACCATATGTAACCAACTATATGCTGAATTCAACTGCAAACAATACAGACCATGAACTGCTGTTGCATAATATGCTAGCAGATCTGAGTCCATATTACTTGTTCTACTGATTAGTCCTAAAATAATGCATATATATATATATATATATATATATATATATATATATATACACACACACACACACACACACACACAGAGTATATGCAGGCTGTTAGGGCATGCATAATGCTACTTGGTTTTGGTAAACAGTGGAACCTTGTTCAAGGTCAAATTTATTAAGCAATTATGTCTGGAAAACAGCCAGTTTTCCACCCTCCTGTAAACCAAAATATTCCAAAATATGCATCAGCCTTTCACAGCATGTCAGCACAATAATGGCTATGTGATGCCTATTAAAGGAAAGTTGTAAAATGTAATGACTAAAAATAGCACAAAAATGTGAGTGAAAGAGACTCTTCTAAATAAATGTAAATGTGTATTACAAATGAAACTCATTTCTCTTGTGAGAATGACTTTCATGTAAAATCATGCATACTGCATTGGAATGAATGTGCCTGCATTTTTAAGACCTGATCATACAGTGGCAAGTGAAATCCACTGATCTCTCACACATTGGTAATTACTCATATGACAGCAGCATAAAGCACACACACTGAAATCCACTTATCTCTCACATTTTCTGGTGATCACTCATACCGCAGCACAGTGATGATGTGTACAGATCATCAAATTTTGTGGGAGATCATTGATAGGAGAGCAGCATGATCATGCCTGTGGTGTGATGGGTTGTTTAGCTGCCACTGTGGTAGGTGTGTTATGGTTGGGGTGGGGTGCTCCCAAGATTTTATCTAAACTATTATGGAAGTCCCACCCAGGCTCAAGTTTGGTTGGATGTTAAATTAGTGAAAGACAAATGTAAAGCTCTGAGCCTAAGTCAGCAATACAGACGGTTAAATGACTGAATATACAAAAAAGTGAAATTCAACGAATAACAATTTAATGACAATTCAATAATCAAATGATTAACATTTCCCAAGCATTCTCCTTCCGCTTGACCCTGTGATAGCCTATTGCATCATTTGATTAATAGTGTGAGATAGCTTTCCACCTGTCCTTGTATTCTACTCATCTGTGTATTCTTCTCTCCTATTTCTCCAATTCATTCTCCTCTTCCTCCCAACTTTCTCCAAATTCCTGCCCCTCGTCAACTTCTCTATACCCCTCCTCCTTCTCCACTGTCTCCTCGACTCTCTCCACTGACTAGACTTGTCGACTCCAACTGTTCTGCTAGTCTCACTTCCGTCTCCCTTCTTAGAGACTCTGGACTCACTGAAGTGGAAGTTCTGTCCCCCAAAAATGCTTCCTGTAAAAACACAAGGATGGAACAATATTTTCCTTAGCCCTCTCATTTCCCACTACACCCAGCCTATCATCAGATAACAGCTATTAAATTCCTTCGGTCACGCATTCATTTACATCGAAATACTCAGATCTTCTTGTATGGTAAAACAACATTGTAATAAAAGCACAGTATCAATTACTTCTCATACATACATCAATAAATTGCATAACATCAGTACATATTCCTGATCCCATTATACTAAACAATATCACAGCAATCAGACGCATTTCTTTACATTACAACTCATACAAAGTACACAAATATTCAAATATATATGCTCTGATACATCCATATTAACTAATCTTACATACTTCAACCATTTTCCAAACTCACAATTCAAGCACGTGTAAAATCTAACATCAAATGAATAAATGCACTAGTTTACTATGAAGTAACCCAATAGTGAATTACAAAAATAGTTCTCACCACAAGTTAACAAGCTACATAATTCTCTACATAATACTCAAGCTCATTTCTCAAATACGCATGTAAATTAAACACCACAAAGGTAATTCTATGCACAAAATGATCCTAGTAATTAAGTATACATACAAAACATAATTACAATTACAATGCCATAATATTCTGCAAAAATCAAGCAAATAACTTACTAACCTTTACAAAGCTTTGCCTTTCCTTAGAATCTCCTAAGTTTTGCCAGCAAATTACGAGTAGCATCCTCGGAGTAACCCTATATTGCTCAGCAATCTTCCTATGTGAGACTAAATTTTAACTTTCTAGTTAGAAGTTATAACTCGGATCAAAATTGTTATCACATCCTCTATTTCAATTCTGATTGGATGTCGTCTTGACCTGATCCATTCAAACTTAGCAATGTCCTTCTCGCTGTCCATGTGGGGACGGATTTAGAACACGCACTGTTTCCCCCTTGCGGGTTCCTCTGATCTTAGGACAAAGCTGTAACACACTGGTAGAAAGTCACTCGATCTAATGCCTGTGCCAATCCAAGATGCCAGGTCTTCTCTCTGGTCATGGTAACCTTGCATAAGAGATTAACTATAGCCTGCTCCAATGTTCAGACATCACACCATGGCTTGTAATAATACATTAGTTTATACACGATTTACTAACTGGGGCTGAGCAACCGTGACACCATCTGTGCACAGATTGAAAACCAATCATACCTTTTGGTAGATCAGCATACCATAGCACTATGTGCATTGTTTTCTGCCTCTTTAGTTACTGTAGATCACTAATGTCATGGCACCATGGTATGTGCATAGAGAAAAAAAATCACTTTCCTCCCCAGTTTCTGGGAGATAACTCCCACTACAGCACCATGATATCTCCATCAACAGATAACCAGTTCTATCATATATTTTGGCCGATTACTCAAATGACTGCAGTATCGATGTGCAAAGATTAAAAACCATTGCTACCTCACACTTTTTGGCCGATCACTAACATAACTACAGTATTGATGTGCAAGGATTAAAAACCATTGTTACATTGCACTTTTTGGCCGATCACTCATATGACTGCAGTATTGATGTGCAAAGATTAAAAATGATTGTTTCCTTGCACGTTTTGGCCAATCACTCACATGACTGCAGTATCAATGTGCAAAGATTAAAAACCATTGTTTCCTTGCACTTTTTGGCCAATCACTCATATGACTGCAGTATTGATGTGCAAAGAATAAAAACCATTGTTTCCTTGCACTTTCTGGCCAATCACTCATATGACTGCACTAACAACGTGCAAAGAATAAAAACCATTGTTTCCTTGCACTTTTTGGCCGTTCACTCATATGACTGCAGTATTGATGTGCAAAGATTAAAAACGATTGTTTCCTTGCAGTTTTTGGCCAATCACTCATTTGACTGCAGTATCGATGTGCAAAGAATAAAAACCATTGTTTCCTCACTTTTTTTGGCCGATCACTCGTATGACTGTAGTATCAATGTGCAAAGATTAAAAACCATTATTTCCTCACTTTTTGGCAGATCACCTATATGACTGCAGTATCAATGTGCAAAGATTAAAAACCATTGTTATCTTGCATTTCTTGGCTGATCACTCATATGATTGCAGTATCGATGTGCAAAGATTAAAAGCCATCGTCTCTCACATTTTTTGGGCCAATCACTCACATGACTGCAGTACCTATGTGCAAAGATTAAAAACCATTGTTTCCTTGTACTTTTTAGCCGATCACTCATATGACTGCAGTATCAATGTGCAGAGATTAAAAACCATTGTTACCTCACACTTTTTTGAAAAACATACCATGGCACCATGATGTTGTGCAAAGACAGAAAAAAACTGTCCTCCTACACTTTCTGGAAGATTGCTTTTATCATAGCACCATGATGACATCTATTGACTGAAAATCATTTTATCTGACAAGTTTCTGAAGGTCACTGATACCACAGTACCACGATAATGGGCACTGATGAAAAAACAGTTTTCTCCAACTTTATGTGATCATGCTTACCACAACAACATGATGTGCACAGATTGAAAATGTTTCATTTCTCCACACAGTCTAGTTTCCACTCCTTATATCATTCAAGCTTTCAAGTTTCCACACCTTAAGATGGCACTCTACAGTTTCATATTTTGCATAGGGTTAGAATTTTAAAGAAAAAGAATTTCCCTGGATTTCCTCACTGGTTATACTGGCTACCGGTATTTTAAAAAGACCTTGTATATGTATATCTTAGGTATAATTCAAAGAACCTTTAATTCCCTTTATTTTGGTGTATGATTGATGGGTGTAATATGGGTTATAGAGTATACAGCTTGGCCTTACTCCAGATGTGCACCTTTCAAAAAAGTGCTAGCCCCACTTGGTAATTTTCACTTCCTGAACTTCTGAGGTAAATTATATAAAAAAGAGGCAATAACTTTTTTTACATTTTAAATATTGGTAATTCATTCATTGCACTTTCAGAAACTGGTATTGTCTAGTCTGGCAAAATTCATTTTCCCTATTTTAATAGCTGCAATGGATAGTGTACTTTACACTAATTCAGGCTGAATTTTTAGCACAAGGAGCAGTCATTTTAGTTAGCAGTGTGCTTAGATCACGTACAGTTTCCAAAAGTACAATATCCAAAGAAATATCATCCACATTACATTAATGTAGCATAGCGGTATGCCAACATTCTCTCCACTGTGCATGTTTTAAATGCAAACAACTTCACCTTACATATGTCATTCTCTCAAAAGTACATACTAACTGGTGAGCACCCCCTTAAAGAGAACATAGATATTATTATTGTATGTTTTAATTTTGATTGTATGGCTGAAACATTTAAGTTGCAAGCATCAAACCAGTCCTTTTGAATAATTCTCCTGTATTCCCCACCCCAAGAACAGTATTTATGAGTGTCAGAGTCTCTAACAAGTTCAGCCCACCCCTTATGATAAAAAGTGAGCTATTTTAAAAATGCACATTACATTTTGTAAACATAGCAACCAATGTTTTGCTGAATGACAGGAACATGAAACTAGCCAGAATTATTTGAGATATCAACAATAAATTTTACAGTTTGAAAAGGGATGGAACAGATCAGGTTCATAAAGGTCAAAGTGTAAAATATTTGCTTATTGTTTAATATGGAAGACGTGAATTTGCTTTCTCATGTGGGAGGTCGTGGGTTAGATCCCCAGCTGAGTCATACCAGAGACTTATACAAATGGTACTAAGCATTAAGAGGTTAGTGTTAGGATTGGTTGGTCTGATGTCAAGATATTGTGACTGGGTGGGACATCATGTTACATGTCTGTGGCATGATGCCCCAGTGCGAGACATCACTTTAAACTGTCACACTGCAGACAGTGATATGACTCATTTTTTTTAAAGCTACATTAAAAATCCATTTCACACACATACACAAGCAGTCTGGTTTCCACTCCTTTGATTATTCAATACAAACAGCCAATCCCAAAAATGTCAGGACATGTTGGTGAATCACCATGGCATTATCCTAATGATAAATAATACTTTATTAACAAGAAAATCTGAAATGGTAATTTAAATGCAATTTTGTCCGTAGTTTACCTAAATAAATTTCAATTCTGTATTCTTTATTCAGATAAATGATAAAAACCAAGTACAAGGGAACAAGTATGTTCCAAAATTTAAATGATAAAACAGAACTCTTTCATTATGTACAGCACACATTAGTGATCAAATTGCCTTCATGTTACTAATACTTTACTCAAGTAATATTGATGACTCACCTATTTGTTTCAGTCTCTATTTTCTTTTAACCAGTTCTTATTCAAAATGTTGAACTTCAAACAAAGCAAATGCTCAATCTGGCATATTGGCGATTAATGTTTTTTTAAGTATTTTAAAAGTTCAGATGACCAAAGACTTAAGATTTTCTTCAGTGAAAAATACGAAAATATTTTCATTTTAATTTTGAATGTAAAATAATACTATAGAAAACCATAGAAAAAAAGATGAAAATTAAGGATGATACTTAAAATACTTGAAGAACTTCCACTAATTAGCTGATCTAAAACAAATCCAAACATTTTGTAAAACACACTGCCGTTGGTCAGCAGGTGGTGATTCAGCAAATCATAAGCAAGTTCACAAAATTGACTAAGGATATAAACAAATGCATTAAATCCATGTATTAACCTCTGCCGAGTCTAATCTACACATAAATCATGGTGACTTTGGTATTTGTCAATTTATTTTAACTTCCCATGAGATCAGTCCAAAATGTGAAACTACTTATATGTAAACCTCAACCAAGCTGGGATGGATGGATGGACTTTACATGCCCCTATCACTTTCATAGTGCATACCCCCCCCCCCCCCCCCGTGAGAATATCACAATATATTCTGCTAATTGTCTGCCAAAAACCAGTTTTCTTCAGTCAGTGACCTTGATCTCTGACCTTTTGACCACCTTACTTACCCCAAGTACAAGCTGTCTACAAAGTTTGGTAATTGTAGATGGTGATTAACACAAGTTATTGGGGTGAAACCATATTTATTCTTTCAGTCAGTGACCTTAAATTTGGAGTGTTGACTCTTAAAATGAATAGGTTTCTTTATCTCAGGTGTAAGCCATCCACAATGTTTAATAACTGCAGATTGTGGACAAACAGTTATTGTGTGCAAATGACTAGTAGCATGCTTACTGACATATGGATAGATATCGTATCATCTACATGCAATTTGGTCTGCTTTATGGCAGGTATACAAAAGTAAATTATTATCAATAAAAAGAAGAAGTCTGCCATACATGGGGTTTCAAGGGGCAGTGCCCCAAATACAGGGGTCCAAAACACAATTTACACTCATAAAAAACTGCTCCTGGTGCAACTTATGATCATAAAATAAACCAAAATAAGCATCTGAAAAACTAATAAACTTACCAAAAATGTTCAACTTAAAAATTGTCACAATATTTATTATCACATGAATTTGTTCTCCAATACTATTGATGCTGAAATTATTTCATGAGCATTCAGTGTTCACATCGTAATTAAGTTACAATAATTTGTCAATTTTTATATACAAAAAATCACATACATTCACTTGTCTTTTTCTCCAATGGATACAGCCTGTTGATATGCTCGTCAAGCTCTTTTTGCGGCTTTGGCAAAGATTTCTTTAGCCTTCTTTTTTGTCACCACTTAGTTTTTTGGCTCAATGCGCAATTGTTTCTTTTCCTTCTCAATGAGAGCCTTTTTCCTTTCAAGCTGGTGCTTGTATTGGTGACATGCAGTGTGCATATTCTGACAGTGGGCTACATCTGTTCTCTCATGCTAGAAATCTTTCTTCTTACAGTAATTAACTGCACTTTTTCCAAAATGCCTTTCTGAGCTTCAATTTTTCCATATGCAGCTTCTTTTGTAGGTGCTGTTCCAAACTTTCAACCATGATTACCGTAATTCAGATCTTTCTTGCAGAGGTCACAAATTGACAGTCCTCTAGTGTTCAGTTTATAAGAAAACTGACCAACTAAATCTCCATCAACTTTTCGCTCCAGCCATTCCCATTTCCATATGTTTTTCAAACCTTTATCTGAACGTTTCATGTCATGGTCTCTGTCAACAACTCGGGACGCCATGTTTTGCAAGCATGCTTCTTCTTTCCATTGCTATCAGTTTCCATTACAAGAAGATTCAATGGATGAATTTAAACCTTTGACCAATCAGAATACTCATTATGAGAGTAATGTGCTAACTAATATATGGAACAAATAATTCACAAGGGTCGTTGCGGAATGGGACTGGACAGACCGTTTTTTTAAAAACTGGATTGGAGATGACATAAAAAAAAGACTACATCAAGACTGATCTGATTCAAGTCAAGATTTTTGCATATTTTAATAAAGTACTATTCTACAGTAAACATACTAAAAGGCACTTGATATTTAAAAAAACTGAGAATAATATATATATATATATATATATATATATATATATATATATATATATATATATATATATATATATATATACATATACAGCGTGACCCCCTATAAGATGGAAGTTGGGATCCATAGAACCCAACTGTGTTACATACTAAACCATGTCATATGCAACCAGGTCAGTCAGCTGAAGAAAATGATGCATGTACCCCAAAAAAAATTGCAGGGAGGGGGGTAATAAATGAGGGCGGTAAAATATGTGCTTAATTGGCACAGATACCATCTTAAATTGATGCATATTAAATGAGAAATACACCTGTAGTGAAAACAGAGAAGGCATATTTAAATATTTTAATTTATTAAGAGAACCACAGATTGGTACATATATGTATGTATTGTTTATATATACATGTCTAATCTATTGTTGTTGTTGTTGTTGTTGTTGTTGGGTTTAATGCCATTTTTCAGCACACGATAGGCTATGCATGGCGGCCAGTATTAATGGTGGAGGAAGAACCCAGAAAACCCCAGGAAGAACCACCAACCCACGAGAAGCTACTGGCAAGCTTTCTCACATACCCACATTAGCTGAATGTCTAATCTATAGCATGAATAGTATCAACACTGTGTACTCACCCAAGAATCTCATCACACACATTGAATCCACAATACAAGTAATTACATCAAAAATATGAACACAGATTTAAAATATTCAATAATTTTGTCACAGGTCATATAAGTTGAGAATTCAGTGAGAAAACAGCACAATCACGTAATGAATAACAAAGCCCACTTACTTTTCAGTATGTCACAAGATGGCAGAAGTTAGGTTGCATTTTAAGCTGCTGCCGTTGGTAGCGTTCATAAGCATAAACTTTTTTCCCTGCAAAAAGGGAACTTTCACAGCACAGCTAACGTGTTCAAGTCACGCTGGAAAATGCAGAAATCAATCAGATTCCATTGCTTTTATTTAAGTTTGGAACTGACTTCCTTTGAAGAAAGTTTTTTTGTGGTTTTTTTGAAGATTGTAGTTGGCTTTGTTTGATGAAGGGTGCATGTGTTATTGAAGTCATCACTAAAGGACAGCTTTGGAGAACCAAACAAATGCCCATTTCTTATTGTGGCGGCAACATCAAATAATTGTACTGCATCACTGAGAAAGATTTTTATCCCATTTGCCTAGTACATTTTCATAACAACTGGTGCTTCAAAGGTAATATGTTCCCTTTGAAATTTCAGCAAACTATTTTATCTGGGTACATTTTTAAAAAGGAACTGGCCATTGTTTAATCTATTCAAGCTACTGTTCCTCCCTGCCTATTGAATAGACCACAAGTTTTTTTGTTTTTATTTCTTCACGGTAGTGGAGTGTTGCTGCCTTCCACACATGTGCCAGAATTTTAACAAAGGGTCAACAGACGATAGAGAAGCAGGCATTCTGGTCTGATGACAAGGATTAGTACAGAAATTGTGAGTGTTCTGAAAGATTTAATTATGAGTGAAAAAAGAGGAATTTTATTTACTACCCACATACAACTGTCAGTCTATATAAATATATTAATTAAAATAGTGAGCAGCAGAAAATCCGAAAAAAGATAGATTATGAGATAATGCCTCATTTGGTTAATCTCCGTTACCAGAAATGTCAACAATAAAAAAAGCAGAAATCTCGCAACATACAGTACTCATGCCAGATGTCAAGATAAGCGGATTGTGATATAACAGTGCACTGTTTAGATGGTTTGTCAATGTGGACAAATCATTTATTTATGTAACAATAGATAAATTTCAGTGCATTTTTATCAAATTTGTGGCTTTCTTTCATGGAATTTCTGAATTTCACCACTCCAAACCAATGGTTGTATCTACAAGTTTAAACAGCCAACAATGTTGCCAATAAATTTTAAAAAATCGCCAGATGCAGAGCTGCCAACCCGCCAGACTCACAATTAGTGAGAAGTGCAATAAAAAAATTAGTGAATTTTGAATGCACTTAGTGAAAAATTATATTATGACACTAATTCCATCCACTTCGATAGTCAGTACTGCGTTATATGACAATACCAAAATAAAACATTATTTACACTGATTACATGTACTGCTTTATTTGCAGACAAATTTACTGACATACACAAACTTCATGCTATTTGTCATGATACGATGCTGTGGCAGTCTTGAACTTCCTCAATCAGGCTATGGTAAATTTGTTTTTAAAACAGTTTAGGCTTCTTGCCTGCTGGTTAATCTTGGTGACTAAAATAGTTGCCAATTTTCATCACCTAAGGAGGCATTTAAATTCGGTTTATTTTTCCTCACAATAGGAAATAATCTTTCACTGTCACTGTTCTCCAACTGAGAAAGACGGGTTATGTTCAACAAGAAAGCTCACAAACAATGCTTCAGCACTGGTAGCATTCAGGACTTGAGAGGTGGCTTAAAGTACTCCAAAACTGAAATCTGCTGGGGGTGCTAGAGCAGTGTGCTTATTCACATCATTCTTACACATGCCCCAGAGGCTTGTATCGTTGCATACAATTTATGTCATACATGTACTATATAATATTACTATATGGTACATATATGACAGGTAAACTGCAAGCATCAATACCAGCCCCTGTGCACATTCAAATTGTAAAATTTGCAGCACACTACTGTGCGAAAAGCATAATGTACATTGATGTCTGATGGCTGAATACTAGGCCAAATTTTCATGTACTCCAATTTATACTTCACTTTTTGTGGAATACAAATCTTTTTCCTTGGAGGTGAAAACAGTTTAACTGAAGTGTAGCCTATTTATGAAATGGCATTAATCCAAAAGATGAAACATCAAATGGTGAACGATTAGTGGTGTTGGTGCATGCGTGGAAAACTGCGAACTCAAGCAAATTATGATATATGCCAATCTTTCAATTAAAAAAATTCTGACACTTGAAAAAAGCTGTCTTCATGTAGTTTCCCAAACTCTATGTGCTTTTTGCTACCAATATACTTTCTCAGTGTCCCTGCCACCATGCTAAATGCTGGAATTTGTGACACACTGTGGGCAAAAAGCATGATGTATATCAGTATTTGATGGCTGAATGCATGAAATATTTTGGGTATATTCCAAACTAAATTTCCCTTTTTGTGCAGTACATTTCTTTTTCCCTGGTAGTGAAGATATTTTCTAGATGTGATGCCGAACACAAATCAGTGTTGGTGGCACATACAGGGAGAAAACTTCCGGTTAGTCCCCAGCTTCATTCAAAAGATTTGTAAAACTACTCTTGTATATATATATATTAAAATACACTAGAATGCTTGCTACTGGGCCAACTGTACGAATTGGTTCTAGTTCTACTAATATCATGACTAGCAGTACCAGACCATTTTGGCAACTGCCGATATCACGACTAGCACTTAATAGTAAAATTTTTAGAAAAAAGAGAATTGGGGAATTCGTGATGTTATGGCATGCGGCATGAATCCGTGAATCACTGTAGAAAGTTGTGAAATTCATGCCAAAATTGTGAGGGTCGGCAGATGGTATAGTTTGCCGCCAATAAGGAAAAAAATTCAAGTTTGCAACACTGGCGAAGCCCTACGCGACCCCAGAATAAACTTTTTACACATTATTTTCTGTTCCTTTATGAATAAAAAACTATTTTTTTTGTGTACGAGAAAAATACATATAAAATTTAAGAAGCTACACCATGGTCGTCTTGTATTATTCATTTGCAATCTCTTCCCCAAAATGATAATATTTACGTTTTTTTCATACTTTTAAGAAAGAAATATTTTTTTTTCATGTTCGAGAAAAATACATATGAAATTTTGGGAGCCATACCACGACCATTATATATTCAAATTCATGTTATACTGGAGCATGCTATAGCGGGTCACACTGTGTGTGTGTGTGTGTGTATATATATATATATATATATGAATGTTAAATAATCCAGGATTTCCTTAATGTTTGAGTAGACACAAGCAGATTCAACATAATGACTATACCAAGAGGTTTTATTCTACTTATTATATGCAACAAGAAAGTTTTATTTATTTGCAATAAAACAAACAACAGCATTACGATGGACCATTAAATATTCAAAGAAATGCCAGTAAAGTATGCAGAGGCAAACAAAACAGATTGTTCAAAATCTATAATAAGTTGATTTGTGTGTGTGTATGATTTGTAATGTTACTGTAGCTTTAAAATTGGTTGTCATATCGCTAAAATGTTTGCAGTGTGACAGTTTATAGTGATGTCTAGCACTGGGGCATCATGCTGCAGACATGTAGCATGATGTCCCACCCAGTCACATTATCTGGACATCAGGCCAACCTGTCCTAACACTAACTTTTAATACTGAGCACCAAGTGAGGCAGCTATTAGTACCATTTATATAAGTCTTTGGTATGACTTGATCAGGGTTCAAACCCATGACCTCCTGCATCCAATGCAGACACTCTAACTACTTAGGCCACCAGAGCAGTCTGTAAGAAGTAAACAATATTGCCCAAAATCTATAAGTAAACAATACTGTCCAAAATATATTGCCCTTATGTTGTATCTTAAATGCCAAGTATACAACCCGAATAATCCAGTCATTATTCTCTGCCTTTCTCCATCTGCAACATTAATGCCCAAAGGTAGGGGCAACTAAAATGTGTCCTAATTGGAATAGTTGAGTGTCCTCTAGTAAAGAATGGAAATGGATGGAAAATTGATTATTTGCATTATTTCTTATATTTTAGTGCACAAAGAAGGCAGTGTTAGAAAAATATCTTAAAACTGTGTAATGGAGCGTGCATAGATAAATTATTTACATTGAAAAACTTCATCTTATATTTTGAGTTTTCAGTTCAGATCAGGCTACTTGAAATGTGAAAACTCATTAGTAGCTAGCTGAGACAGCACGTGATACACTTTTAGTACTGCCCTTACTTGGATGTATCCAACTGACTGTCTAGCTCAGACACGTGATGAACTTTTAGTACTGCCCTTACTTGGATGTATCCAACTGCCTGTCTAGCTCAGACAGCATGTGATGAACTTTTAGTACTGCCCTTGCTTGGATGTATCCAACTGACTGTCTAGCTCAGACAGCACGTGATGAACTTTTAGTACTGCCTTTGCTTGGATGTATCCAATGGACTGTCTACCTCAGACAGCACATGATGCACTTTTAGGTATGAAGCATTCAAGTTCTCATGTAGTGGATGGAAGGCACTGAATTATTTGAATTACTAAGCATCCAAATTTTATGCTTCATGATGTCCTATTTTCTTTTACCAGTTTGGTACTTGTAAACAGCAAGTTCAATCTGCTACCACTGAATGAGTTTTCTACGACAATTTGATGAGACCAAGCTAGACAGAGCTCAAGGCTTCAGGATTTTAAACAGGATATGTTCAGGCATGAAGGAACAAGATGTGGGCAATGTTCTAGATGTCATCCAACTGCTACCAGCACATAACAGTGAGAAGTGAGACAACATTCAATGCAATGAAGGAGGTCAAAAGTAAGCGGAGGGGAAGGAGGAATATCAGTAGGCTCATTGACCTGCTACTTGTACATTTGGAGTCACCAAGCATCGAGTTTGATCCCGAGCCAGCTGTCAAAGAATGGATGGCAAGTTTAACATGTTTATTATTACAAGTATTTATTGTCAAAAATAAATATTTTATTCTTTGCAGCATGTTGAAAATCAGCTTCCTGAAAATATACTTCATTGACGTAAAATTGCCCAAATAAAAATAAAAAAATCAGTATGAATTTACTTTAGTGTAAGATTTGTTACTGTAAGCTAACAGAAATACTATTATTTACAGATAACACTATCTGGCCAAAGAAGACAAAGGCTGTAGCACTGATGAAAGCAGGTCATTTTGTTCATGCAAAGTTATTATACATCCTAATGAGTATGCGTCCAAATGTACAGTCATGATTCTATTTGGCAAAAATTCAGTTCATGCATTTCATATAAAAAAAAGACTCTTGCAAGGTTACTCCCTGTTGACAAAAACTATAAACTAAACTTTACATTTGTAAGGATACTGGAATACTTGAATCATTAGCCATATAAAAATGTAAAGAATACAGTGATTAAACATGGGTTGCTATGTGCCAATGTTTCCTGGTACACTAAGGAAGAGTTTAGAAGAACCCATATTCAAACAGTATACTCAAACAATACTCATACCCATGCTATTCTGACACTTGAAAATGGATGTTCTTGCAAACAGCCCTTGTCAAACCAGAAAGAAAAGACAGCATATTAGCCCTTATCAAACCAGAAAGAACAGGCGGTAAATTATCCCTGTCAAACCAGAAAGAATATGAAGCAAATTATCCCGTATCAAACCAGAAAGAGCAGGCAGCAAATTATCCCTTGTCAAAACAGAAAGAACAGAAAGTATATTAGCCTTTGTCAAACCAGAAAGAATAGTCAGCGTATTAGCCCTTATCAAACCTGAAAGAATACACAGCAAATTAGCCCTTGTCAAACCAGAAATAACAAAACTTGCCAGTACCATCCTGTGGGTCGGTGGTTCATAAATTGTGTTTTCCGGGTTCTTCCTCTACAAGTTAAACTGACCACCATGTATAGCCTATCATGTGCTGAAAAATGACAACAACAACGAAAGTTTTAGCTTTGAGATTGAGCTTCAGTTTCTTGTCAAACAAATTTTGATAATTTTAAGACCTAATCTTTTAAGAATCTAATACTGTAAATAGGAAAATGTAAATGATATGTTAAAGTATTGGAGAATATTAATGCAGACTGCACAAAAATATAAGGCTAATGGTGAGTTGAGTTCAAAGTGGGTGTTGTCATCCCATTTTATTTATATTTACATTGGCCTGAACATGCAAATTTGTGCAAATGAAAATATGATATCCCTGAAGGGCACAGAGAAAACCTGTACAAAGCAACGCTCCAAAGATCTGTTCAAAAAGGAGTGCTGGCCAATGACACCCTAGGATGCATAGAAAGTAATGTTTACCAAGCATACAGAGTCAAATGTATTCGATCCACTAATAATCATAGGAATTAAAAGATGATAAAATGAATTTAAAAAGACCAGCATTAAAATTATCATGGGTTATCATGATTATTGACTAATTATTATGCAGGTCACGTACCATACCTGACAACAACATACAAAAGAAAACTAGTTTGGTTCCAATAATACTTTGTGTCCATTGTTGCATTTTCCAATATGGCAAATCTCATTATTCCATGATCTTGTCTTTTCTTCTGTCCCACCCATTTATGAAATGCATAAAACAGCAAAAGGTCAGCATCTAAACTACAACAGTATATTCCTCTCGCTTAGATAACTTGCACACAACAAAAACACGCAGTATAAACAATGTTTAAAGTTACCAAAGGACCTCTGAAAAATTAAGGTGGTACCATCCTGGCTGGACTATGGCAATAAGATGAGGTGGGCCTGTTTGTTTATCTTTTAATCAAGTTGGGAACAGTTCTCAATGAAAAGCTTTTTCTAATCAAGTTCTCTTCTCTATAAATTACCTTTATCATCAAGATACCCAACCTCTGAAAGATCATTGAAAACATTACTCCAAGAGGATTCAGCAAGCGTAACATTCACCATGTCACTAGATTTTGCACGTGAATGTGGATATATTCAAGTATTATTGGTGATTCACAATAAAATAAGATTTTCTTTTGTCAAAAATTAATGACATTCGTGAAACAATAACTATCAATGTAAAAACTCAATTTTAAACAATTGTTCTATTAGTGATGCCAATATTTCATTGCAAGTAATAGTAAAAGTTCTGCTCATTCTTGAGTAAATGTCTGAGTGCTTATGAAAACATATTAACTTTGGAACTCCTTTCTCCCAAGAAACAAAGCTTTTCATGCACCAAGCACTCCTTTTGCTTGCTTCCTTTGCTATTACTGATCATGACTGCAAATGAGTACAATACAAAATGTTAGATACTTTAGCTGTTACTTACATGATATTTATTACAGTGTGCAAATGGTAAATTGAAATGAGTTGACCAGACACACTTCTCTGACTGCTAGGTTTAATTGCAATACAAGTTTTATCATGTGCTCTGGTAACTTGTGAAAATATCTGGTTAACCTGAAAGGAGCTGAGCCATGGGATTTTCCATCCTGTATCCTGCTCTCTCCTTTCATTTTAGTGTACATTCACCATCTACCAGCATTTATTATATTAAATACCAATGTTTTCCAAATTACTTTCTTTCCAAAAGAACAAATCATAATTAAATGAGAGGCTGCTTATTTGCATAAATTTAGTCTCTTTTGTTAATCTCAAAATAAATCAAATCTTCTTCACCAAAGGCGTGACTTTAACTTGAAAATACGTTACACTAACGTCGGTCAAATACATTACATTGCAACTTGGCCAGTTATCTCAAACTTTGAATGTTCTCATTTCTAGATACATTGTTTTAAAATAGATATTCATTATCAATATACAGTTTTATCAACTCCTGTAACACTGCTAGCACCAGCAGAGACATGGGGTGGGCATCCACTAATGAAAAATTATAGGGCTATTTTTAAAACATTATCAGACAAAGAGGCTAAAAACAAAAAATATTTTTGTGTTTAAAACAAATAAATGAGACAATGAAAATTATCAATAGAAAATTCCAAATTCAAACAAGTTTAAGAGTTCTTCATTGGAACTGATGGCCTAAAAAGAAAGCATTTCCAGGAATTCAAGAAAAGTCCATTTTTTTTTCATTTTCACTGCTGAGAATAGAAAATATCTGATATATAACCAAATTCTCCCCAAAATGTGAATTTTAACCAAATTTGAACACTTCTTGAAGTTGTTGTTGTTGTTGTAGGGTTTAACGCCATTTTTCAGCACACAATAGGCTATACATGGCAGCCAGTATCAATGGTGGCGGAAGAACCCGGGAAATCCCCGGAAAGAACCACCAACCCTCGAGAAGCTACTGGCAAGCTTTCTCACATACCCACATTGGCCGAATCCGAGACTTGAACCCACGCAGACAGAGGTGAGATGGCAGTGATCCGTAACGGAGAGCGCTTTCAACCACTCGGGGCCCCACTTCTTTAAGTAATCAGTACCAAAAACACATATAGCATAATGCTTAGGTACTTTCAAGACTATACTGGTCCCCTCTGATACGTTAAGCAAGCTTCCCATCTGGCTTATACAGCCCCTATCTTCCACAACACAAGAGTTGCCTGATGAAACCACAAGCAACAAAACCACACCTCTCACAAGATTTGCCTGATGAACTCCTGAGCAACAAAACACAACATTCTGAGCTTTAACATTCAGAATATGCTGGTAAAATGGTTAAACATAATAACCTTGAACTTCCAGAATATGCAGGTAGAACAATTCATATTCGGTACCTCATTGTGGTTCATGCTTGCAGGTTCCTCATCCAGACTAATATTCTCTCCACACTAATATACAAAGCCTTAATATAAATCAAGGCTGACTTTATATTATAATTAATCTTCTGATGAAAGCACATATTGAACATGGGTTTCCATTTATTAGGAGTAGCAATAACAAGATTTTGATGAAGGCTGCAATTTATTAGGAGTAGCAATAACAAGATTTTGATGAAGGCTTCCATTTATTAGGAGTAGCAATAACAAGATTTTGATGAAGGCTTCCATTTATTAGGAGTAGCAATAACAATATTTTGATGAAGGCTGCAATTTATTAGGAGTAGCAATAACAAGATTTTGATGAAGGCTTCCATTTATTAGGAGTAGCAATAACAAGATTTTGATGATGGCTTCCATTTATTAGGAGTAGCAATAACAAGATTTTGATGAAGGCTGCAATTTATTAGGAGTAGCAATAACAAGATTTTGATGAAGGCTTCCATTTATTAGGAGTAGCAATAACAAGATTTTGATGATGGCTTCCATTTATTAGGAGTAGCAATAACAAGATTTTGATGAAGGCTGCAATTTATTAGGAGTAGCAATAACAAGATTTTTGATGAAGGCTTCCATTTATTAGGAGTAGCAATAACAAGATTTTGATGAGGGCTTCCATTTATTAGGAGTAGCAATAACAAGATTTTGATGAGGGCTGCAATTTATTAGGAGTAGCAATAACAAGATTTTTGATGAAGGCTTCCATTTATTAGGAGTAGCAATAACAAGATTTTGATGAAGGCTTCCATTTATTAGGAGTAGCAATAACAAGATTTTGATGAAGGCTTCCATTTATTAGGAGTAGCAATAACAAGATTTTGATGAAGGCTTCCATTTATTAGGAGTAGCAATAACAAGATTTTGATGAAGGCTTCCAATTTATTAGGAGTAGCAATAACAAGATTTTGATGAGGGCTTCCATTTATTAGGAGTAGCAATAACAAGATTTTTGATGAAGGCTTCCATTTATTAGGAGTAGCAATAACAAGATTTTTGATGATGGCTTCCATTTATTAGGAGTAGCAATAACAAGATTTTGATGAAGGCTTCCATTTATTAGGAGTAGCAATAACAAGATTTTGATGAGGGCTTCCATTTATTAGGAGTAGCAATAACAAGATTTTGATGAAGGCTTCCATTTATTAGGAGTAGCAATAACAAGATTTTGATGAAGGCTTCCAATTTATTAGGAGTAGCAATAACAAGATTTTGATGAGGGCTTCCATTTATTAGGAGTAGCAATAACAAGATTTTTGATGAAGGCTTCCATTTATTAGGAGTAGCAATAACAAGATTTTTGATGATGGCTTCCATTTATTAGGAGTAGCAATAACAAGATTTTGATGAAGGCTTCCATTTATTAGGAGTAGCAATAACAAGATTTTGATGAGGGCTTCCATTTATTAGGAGTAGCAATAACAAGATTTTGATGAAGGCTGCAATTTATTAGGAGTAGCAATAACAAGATTTTTGATGAAGGCTTCCATTTATTAGGAGTAGCAATAACAAGATTTTGATGAGGGCTTCCATTTATTAGGAGTAGCAATAACAAGATTTTGATGAGGGCTGCAATTTATTAGGAGTAGCAATAACAAGATTTTGATGAAGGCTTCCATTTATTAGGAGTAGCAATAACAAGATTTTGATGAAGGCTTCCAATTTATTAGGAGTAGCAATAACAAGATTTTGATGATGGCTTCCATGGTGGCAATGCTGTATGTCAGATTGAAGCCTTATTTTTAAATACTTAATACCAATACAACATCATAAGAGGTCTTCATGTGAAAACCCATTGTCGATTGTCTTTTCATCTAGTAGGCTAAAATTCTGAAAATGTTTTTTGGGGAAATGGAAAATAGTGGCATCCATAAAATTCAACCAGCCTAAGTGAGGTTATTTAGAAAAATACCCACCCACCCAAACTGGTTTTTGTTTCTGCAACAAAAGTCAAACCCATTATCAGCCTGCCCAACAATTGGGTTTCTGTACTGAGAAATTAATTCCACATATTTGAGAAACCATCCACAGCTAGAATGTTATTTTGAACACTTATGTCTTACTATGACTATATGGTCTTAAAAAAGTAAAAGAAAAAATTGAAATGCACCAAGCTGTATAAAATTCAACAAATAACATATCTCCCTAGAATACAAAGTGAAAATGAAAAAAAAGGAAACTAGAGGTATTGTGAATTAAATTCTAAATAATCATAAAATTACAGAGACAAGTGCAAATAATTAAAGTTCTGAATAAACTTTAGTGGAAATCTGAATCAAGTCCAACACTTAAATGCTAATAATGATACTAATAAGAAACCCAAACACATTCAAGTCAAGTAAAAACTTGATTTTGGACAAATTTACATCCAACATACAATGTTACATTACAATAAGATATAATGAAATAAAAAAAATTCAAACAAAATAATTAACAAATAATGCAAATTAAATACACATAACAGACTAAATTTTCCTCTTGAATACTGCTTTGGAAAAAATGTAGGATATTCGCTACACATTTTATCTTCTCTCCGTTTTCTATCCATGATCATCAACCATGTATCCATGCTATCAAAATAAGTAAATCTTAAATCATTTCTGACCATTTTATGCATCTGTGACACAAAACACATTCAATTCAAATGAGGCTGATTACTAATACACCACTCCCTCGATAACTCGCGCACATCAGGGTCCAGAAACATCGACCACACTATAAGTGAGGCACGAGTTATCGAGGGACCTATAAAATAAGCCCAAAACCAATAAAGTGATTGACGACATAATGGAGAAATAAGGGGTGGGGTGGGGTGGCAGATTATACTGTTGAATACTCACTTTATAATCGTTCTGAGATTAAATGTTAATAAATATCTCTTCATAACGGTGTACTTTATTATTTCCTGATAGGACAACATTAATTTTAGGATAAATTACAGTATATTGAGGCGATCATCGAAAACATTATTCCACGTGGTTTCCGTTCGCTTAACATGTGTACAACTTCACACATTCTGTACTACGTCACTAATTTTTACGTTGAATTGGATACATTCTAGTTTTATTGTTTGATCCAAATTAGACTTTTTTATATACAAAAGATCGACTCTTTTCGAGAAACAGTGTCAATCAAACGATAGAAAGATAAATATTTTGAATGTGATAGAAGTAAAATGGAAAACAAAAAAAAAAACAAGGGTTAATCAGTACAGACATATTTAATTGGTCTACAAATTTAAAACAACGTAAATTAGAACAAGTTAATACTTGCCGTTTGTGCCACGCTTGACAAATATCAATTCACTTTTTGAAAACAGTTATTTTTTTGTGTGTGTTACTCCTTGGTTTGTCTGCCGCCGAGCAAAATCCCTCAGATTTCTCAACTGCATGAGCTTTACGTAGTCAACATTTTGGGTCTCCAGCCACCTTACGGCAATATCAACATATCTGATTGCTTCCTGTGTAGAGGGGTGGGGGGTGCAACATCTGCATCTGCATCACTTTCAACACTTGTGTTACTCCAGTTAGAATCGTCTTCTGCTGCAAATTTGTTCGCTATAGAAATAATTATAGTTTCATCTGACATGTATTCGGCTGTGGGGCAATCATTGTCAGCACAAATCCACTCCTCCATATCATCAAGAGAAACGCCCATCTCAGGACCATGAGTCTGTACGAATTTCTCCCAAACAGCCTTGGCATTAATGACATCAGTTTCACTGAAACATTCAAAGTCACTATCATCGTTGTTGTCTCTGTTACTGTTTTGCTTTACGTCAAAGGCAGCTCCAAGGCCCTTAATCCAGCACCGAGGTCTCTTGTAATCGATTTTTTTTAAATGCAACAAACACTTCCCCAAGTTGTTGATCAAAACAAAGCCGGCATGTACATGTAATTAGGTTCTCACAGAAGTACTCACGGGTTTCGATGTGACAGTCGATTGACTCTTTTCATGTTTTCAATGAAGAGAATATGTTGTGATTATAATGTTTACACTGAAACGGAATTAAAGGATTAGAACGTGACTTTCACACAGGAAGACGTTTAATTGGTGTTTATTTCATTCTCTGTTGCCACCTGTTAGCATTTACCAGAAGTTTTCATTGATCGCTATTTCACCAGACTGTTTATTTACAGTATACTGACAACTATTTATCATAAAAACTTACATAATATATATCTTTAAACAGAGGTCTCACTAAGATTTTAAAACTGGGTCCATCTACCTCTGAAGTCAATCACTAAATATCAGTACATTTTCTCACTCGGCCGCTAGTCAAACGCCTTTGAACTAGCTGCCTAGCTGTTGCATCATGTTCTTTTTTTTTTAATGTACTCTTATAAAATGGCAACAGTACATCAAAGAGTCTTTCAGTCACTGAATTCTGTCATTGTAAATATCAGCACAGTTAACTGATCAACACATTTTCCCACAAAGCAGGTGGCTGAAACAGGACCGGCAAATCTTATTTTCCCGCGCACCTATTACATGCATACGGAGGACTCCCGCCTCAGTGATTTTCTGCGTCCCAGATCAAAAATTGGCGCCCAAATACGCGTAATTAAGCGTTTTCGAGATCTCTGAAATTAATTCTTCTTTAGAACTTGCAAATTTCAAAATATGGATTATATTTTTATGGGCATTAATCACCATTTTCGATGATAAAATGAGCAATGTATCAAGGTTTAATTTATCAATTCTTATTGTAATTTTTTCATGTTCAGCATATTTTAAAGATATTTTAAATACATTTTCTCTGGAAAAAATCGGGAGCCGAGACGGACACCGCGTTATAAGCGGGATCGCAAGTTATCCGGGTGCGAGTTATCGAGGGAGCAGTGTTGCTGAATCAACACAGTATTCCTTCATTTAAACACACTGGGGTGGTTACAATCCCAAAAACGGCTGAGTCAACACAGTATTCCTTCATTTAAACACCCTCAGGTGGTTACAATCCCAAATGAGTAGCTGAATCAACACAGTATCCCTTCATTTAATCCCTCTAAGGTGGTTACAATCCCAAAAACGGCTGAGTCAACACAGTATTCCTTCATTTAAACACCCTCAGGTGGTTACAATCCCAAAAACAGCTGAGTCAACTCAGTATTCCTTCATTTAAACACCCTGAGGTGGTTACAATCCCAAACACGGCTGAGTATTCATGAGCACATATGCAACCAACTGATACTCTTTTCTAAAATGTATGATTATCAGACAAACTAGGAAGCTTGTTTGTCAAACTTGGTCAGGTTCTCTTGAACAGTTTTTAAGTCATTTAAAAGGTTTTATATTTTAAAAAACATACAGTAGCCATAACTGATGGTTGCTATGTATAACTTGTTCACATTTTAAGTTACCCAAACAATATTGCTTTATGCCAAAGTTGGTAAGAAGTACTTGAAACATCATCATTTCAGGATGCTTCCTGTCAAATTTTGTCTATCCATTTTGAGATGAAGTTGTTGAAGGTTTTTCTGTTTGCCATGTCTCATTTCAGGATGCTTCTGTCAAATTATGTCTATCCATTTTGAGATAAGTTGTTCAAGGTTTTCTCTTTGCTGCAATGTCTTCATTTCAGGATGCTTTCTTTCAATTTTGGTTGAACTCCACCGAAAAGCTGTTGAAGAGTTTAAAGGTTTCTATTGTTTAGTAATAGCAGCCATACTGGATAGCAGATCGGTTCAGTTGTATAAAATAGTTGTGTCGTCAAATGACAATGCTTTCTGTTAAATTTGATACAATTATTTTAAACAGTATTTGAAAAGCTGCATACAGGTTTTCTAATTTCAGTAATGGAAGGCATATGGCCAACCAGCACCACTGTTAAGTGACCTTTATGCCTGGATATTCTGTGTCAAGTTTGGTTAAAACTGGTCAGGCAGTTTTCATAAGTTTAAAACAGGCTTTGAATTTTATGGTGGCATTATCTGATGATGAATCAGTATCACTTATATAAACTTCTGTCAGGATTCTTTCTGCCTAATTTGATCAAACACTGTTTGAATTAGGGGAAATAGTTGTTTAAAGGTTTTTCTAATTTTAGTAATGGTAGCCATATTTGATGGCTGACTGGCGTAATTTGTACACAATGTTTTTTTTAAAGGTCTTACACCAAGAAGCTATGTCTTGTTTGCTTGGAACTGGCCTGATGGTTTTAGAGAAATCATAAATAGTAACTGTTACACAAAGGGACATACCATAACCTCATTTAATGTTACAGTCAGGGGAGTTAAAAAATCAAAATATAATCCATGTTACAAATCATTACTAGAATGAAAGGTGAACATGTGGTGAAATTGTATCTACAGGTGACTTTGATTTAGGAGAAAGACTGGTAGAAAGATATTGGGAAATAAGTATCCCTTGTACTGTCGCAGAAAAGCCTGGTGATAAGGTAAATGTCCATTTACAAAATATTATCCCAACATTTGACAAATTTACTGAATGAATAAGGATTTTCTTTGGAAATTTCTAAGTGTGTCCTGTATTTAGTGATATACTTAATGCATTTGACTCTGGTGCTGTTACCTGTTTGTTTGGGGTCCAAAGTCTGTATGTGGGCTGGCATGTGTCGAAGAGCCAGGATCCTTAGGTGAGATTCAAGTGATTTATCATACCTGGAATGGAAATTTTGAAATACATTAAATTTTATAGTATTACTTAATTTAATTCCATATTAAGGAAAAACTAATTAATTAGAAAAGGTTTTACTTGGACTGTACAAAAAGTTTCAGGTCAGAAATGTTTAAAAAGATAGGAGCAAAGAAAAGGGATAAATTTATTTCACACCAACAAGAAGATATCACCGAGTAAATAAAGGATTTTCATTTCCAATGAATGAATAATGGATATACTTCAAACAGTGGGTGAAAATATTTAAGTTTTTCACCCACGAGATGAAATATATCTGCTATTCACTTGATAGCAAGCAAAGTATGTTTTTTATTTTATGCCTAAATGTATTGGCTAGCAAGATGTTCTCTGTGTGCAAACTATATATAAAGAATTAAGTAGCAGATTTTTTTACTGAATCCTGCCCGATGTCTGCAATTTACCATTTATTTTTTGCAGTGTTTTGTGATTATTCACACAGAAAATGTAAACAGTTACATGATTCTCCTTCCGAATTCAAAGTAAAATAGCACATTAAGAAAAATACAATTATTTGTACCTTGTTCGATTTGAATTGGAATCAGCTTTAACATGGGCAACCATTTTACTGTAAGGCCAAGTAAGCATCTAAGAATAGATTCTGAATTTCACCGTTATCTTATTATCGATGCAGCAGTGAAATTATTTGTCATAATTGAGGGGCCCCTGAGTGGCTGAGTGGTCTAAAGTGCTAACTGCTATGGATCACCACCATCTCACCTCTGTCTGCGTGGATTCGAGTCTCGGATTGGTCTATGTGGGTATGTGAGAAAGCTTGCCAGTAGCTTCTCGTGGGTCAGTGGTTCTTTCCGGGGTTTTCCCCCATGTTCTTCCTCCACCGTTAATACTGGCCATCATGTATAGCATATCTTGTGCTGAAAAATGGCACTAAACCCAACCCCCCCACAACAAAATTTGTCGTAATTCATGCTAAAGAATGAGCACTTTTATTGTACTTGGAAAATCTAGTAATTCATGGCCAAGCATAAACTAAAATCAAATAATTTATATTTTTAATACCTTTGGCAAATATACCTGCTAAATCATGGCCAACCTATACAAACTAAGATGCCCCACAGGAATATATACCTGCTAAATAATAATAATAATAATAATAATAATAATAATAATGTGGACTAAGTAGAGCACCTAAGTTTTGGAAGCTCTAAGTGCTTTACAATACTAAATAACACATACAAATTTAAACAACAACAAGATTACAAAATCAAACACCATGAAATTACAAAACAAAAACATGCTGATATTAAACAAGGAAGAAAACATTATTAAGTCTTCAAGTATCTTACTGTAGTCAAAATAGCTGAGTTATAAGAGTACTCTTGAATGAGATCAGTGTCCTTGCACGTAAAGTCAATGGGCAATCCATTCCACAAAGCTGGATCCTAGTACTCAACACTATATGACTTCATTTTAATATGTGGGAATACTATATACATGCTATATCACAAGGCAACAACTTGCTAAAACCATGCCATAACAAGAACACCACAAATAGCTAAAATCAAAATATCTGTTGGGGGTTACAAAGTGATGGTCTGGCAACTGCTTCACATTATACTTTGTTGTGACTTTGACCTTAGGCATTTGTTGTGACTTTGACCTTAGGCATTTGTTGTTTCTTTGACCTTAGGCATTTGTTGTGACTTTGACCTTAGGCATTTGTTATGACCGAATTTAGTTTGGAACTTTACAGTAAAGAAACACAACATATGTTTTATAGTGTAATATGCACGAGGCCCTCATGTCAACATAAACAGGCAAATTATGCTAAAATAAAGTTATATCAATGCAAGGAAAGAAGACAGATTGACTCCCCATTCATGTTTTGTTCTAGTTTTATTTACTGCTCTATAGGTATGCATGACTGCAAGCATTACAATAACAGTTATGAATGACTGCAAGCATTACAATAATAGTTCTGCATGACTGCAAGCATTATAATAACAGTTAAACTGCTTGTGATTTGTGGTATTTAGAAAAGTGATGCATATCAGTATGCCTGGGTAATATCATGTCTTACCAACTGCCTGTGATTTGAGATATTCAAAAACTCAGGTTGGTCAACTGCACCCACATCACCTGGCTACGAACTTTCGTAACTTACACTGTACTGAACATAATACAGCAGCTGATGCAGAACTTATATCACTTTCAAAAACCTGAACACAGAACCTCGGAATTGTTATCACTACTGCGACCAGAAAATTGATTGATAGCTAAGCCATATCCACCAAGACAAAAACTTGAACACAGAACCTCATCATTTTTATACAAGCATTGCCAGCTGGTAAGTGACACCAGTTGCCTGCCATATCCAAGAGACACAAGCAAATCACGAATCCAGTAGCAAGTTAATGAAATGCATTCAAGATCCCAAACCCTCAAGTCTATTAATATACTGATTAAGTTTCTTTTGTCTGCCTTCATAGCTGCTTGGTCTTCTTAACCTCTCTTCTATTAACAACCATATATTCACAACTGAACAAATTCCACAAATTCATCAGTTGCCTAACTACATTTACAGCAATTTTTAGTACATGAAGCAAACTAACATTTTGGATGGTGCATTTATCATTGTTGATTTTTTGATCCCAAAGATTCATACAATACACATGTATACATGTAATGAACAATTCCAATAAACTTTGTAAAGATTGATACTGTTATAGTGAAAGATAAAGTCCAAGAAATCAAGTGGCCATATTCCAGGAGCTTCCTGAATGCTTATCTTGGTTATCATATAGCTATATCACAGAAGCAATCAGAATGTAGAGTCTAGGTTTTCAAAGTTACCACAATGTCAGGTCTGGGTTACCAACGCTAACAGGATGCTGGGTCTGGATTACCATTTAGTGAATTCTGATAGCTGTCAGATTCAACACTGAAGTGTGACTCGTTATAAATTTTTTCAACAAAGAGAACAAGAAAATTATTTTACAGGAGGCTAGCTAACAATGACTCAGTACCAACAGAAACTCGAAAATCCCGTAGCTTAATATTTAAATGTCTACCCATAATTACTGAATTTAAACAGGTCTATGTAATTGTTTTCATTATAACCAAATACACTGCCATAATATTTTTTTAAACTGCTGGACCCTGGCTGTAATTTGAAATTATTAATAAACTGATGATTCTTCTTAAAACCTACTAGTATCAATTATACACATGTCATTAAAATTAGAGCATGTGTCACAAAACCATTGTTTGTACAAGTGGTCCTTGCCCCACACAAAAATGAAAACAAAACGAAAACAATATATTTCTAAAAAAACAACCGCGTTTGTGTTTCTCCCAAAAATAAAGAAAAAGTGCTATAACAGCATCATAATCTAATCAAGGCATCTCATGATGCATCCAAAAATGCATACGAACTTGCACTTGTCTACGTAAGTGTTTTCTGCTGAATTGTACTATGTTTTTGTAAGGCATCTTGAGAAGATAAAATATTAATAATATTTTTAAAATAGGTTCCATATTCATGAACTTTTTTAAAGTATAAAACATGCTGGAGGTCTTAACCCCAAATCCAATTCAATACCTGGAGTAAATCTAGGTCAGTGAAAATATATGGGTACTGGTCATTGATAGATGAATATCTATAGATGAATATGGGGCCAGGCCATCATCAGATGAATACAGGACATGACTATTTATTGATGAATATGGGACCAGGCCATCAACAGATGAATACAGGACTTGACTATCTATAGATGAATATGGGGTCAGGCCATCAATAGATCAATATAGGACTTGACTATCTACAGATGAATATGGGGCCAGGCCATCAATAGATGAATACAGGACCTGGCCATCTACATATGAACACAGGGCTTGATCAGCTACATATGTATTTAGGCCTGGCTATCTGTCAACAAATACAGGGCCTGGTCATACACATATGAATACAAATAAACTTTTCAAATTTCATTTTTTCTGTATGAAAGGGATTTTGCCTGATTACGCCAATAAGGTTTCTGTTTTGAAAAATCCAAATCCAAAGAGTTATAAATGTTGTAAATACAATCACAAACTGCTTGAATGGAATGTAAATCTAATCAGGATATCTACATAATGGATATAAAAATGCCAGCCAAATTTTAACTGTCTCTGTTGAGTGTATTTTGTTCTTAAGATGAATGGACATGATAAACTCAGGATGCCCCATTACAAACACTGAAACTGTACAGAAGCTTCTGATTCTTTCCTATGTTTTACACATCCATACCACTGGTTCTGTAGTTGTCAATAAATCAAGTAACTTAAGAAGCATTAAAAACATTAAATAAAGGTGAATAGTTACCAGGTTAAGAGATTAGACTTTTTGCTTATTTAGTTTAATTCATAAGCATTCTACATTTATAAAGTAAGATATTGTTCATCTCAATATCTTTCAACAAATGAGGATAAACAATAGTTCATGAATTTCAACTTTATTACGTAAAAAGCATAAGACCATTATCTTTTTTACAGTGAAACTAATGAACAAGGTAATAAGGTAACTATCAAACTACATGATAAAGGGGAGCTAACTTTTACAATAGTGCAATGCTACAGTGATCTAAACAGACTGAATTGTTTCCCATCAAATTGTCACAATCTCAGAAATAGGATTATATAAACACTTAAAAGAAAGACAAACCCCAAAAGATCACAAAAGTTCTAACATTATTATATATCTTTTTTTTTCTTCTTTAACATTAGAGTGTCAAAATCGTGCAGTATTTTATGATACTGAACATCCATACTGCACGATGAATGTCTAAAAATAGATTAATGTATTTTAGGAACTACTTTGTAAACAAAACATGTACACCCATGTAGTAGACATTTTAGGTTTCAGTTTATTAGATTTGTTTGTGGATGAACTAAATAAGCTGTTTCATCGATTTGAAAGTAGAGATGATAAAGCAAAGATATTGTTTACAGAGTCACAAATGAAACTTTCAAACAAGCGAACAAATGAATGATATTCACAATGTCATCATCAAAAATGAGAAACCGTATTGAAAACACCATTCTGATCATTTAAACAGTTATTTATGTGAAATGTTTATAACTTTTTGTTAATGGGACTATCACCACTGTTTTCTTGGCCATATAAAAATAGTTGTAATTTCAACTACATTTCCAACTGCAATAAAATTCTGCTTACAGCACTCAAAATGAAATGTACAGGATATTCCAGTGTCTTTTTGATAACTTCAATTGAAAGAGTTCATATTTTTCCAACATTATGATGACAAACATTCAATGACAGAACAGAAACATACAGGCACCTGAGTCAAAATGCATTCCTCCTTCCTCAAATCACATGTACTTAGTGTGGAATTGACACAACTAATAAATGCAGTCCATAATGAGCAGAACTGAGTAGAATCAACATCAGCCCCAATCCAAACAAATGCTCATTTATTCAAAATATGACTCTACATTTCAAGCATGGAACAAAGTTAAAAGGTTGCTGGGTGGTGCTATGTGTGCAGTAATATTGTTATTGCGTATTGTTGAATCTACAGTTGTGTATTTTAAAGTAAGAAAATGAGTTTATAATTTAAAAAATTACTGCATTTGTATGGGAAAGCATGAATTCAATTTCTCAGAATAATACTGCATGCCCAAAGGTCATGCAGTATCAATCCGAAAAAACTTGTTCATATTTTCCCATACAAATAAAAAAACTACACATAGTCAATACAACTTTGTTAATATAAGAACAAGTGACAGTAGTGGCTTTTGTTAGCATATAATAAACATTGCAACACCCCCCACACACAAATATATTACAAGCACAGAACTTTTTAATAAAACTATAAAGAAAATGTGGTGCTTAAGGACCAAATGAGATCTCGTGTTTCTAAATTAAGGATTCTGACCACTAATTGGGTAATAGTCCTTGAGGAGAACATTACAGAATACATTTAAAACTGCAAGATCATGCAACTGGCTTCAGTATCAGTATGGATTTATAAGTACTTTAAATTTCTGACTCAATGTGTGCACATATATGAATTTGACCTTTTTCAGAAGAAACAGAATTATCAAGTGCCCACTAAATTTAGAGTGTCGATTAAGGTAGTTTTTACCTATATCCCAATTTCAGACCATCATTTTTATTGAAAATGCATCAAAGTACCATATTTTAATTATTCAACAAGTTTGCAAAGAAGCCAATTAAGAAATAGCTGTCCTGTATAAAAGATTATCTACTGCAACAAATAGATTTTGTCTTCAAATGTTGACACTTATCACCTTAAAAAATATTAGAGGTCGGAGCCCAACATTCTGATTCCTTTTTGAAAGAAAAAAACAAAAACAATCTCTGATTAAATATGTGATGTTTGATTGTACTCACTCTTTTGCAAATGTGAATTCTTCAGGAGACAATTTGGATGGTTCATCATCCTTTCGCAGTTTTTCTTCTTCTAATAAATGTGTGGCAAATTTTTCTATCTGGAATAAGGACAAAGCAGTCTTACTGAACAGAGAAATGTTGTTGCTAACATATTTATGTATAAAATATGTCAATAACCAGGCTACAATGGGGAAACAGATGGTCATCTGAAAAAATGAAGTGACAGAAAAACTTCCCAATACATAATAAAAAAAGTCACTAAATAATGTATTGGATGACAAGATAACACAAATACTTTCAAACAGACTACCTGTTGGTTGTCAGTGAGTTTTATTCAATGTTTTAACCCATTTAATGGTCGCTCCATTTAACTCACTTTAACCACCAGGCTCCTTGTTTCCACAGTTGAATACTTTGAAAACATCTTATTATCAAGTTCATGTCTCACTTAAACTTCGAAGGTGTTAAGATGTTCAAAACAGAAGACTTAATCCAATTTCCTTGTGCAAATAAAATCTTATGTAGAAGATATCATGACATGGGAAAATGAAGATGAATACCAACAAAAATCTATCACACTGTAATTCCTGCAGATGCAAAAGACTGCTGCAGCCATTGGTACTTGTATTTATTATTGATGAAGGAGAACTACTGATCACACCCAGTCCTATTCTATAAATTTTTTAAACTTACAGAAGGTGATAAACCGAGCATTTTGAAATCTTCCCCATCCTGTGCTAATTTTTTGTAAGTCTTTGGTATGAATTGGATGGGGATCGAACCGACAAGCTCTAGCTGGATTAATTCTGATTGGAGGTTACTGTTTAGCCTGGATCAAAACAATAGCCACCAATGAGAATTCAATGTCACATATTTCACCCTGTGACGCAACAGTAGTGTAGCTGTCACATCAACCAAAGTAGATGTACAATTCAACATAGGAACTTTGCATAAAAGTGGTTAATAAATGCGTAAAGTACTTCATCATACATGTGGAACATGTTTGGAATGTACAGTATATGCTGAAGATGCTGCTGGGTTAAGATAATTAGCATGGAATGGGAGTGGCACATTGCGAACTGTGTCACTTTATGTTAATTTGTAGACAGTCAGCAATTATTCTAAATAGTCTTTTCCATTTTTACTAGTAAAAATGAGTACCTGTGACTGCAGATGCTGTTTCTGATGAATTCTAATTTTAATCAAAACATGGCAAATTAATAATAATTATTAATGACTGCTGATGACCAAAATAACCTGCATGAGGTAAGTATAGTTTTATGTCAATTCTCCATCTTTCATATCAATATGTGTACCATTACAGGAAAAGTATTGATGCATCGATATCTAGATTAATCTTACCACCCCAAATATTATAGTTATCAGAAGAAAATGACAGAAATCAGGATTCATAAAAGCATTCATTAAGTGTAATAATACGTGTGCTTGTAATGACAACAACACTGGAGTTCTTGCAAGTAGTTCATTCATACTATCTTGTTGTTGTTGTAGGGTTTAACGCCATTTTCCAGCACATGATAGGCTATACATGGCAGCCAGTATTATTGGTGGAGGAAGAACCCGGGAAAACCCTAGAAAGAACCACCGAACAACGAGAAGCTACTGGCAAGCTTTTTCACATACCCACATTAGCCGACTCTGAGACACGAACCCATGCAGACAGAGGTGAGATGGCAGTGATCCGTAACGGAAAGCGCTTTCGACCACTCGGGGCCCCCATACTATCATGTACAAAACCCAAATCCTTTCCTTCTTGCCCAACTAGTACTGCAACACTCATGAGGGTTCTATTTGTTTAATGCATGCACAGCTCTGGCCAGTTGACCAAAACTGGTATTACTGGTCAATCTGGCCAAAATCTCCCAAAATTACAACAAAAAAATGGGCCGATTTAATTCATTGAGTTGAATAAGTAGAAGAAGAAAAAAAAATGAGAAGTGCTAAGACTCTATGGTCTCTCTATGGTCTATGGTCATAAACTAAATAACAGAAAGAAGCAAAACCAACAAGTTTTGTAAAACTTAACAAACAATCTAATTATCAAAGTTATAAATGAAAATATAAGAGGAACTTATAGTATTATGAAGTGAATCCAAAATAATCCTGATAAAGTTCTATGAAAGTCCAAAATAAAGAAAAGTTCCACATAAATATAAAAACTGGAAATATAATGGTCTGCCAAAAATTGTGACATTGTCTAAATTGTGTTGTCCAAAACTCTTTGAATAATTCATAATAGTTACTGAATAATATAATATTCCAGTGAGTACTTTGTATTTCCATTGAACAGTCCAAACAAATAATATCTAAGTACAACATAAAATATTTCTGCAGACAATTTTAAAACAAGTAATAATTACCCCTAAAAATAGGAATGAATTTTGATTGCTCAATTCTCTCCTAATGCACACCTCTGTTACGACTATATATCACAACATACCCCCACCTGATCATACTACTCAATAAGTATTTCAAAATGCCTGTTCATGTGACCCAACCCATCCAATACGAAATTACTTAATTCTTCGAGAACTGTCCAAACCCCACCAGCCAATGGGAAAAAGGTCCAATCTTGTAAAACTATTTACTAATAAGTTTGTTTTTAATAACTTCAAGACATAAAAGCATCTACTTATAGATCATATGCAATTTTCTGTTCCTTAATATCCCTAAAACAAACCCAGCCATGTAGGCAAAATCTACCTAAAGATAAAAACTACAATTTACAGCCAAGAATAAAAATTACAAATATTTGATAAAATCATGTATGAGGAGTTACAAAAAATAGAATAACAGAAATTAAAGACTTATAACATGTAATACCATGGGACACTTGACACAACATGTTCTGGTATGACTACATCTCAATTAGGAAATAATTTAATGAAACATTAAAAAACACTCTATAACAATGTTTAAATCTGCACTGGCAGTCCATTATAACACTATTTGAGATGAAAAGATGAATATCACTTGCACATCATTATATAAGTGTTGACATTGTTTGTTGTTCTAGTAGGATATTTGTTAGATATTTATTTCAAATGTTTTCAAAGTAAACTAATTTGGGTTGAAACCTTTAAAAGCCTAAATAAACAGCCAAACAACCTACAAGTAGGTATGTATCTATGTATTTGTGTGTACAAGATGTTAACAACAGCTCCCAGTGGGTTTTGCATTGAGAATTAAACTGACACACTGCTTACAGGTAAATCTTAAACTGATTAGTAAAACAAATAAAAATTAAAGTATGACACCAAGTCTCTATAAAATGTGGACATGGCAGCTTGGAAATGATCACATGATTATATTATGGTGTGGTTATCACCTGTTTGCCAAAGGTCAATTAATAGAACATACTGGAATCTTCAGCTGGAAGTTTTTACAAAAATATGTGTACTGCAGAGAGAGAGAGAGAGAGAGAGAGAGATGGGTGGTAGTGATAAAATGGACTTCAAGCTTTTCATTGCAAGTGTTTTGTTATCATAGTTCACATCCAGCAGTTAATCCTGTTTGTTTTCCTTTTTGTTTTCGTTTAGGTGAGGGGCAAGTAGTGCAAGGTGCTTGCCTTTATAGATTACCTAAACCTCTGTTTGCATGGGGTTCATGTCTCATCTCAAGCTTATATGGATTAAGTGAGAATGCTTGTCAGTAGTTTACCATGGGTTGGTGTTTCTTTCCAGGGTCCTTTCTCCACGAAATATACTGACCATACTTTGTACCCAAAGTGAACTTTACCAAACATGTATTTATTTACCCACTATGTACAGCACATGTGTGTATAACATATACAAATATCCTTCCTGGTCCCATGTTTATGTGAAAACTCTTTCTCACACTACCCTATGATCCAGCAATATCAATTAATATATGCTACACACTGTCTCTATGGTAGCATTAACAATAATCATTCCCCTCCCCCCCCCGAAAAAATGTACAACTGGAAACATGAACATTAGATCTATAAAGATAGCTGTAATGAAATGTTGTTTATTCTTGTTTTTGTAGGGTTTAATGCCATTTCTCAGCACAAGATAGGCTATACATGGCGGCCAGTGTAACTGGTAGAGGAAGAACCCTGGAAAACACCACTGACCCACGAGAAGCTACTGGCAATGGGTAATGCTCTCTACAATTTGATCCCCAAAACTTTAAAGAGTGGAACTTGTGTTGGGAAAACAAAGTTAGGAGAAGATAATAATAATAATAATAATGAGGACTTTGCATAGCGCCTAATCTTTTAACATCAGACAACACCTATAAGATAAGAAACATAATAATAATATTACAAAAACAAACAAAATGAAATTAGAAAAACATTATAAAAAAAAACAAGCTGAGAATAAATCAGGTAGGAAACAATATTAGGTCTTTAAGTTTGTTCTTGCAGTCGAAATAAGTGAATTTTGAGAGCCCTCTTGAATGTGATCACTGTGTCTTTGTGTCTAAGTTCAGTGGGCAATTCATTCCATGTTGCTGGGCCCTGGTATGCAAAAGAACACTGTCCATATGACTTTGTTTTCATAGTGGGAATAATGAGTATACGATTGTCAGAAGAGGAGCGTAAGTATCTTGCTGGTGTGTACACATGGGTGAGGTCAGATAGTAAGTTGGACTAGAGTCCAACGTGAAATGTAGCACAGAGAACAAATTTTTTGTTTGATTCTGGATCAAATGGATAGCCAGTGTAGGGTACAGAGCAGTGGGGAGGTGTGCTCTGATCGTGGTACTCTAAGTATGATCCGAGCAGCTGTGTTTTGAACTTATTGAAGTTTCTGGAGTAGATATTGAGATGAACCAGACAGAATTGAGTTACAAAAGTCCAGTCTTGAAAGTACTAATGAACACACAAGTGTTTTAGTGGCATCAACTGAAAGATATTTGCGAATTGAGCTGATGCGTCTCAGCTCAAGATATGCAGCCTTGCATATGTTCATGACATGTTGGTGCAATGTGAGAGTACTGTCCAGAGTACACATAGGTTTCGTACTGATTGTGCGAATTTAATGTTGGCGTTGCTGATATTTATTGTTTGAGGTAAAGGATGTGAATGAGAAAGTCTTTGTGCTGTGATCAGAATGTCCTCAGTTTTATCATCATTCATCTGCAGCTTGTTACAAGTCATCCATGACTTCACATCAGAAATGCACCTCTCTACACCTTGGATGGTAGCATCAACTTCAGTTGGGTGGCTAGATTTGTATATTTGGGTGTCATCAGCGTACAACTGGTGAGAAACTGGATGATGATCTATGACACTTGAGAGCGACTGAGTACAGAATGAAGAGAACAGGTCCAAGAACAGACCCCTGTGGAACACCACAACATAGATCAACTGGGCTGGAGTGTATTCCATTTGCAGATACAATTTGTGTCCTGTTGACCAAGTAGGACTTACCATAGTAAGGCTGTATCATAAATGCCAAATACATGCTGGAGACGGTGAAGCAATATATCATGGTCTATTGGTCAAATGCTGCAGACAAATCAAGGAGGGTGAGGACTGTAATCTTTCCGCTATCCAACACAGAGAGAATGTCATTAACTACTTTTAGAAGAGTTGTTTCAGTACTGTGGCAAGGGCAATATGCAGATTGTACACTGCTAAAAAGACTGTTTGAATTTAGATGAGATACAAGCTGGGATAGAACAACCTTTTGTAAGATTTTTGAAATGAATGGGAGATTAGAAACTGGGCGGTAGTTCTTTAAATTGTTATGGTCTAGTGTTGGTTTCTTCAGCAGAGGCTTTACAATGGCAGTTCTGAAAAATGATGGAATTCCCCAGATGAGAGAGAGGTATTAATAACATCAGTTAGTGAAGGCAATACTGGATCTAAGCACTCAAGCAGCAGTGATGTTGGAATTGGATCAAGTTCACATGACTTTGGTGCACTCTTCATCACGATTTTACATACGAAATCCATAGAGACAGGTTGAAATGCTACTAATGGTTGCCGCTCAAATTCTGTATCCCAACTGTATGGTGACGATGAGTCAGTTGAAATTGTGGTGTCAAGCTTATCTCGAATGGTTTGTACTTTGTCACGGAAGAAATTTGCAAACATGTCTGGAAGGTCGACTGGAGAGAAGGTAGTTGGAAGTGGTGTTGATTTGTTCCTTGACATTAGCTTGTTAGTAATCTTGAAGAGCTCTTTGCAGCTGGAACTTTCCATGATCTTATTAGTGTAGTGGGCTGATTTCGCTGCATGGACTGTATTTGTGACATTCTTCTTAGTGACTTCATAGATTTGCTTATGAATAGTGAGGCTGGTGGAAAGCTGAAGTCTCTCAGCGTTAAGGCGGTCTCTTTTATCAGTACGAAGCTGGTCCCTAACACTGCTATACCATGGAGAACACTTTTGAATTGATACTCTGCACTTGGTAGCTGGGGCATGTTTGTCAAGTAATGAACGCAGACCGTTATTGAGCTGTTCTGCAGTAGGAGGTAAGCAAGTTGTTAGGTTAGCTTGGATGTCGTGCATTAGTTTGGTTCTATTTATCATACGGAGGTTTCTCTTAGTAGCAGATAAAGGTGGAGGGTTAGGGACTGATACGTCAAGATGGCATATAATGTAGAGGTGATCTGATGCAAGGTCAGGTCTATGAAGAATCCAGTCTAAAATGTGACCATGTTTATGGGTGGGTTGGTTAACTGTTTGAGGTTGAAAACATTAATGGAATCTATGAGTTTTGATGTATTTGAGTTTCCGGGACAGTCAAAGTGAAAGTTGAATTCTCCAAGAATAATCAGGTTGCCACCTATAGAATTTCCAAAGTCCAGGAGATTCGGAAACTGCTCCAAAAAGAGAGAGTCAGCCAGCTTGTTTTTTCTACTTGGAGGAGGGCGGTATAGGCAGAATAAATGGACTGACCTTTGCTCCAGTGTGAGTGTGGTTTGGACTAGTTCAAACGATGTGTGGTCGAAATTGAATGTTGTGGTATAGTTACGATGTTTTATCATGGATTTCTTTGTGATGACAGCAATTCCACCTCCACGAGAATTACGGGGGAACAACTTGATGGGGTAACCAGTGGGTGTCAGATCCGCACACTTGGGCTCAGCGCCTGATGTTTTTAGCCATGTTTCTGTCACAAAAAATATGTCAACATTTTGGTCGTTGATAAAATTAACTATTTCTGTGCGCTTTTCCGGTGGTCCTACTGACTGGGCATTGAATAATGCAATGCGCAGAGGTATTTCTTGGATAGTTGACACAAAGGTTGATGAATTTATTGGGATTTGAATTAGGTTATCTAAATTAACAGTCAAAAAATTTTTTAATGGTTGTGCCGAAATTAGGGAGATAACTGGAATTCTTCTTCCTGTTCTACGCTGGCCAGCTCTGAAACAACGTTTCTTTTTTCGGTTCTGTTTACATTTAGGTAATGATGAATGTAGTCCCAGTTCATTTAGTCTAGAGCACAATGTCACATGGAGAGACAAGGAGTGAACATTTAAAGCAATTAATGAGGGTCCATCGTAGCATAAACGGGTTGACTGGCGAGTATCACGTGATGGCAACTGGTTAAAAAAAATTGGAGCAAGACAGCTGAGAAAAAGTCTAATTATTCTCGTTTCCAAAACAAGGAGATGAAGAAACACATACGAATTTAATAGCCAATATATAATGAACACAATAACGAAGATGAAAACAGGCAACAAGCACAAATATCATGAAAACGGCACTAAAAAACGGAACAGCTGCTTCAAGCCAGTTAAGCGATAGTGGCCATCTTGTTTCCAAGATGGGCCAAGGTTACTAGGAATGATGATGTGGTATGCCTGAAGATGGGCCAAGATTTTTAGGAATGATGATGTGGAACGTTTGAAGATGGGCCAAGGATGTCAGGGATGATCATGTGGAATGCCTGAAGATGGGCCAAGATTTCTAGAAATGATGATGTGGAATGCCTGAAGATGGGCCAAGATTTCAAGGAATGATGATGTGGAACATTTGAAGATGGGCCAAGGATGTCAGGGATGATCATGTGGAATGCCTTATGATGGGCCAAGATTTCTAGAAATGATGATGTGGAATGCCTTATGATGGGCCAAGATTTCTAGGAATGATGATGTGGAACGTTTGAAGATGGGCCAAGGATGTCAGGGATGATCATGTGGAATGCCTGAAGATGGGCCAAGATTTCTAGAAATGATGATGTGGAATGCCTGAAGATGGGCCAAGATTTCTAGGAATGATGATGTGGAACATTTGAAGATGGGCCAAGGATGTCAGGAATGATGTGGAATGTCAGAAGATGGGCCAAGGATGCCAGGAACAATGTGGAATGCTTGAAGATGGGCAAAGGTTCCTAAAAATAATGATGTGGAATGCATGAAGCCTGGCCAAAGTTGCTAGGAATAATGATGTGGGATACTTGAAGATTGGCCATGGTTACCAGGAATAATGTTGTGGAATGCTTGAAATCCAATTCCTTCAAGATCTCATTCAGACAAGTAACATCATATGTATAAATATGAAGCTTATTGACAGGAGCCAAACTGTCCAAAAATGACTTCAATAATAGCCATTAAGCTCTGGGCACAAGAATAGCTAATGCAAGGAGAAAAATTGGAGATGATTAGGAAGCTAAGCTAATGGGTCATACATCAACTAATTCACTTACCTTAGTGAGTCTACTTCTGAGGTAACTACTAAGGACATATCTGATTCGATCAATCTGAAAAGCAACATTATGTGTTATTACAATACAGGAATTGACTTTCAGAGAATATATAGAAGGGGTTAAGAAATCTGAATACAATATCTAATGAAATGTGTGTAAAAAAATATATATAGCATTAAATATTATTATATATTGGCTCTACATCAGATCAAAGATTACTTTACATACTAATTAGCATACAATTTCCTCTGATTAGAATCACATCTTCCATACAATCTGATGTATTGCTCTATGTACTAATTAGCATACAATTTCCTCTGATTAGAATCACATCTTCCATACAATCTGATGTATTGCTCTATGTACTAATTAGCATGCAATTTCCTCTGAATAGAATCACATCTTCCATGCAATCTGATGTATTGCTCTATGTACTAATTAGCATACAATTTCCTCTGATTAGAATCACATCTTCCATTCAATCTGATGTATTTCTCTATGTACTAATTAGCATACAATTTCCTCTGATTAAAATCACATCTTCCATTCAATCTGATGTATTGCTCTATGTACTAATTAGCACACAATTTCCTCTGATTAGAATCACATCTTCCATCCAATCTGATGTATTGCTCTATGTACTAATTAGCACACAATTTCCTCTGATTAGAATCACATCTTCCATTCAATCTGATGTATTGCTCTATGTACTAATTGGCATACAATTTCCTCTGATTAGAATCACATCTTCCATACAATCTGATGTATTGCTCTATGTACTAATTGGCATAGAATTTCCTCTGATTAGAATCACATCTTCCATTCAATCTGATGTATTGCTCTATGTACTAATTGGCATACAATTTCCTCTGATTAGAATCACATCTTCCATTCAATCTGATGTATTGCTCTATGTAAAAATTAGCACATAATTTCCTCTGATTAGAATCACATCTTCCATACAATCTGATGTATTGCTCTATGTACTAATTAGTACACAATTTCCTCTGATTAGAATCACATCTTAAATACATTCTGATGTATTGCTCTATGAACTAATTAGCACACAATTTCCTCTGATTAGAATCACATCTTCCATACAATATGATGTATTGCTCTATGTATTAATTAGCACAAATATCCTCTGATTCGAATCACATCTTCCATACAATCTGATGTATTGCACTATGTACTAATTAGCACACAATTTCCTGATTAAAATCACATCTTCTAAACAATCTGATGTATTGCTCTATGTACTAATTAGCACACAATTTCCTCTGATTAGAATCACATCTTCCATGGAGTCTGATGTATTGCTCTAGTTACTAATTAGCACACAGTTTCCTCTGATTAGAATCACATCTTCCATACAATCTGATGTATTGTTCTATGTACTAATTAGTACACAATTTCCTCTGATTAGAATCATATCTTAAATACATTCTGATGTATTACTCCATGTACTAATTAGCATACAATTTCCTCTGATTAGAATCACATCTTCCATTCAATCTGATGTATTTGCTCTATGTACCAATTAGCATACAATTTCCTGATTAGAATCACATCTTCCACACAATCTGATGTATTGCTCTATGTACTAATTAGCATACAATTTCCTGATTAGAATCACATCTTCCACACAATCTGATGTATTGCTCTATGTACTAATTAGCATACAATTTCCTCTGATTAGAATCACATCTTCCATACAATCTGATGTATTGCTCTATGTACTAATTAGCAGACAATTTCCTCTGTTTAGAATCACATCTTCAATACAATCTGATGTATTTCTCTATGTACTAATTAGCATACAATTTCCTCTGATTAAAATCACATCTTCCATGCAATATGATGTATTGCTCTATGTACTAATTAGCATACAATTTCCTCTGATTAGAATCACATCTTCTGTACAATCTGATGTATTGCTCTATGTACTAATTAGCATACAATTTCCTCTGATTAGAATAACATCTTCCATTCAATCTGATGTATTTGCTCTATGTACCAATTAGCATACAATTTCCTGATTAGAATCACATCTTCCACACAATCTGATGTATTGCTCTATGTACTAATTAGCATACAATTTCCTGATTAGAATCACATCTTCCACACAATCTGATGTATTGCTCTATGTACTAATTAGCATACAATTTCCTCTGATTAGAATCACATCTTCCATACAATCTGATGTATTGCTCTATGTACTAATTAGCAGACAATTTCCTGTTTAGAATCACATCTTCAATACAATCTGATGTATTTCTCTATGTACTAATTAGCATACAATTTCCTCTGATTAAAATCACATCTTCCATGCAATATGATGTATTGCTCTATGTACTAATTAGCATACAATTTCCTCTGATTAGAATCACATCTTCCACACAATCTGATGTATTGCTCTATGTACTAATTAGCACACAATTTCCTGATTAGAATCACATCTTCCATGCAATCTGATGTATTGCTCTATGTACTAATTAGCATACAATTTCCTGATTAGAATCACATCTTCCACACAATCTGATGTATTGCTTTATGTATTAATTAGCACACAATTTCCTCTGTTTAGAATCACATCTTCCATACATTCTGATGTATTGCTTTATGTATTAATTAGCACACAATTTCCTCTGATTAGAATCACATCTTCCATACATTCTGATGTATTGCTCTATGTACTAATTAGCATACAATTTCCTCTGATTAGAATCACATCTTAAATACATTTTGATGTATTGCTCTATGTACTAATTAGTACACAATTTCCTCTGATTAGAATCACATCTTAAATACATTCTGATGTATTGCTCTATGTACTAATTAGCATACAATTTCCTCTAATTAGAATCACATCTTTCATACAATCTGATGTATTGCCCTATGTACTAATTAACATAAGCCTTGAGAAACACTCAGTGGCTATAAATATAATAACAAAATATGTGAAAAGCCTCGAGAAACACTCAAGTTTAAATTTACAAAATAAAAAATTCATATGAATAGTCTTGAGAAACACTGAATGGCTCCATACTCAAACTTATTATTATTATTATTATTATTGTTATTATTATTATTGTGATTTTCTATTTCTACCAAACTGTAATAAGCATTATTATCTGGACAAAGTCTGCAAGAAACACTTGACCCCACAATATCATTGAAATACTCTCAGATTACAATTTAATTGATTAAGCAGATATTTAAGCTAAAGTTGCTGATTTAAAAACTAACTTTTAGACCTGCGGTATTTATAAAGGCATCATGGAATAGCTGTAAATTGCTGAACCATGAAAAACTGGGTCTCATTCAACCTTGTCAAAACCTATGGTAAATTCCATTTGGAACACAAAGACAAGGCCTTCGCTTCTTTGAGTCCAAATTTCACTATAATATCCAACAGGATTTTGTTTCATTCTATATTCTCCCTTCCATGTTGCTGAAAATGTATCTGAGATTGTAATGGTAACCTTTTAAATTGATGGGTGCTAACTTCTTCACCTTGAAAAGCCACAGGATAAGGTTAGCTTGCAGGAGCAACAATGCTTTAAGCAGCATCCTGTGTACCAACACCCTACTGGAAAAGTCTCAAATTACACTCATATGTTTTCAGATAGTCACAGGGCCCCAAGTAGGTCTAATGTACTGGTTGCATAATTTCTGCCAACTTAAAATAGTTGTCATTTGCAAATATTTGGTTGCCACATTATACCATGTGAAATGTAATTTGATATATCAGAGTTGATTCCTAAATAGGTCACATGAGAAGAGTCCTCCCTTGTACTTTTTTGTAAGGCAAAAAGAAATACATGTTTCCTATTGCACCAGTTTTAAAATTAGGGTAGGTCAGTTTTGGTTTTTATAACTTTTTTTTAACATTATGTATATTATAATTATTTTTATGACTGGTATATTTAATATACTAAGTGCTTCAAGTACTTGATAAAACTGGCTCAATTATATGCAAAAATCAATTTCAGGAAAGAAGTGCTAGGGTTGCCAATGAAAAAATAGGAACAGTGGGAAACACACAATTATTTTTGCCTAGTATCATAGGTAGGTAAGCTGCAAGCAATGATACAAGCCACTCTAATACATATAAATGAGCTTGAACCTTTGCCTGCCAGTGACTGTGCTGCAAAAGTTGCTTGAAATTTCAAGCAATTTACTCTCAACTTTGGAGCCCTGTGGGGGCTTCTCACTGAAGTGATTCTGTCCACCACTTACTTTGGGAAATATTTTCCCTCTGAATGGCTTGTTTGATATAAAGATGTACATGTTCAACAGATCTGGATTTGAATTAAAAGCCTTTCATTGGGGTTGTCTGAGCAGGTGAAGAAAGAACCCAATTTTCTTTGTGATTTCAACTGTCTGGTTGAAGAAATTGTTTATTCATGATTTTTCACACCTGAAGGGAGCAATAAGAATAAGCAGCATTCTGATTTCCTCACCACTTGCATATTTAGTATCAGTGGTATTATAGGATAAGTGTATGTGTCCCTACTGTTCCAATCTATGGAGAGCATCAACTGCCCAGATCTTCAGATCTCAGACTGGGGTGACAAAGTTTTGCATTCCACTTTGTTAACAACCGATTAATTTATAGTCAGCCTCAGTGGGCAGATTTGAATAAATACAGTGGAGTGAATCAACCATTCAGTTTGGATGAACTGATTCCAGCATGACACTTCTATCATCATGATGTTTACAGTCTGGGATGAGACAGGCTTAGATGTTCATCTGTTGTTGATGACACCACCAGAGAAAATCCCAACTTATGACTGAGGCATAGGTTGGGGTTTGTCCATCTTTGCTTTCTGAATTAATTCACCCTGGTCGATTCTCCAAAAGAATGAGTATGCCCTTTCCATGTAGTATGTCCAGCACTAATTCATCCTTCATCTCTATAATACTTATATGCAAAACAAGGTCCTGAGGAGGCCACAACCTGCAGATTTCCCAAAATTATTCCTTTCTCTCCCTTAGAAACTATCTTGCTTCTGAATAGGTGTTAGGACTATAACTCTGTGTCCCTGTTGGGTATGCCCTGGGACAGGAGTCTTTCCTCTTCCTCTTGTCCCCCATCTGGGCCAGTAGGCATAATGGTGGATGAAACTAGTCTACTTTCTACCAGCTTGAAGACTGACATTGATGCCAGGTAAACCATTGAGCCTAACTGCAACAATGTTCCAGACTAACTGTTGATTGTCAATGAGATGTTTCCAGTCTATCCACAATGAAGACATCCCCAGGCTTTTTACATCTGAAAGTGGCACAGAATTCTAACACAGGCTTGTGTTTCTTAAAGGTCTGTTGATGCTCAGGTCTTGTAGCTGTCTCTCTATATAATACATTCCACCAGTTTGGTAACTGCCTGAAAGTGAATCATCTTTCTTTGCCAAGAGATAAACTGAAGCTGAGATTCAATACATTTCTGCTGACAGAGTGAAAATTGGGCAGAAGCTGGCAGAACTTCCTTGATCAATGCACTGAAAGTTAAGTCTTCTCTAGTCATTGCTACCAAATTTTGTGGATGGCTTGCAAAGACAAAAGAACTTATGTAAAGCTTAAAGTGGGATAATCAGATACCACCAATGACAAGATGATGCTGGTGAATCATGCCAAGACTGACTGCAGTAAACCATACTGTCTAGAATGTGATACTGTAACTTGACAGTGAACCATACTGTCTAGAATGTGATACTGTAACTTGACAGTGAGCAATGACTGAATCATGCCAAGACTGGCTGCAGTAAACCATACTGTCTAGAATGTGATACTGTAACTTGACAGTGAACCATACTGTCTAGAATGTGATACTGTAACTTGACAGTGAACAATGACTGAATCATGCCAAGACTGACTGCAGTAAACCATACTGTCTAGAATGTGATACTGTAACTTGACGGTGAGCAATGACTGAATCATGCCAAGACTGACTGCAGTAAACCATACTGTCTAGAATGTGATACTGTAACTTGACAGTGAACCATACTGTCTAGAATGTGATACTGTAACTTGACAGTGAACAATGACTGAATCATGCCAAGACTGACTGCAGTAAACCATACTGTCTAGAATGTGATACTGTAACTTGACGGTGAGCAATGACTGAATCATGCCAAGACTGACTGCAGTAAACCATACTGTCTAGAATGTGATACTGTAACTTGACAGTGAACAATGACTGAATCATGCCAAGACTGACTGCAGTAAACCATACTGTCTAGAATGTGATACTGTAACTTGACAGTGAACAATGACTGAATCATCCATGGCACTGGCATGATTCTAAGGAATGAAACATCACCATAGGTCAGGCATGGGCAATGTCCTCCTGTGTGGCATGGGCCAGATTATAACCTACAATGTAAATCAACAGATAAAGCCAGGTTATGGGCCAGATCCAGCCTGTGTTGTGTATTTTGCCCACCAGTGCCATTCAACATTGGTCAATGATGGCAATGGGATGAGCTGGAACCATACAATTACCAGGTATACTTGGTTCTGTCTTAGGTTTGGATCACTGCATGGCTACAGACTATCATGTCTCCACTACAGAAACCAGGCAATGTCACAATGAACTGGCCATAGAATAGCATCATTCACACTAATGGTGGGTTCTCTCCTGTGCTGGTATTGCTGAAAACATTTTTTGGTTGGGTTGAGTGAATAAGGAGCCAGAGGCAGTACATGATGCTCAGTTTGCCTACTTTTCTTTTTGGCTGGGTCACTTTCTGCTTCCATAAGGAAATTACACAGTAATGTTGCATCAGAGGCTATGCTAAAGATTTCTTCCTCTATAATTTTATTTTTATATCCCTTCTATTTGAAACATGTCTGTCTTGCCAAAAACTGAAGCCATCAAATTTCCACCAAGCAATAAATATCACATGCAGGGGCTGAGTCATATCCCACATATTCAAAGCAGGTCGTCCAAGTATCATCTACCACTTTAAACAACTTGCATCAAGTGCAATTTGTGCTGCTGACACCTGCTAATACAGGTAGCTAAAAGACAGCATATACAGGTGGCATTATATAAGCATCACCTAACTCGCTGAAATGTGGGTGCTAGTGAACAAGATAAATACCTATATGAATTACCAATGATGCTCTGCAGTCACATAGTCTGTGACTGAAATGAATCACATATCTTACTGTAAAGTGGATAACAATAAACAAATAAATGTCTATAGAAACTGTTTGGTCTATTACCCCACTCCCTCGATAACGATAACGAACCCGCTTATAACGTGGATCAGACGTAGATCCCATTTTTTAAACCAGAAAATACCCCCAAAATTGATCCCTAGCTATTGAACTTGAAGAAAATCACAATCAAAATTGGTAATGGAAACTCTGATGTATCGCTCGTTTTATTGTCGAAAACAGTAGATAAGACCTGGAAATTTTAATCAACACTATGAAATATCAAATTTAAAAGTGGGTCAAAAATTTTTTACAATTTCTTTTCAAATGACATTCCTAGTACACCGCAATTTACGATATGTAAGGAAATTTTGATCAATGAAAATGTCACTCATGCCGAGTGGAGGCAGTAATTTAATAAATAAATACAAATTAAATAATTTTTTTATCAACTGAAATTTGTGTTCTACTTCTATCTTTTAGTACCTTTTAAGTGTAATCGTCATAAATGCAATGTGTTCTCTTGTAATTAAAACATAAAATGCATCAATCTACCATAACAGATATGTCTGCAAGCGTTTCTCTGGGAACCTAATTAGGTGCCGACCATGTTTTGATAACTGACTTCTGGAAGTATTTGTTGTATTGTTGCATTGAATTAAAAGCTGGCCTCCATTATATTATCATGTTAATTTTGTCTTTTGAATCAAATAAAGGATGTGGAATAAAATAAAAGTTAAAAGGCACGATAATCCTACAAACTTAAAATCCAGCGGCCCCAGTTGAATGTAAGGTGTGCTCACTTCATTTGATCAATCGGACACTTATAAATGTTATTGTGTATGTAACAAAAAGTACCTTAAATTAACCGACTCTTTCATAACTGATCAAAGATATCAAGACAGCCAAACAAAATGAATACTTCGTAAAATAAAGAGTTTGATTTCACAGATACAGACCATTGTGGGCAAGCGAGTTTCAGTGAATTCTTGAACTGGCGCTTAGAGATATCCTCAAGGAGGATAAGAAGTTTCATTATTAATAACAATTAATTAATTCAAGACATCAATACTGTACTAACTGAGCAATACAAAAATTGAGTTTCAAGGTAGATGATTGTCTCATGAAATAAATGTCGCATGTTTTTGACAAAAAGGAATCTTGTTTGGTGGTGTATCAACATTTAGTCAAGTTCCCCGCCCTTGAGACTCCCAATTTTGCAGATTAATATTAAACACCATTACGGGAACCAGACACATCAAGAAAACAAAAAGCAGTGACGTAATACACAGATTTTTTTTTTGTTGAAACCAGTTGGAACGATCTTTCATATGCTGGACATTTTGAAAATAAATGTTATTTAAACAGAGTAACAAACAACTTCATTAGAAAAAGCGTGTTTATAAAAATTATTATCAACATGATTGTAAAATGAGGATTCAGTCAATAAACAGCTCAGTTCCCTAATGCTGCTTCCCTACCCCAGTTTTCTCGATGTCAAAGCTATTTTTTTTCTATTTTTGTATGTCCCTCTGTCAGACCTGCCAACCCCAACAAGAACCTTCAAAGGAGATTTTGAGAAATTTTCAGGGAGATTTCAATTATTTCAGGGAGGATTTCATCAAGGGAGAAACATGTTGAACATGTTTACAAAAAGTGGATGATTTTGAAATAAACATATACTAATTCAATTCTAAAATGGTTTATTTTTAGATAATAAACAACAATATATAAATAACAGACTGAACAAAACTTAACAGTGAAACCCAGCAAAAAGTGCTTCAGCTTTGCTCACAGCTTCTTCAAGGGATGAATCCACAAGTTTGAAAAAATATTACACATCCTGGGTGTTTCTCTTTGTGTAGATGTTACATGCCTGTGAAATAAAGTACATGAAATTTAAAATAGACTCAGAAACAAAAGACAACAAAATATAAATTGCATTCATTCGCAAAAATGAACTGCATTTAATGTTTCTTACTTTCTATTAAAAGTTCAGGCACAATTAAGTATTTGTTTCTCTTCCCGACCTTACTATATATCTTAGGCAAGTAGATGTTCTCAGGAAAGAGTTGATAAATCTAAATTGTTAAAGTACATTTTCGGGTTTATGGGCCATCCATTTAGTACATATGCAAAAATCTGGCGAATCTTGGACCCTCCCATCTCCCTGCACACATGCATACTTTTTACCCACCCCCCCGCGTACGTACGCTTGACGCACCCCACTCCACCCAGTTCTATAGGCCTGCCTATATTTAATCCACGCAGAAACGATCAAGGATTAATAATATTAACATGTTTAATAAAACAGATAGTCCACCGACTTTGAATGTCTGACTACATCAAAGAGATAAGCTGCATAACTTTAAAAAGTTTGTCCAGTGTCCTCTAAAATTCAAACGCTGACTAACCCAGTTGAACAGGTTATGTATTTTTCAAATTATTATTGAGGTTTCACACACCCCATTTATGCATACGTACATTATCAGTAGCCTTCCCCTATATGCAAGTGTATGCATTTGGGTTACCCCCCCTCCATGTGTACGTACTAAATGGACGGCCCCTTATGGCTAAATAATAATAATAATAATAATGAAGTCTTAGTATTTCTATTATCTGCAGATGTATCAATTCAATTGTCATTTATTCAACTGTACCCGATTTAACTATCTATCAGTGTATCCTAATTTCGCTAAAGATTATCGTAATTTTAATGCTGGCACACAAATTATAATTTGCAGCATACAATTAAGGCCATAAAAATAAACATTAAAATTAAAAACTTACTTATGTGACTGGAGATGTCGACGACAATCATCGTGCCCGCCACTGGCAACACTGAAACATGAATTGCACGTCTTGCAAGATGCTGTATGTTTATCACTACCACGAGTCAGGCATGGAAATTCCAGGCTATAAGAAGTTTGGAAAGAACTTTTATATTTGTTTGACCTTCCAACTTCAACCGAATCTCCCTTTCTTTTAGACACTGTAGAAGAGATCACAAAACATAAGGATTCAAGTTTGCACGCTATTCAAAGAACTTCTGCACACTTCCAGTCTTACACACTGGGGAATTTCCAAAACATTTTTCGTCAAACGAAACGAATCTTTCCCGATTTCTTTGATAAAACAAATTATTTCTGGGAGAAAAAATAAATAATGTGGGAGTGCGGTTGAATTCAGGGAGTCTCCCACAAAAAAAGGGAGGATTGGCATGTCTGCTATGTAACTCACAACTCACTTATGGTGCGGTCTATGTTTGAAAACCCTGTTGTGCGCAAGTTATCGAGGGAGAGGTGTAGTTAGAAATATATATAAAGTACACTTTTCTTATGTGAGAAATGCTTTCAGTTTGCTCTTTATTGTTGAGAATATCATCTGATAACAGGATTTTTACGAGGAGGTATCTCAAAGAGTGCTTCCTAGTACAAGTAGAAGTAATACCTGCAGACCGAATGGGATTTGGTGCCAACCTATATACAAGGAAGATTCCTCTGGCCTGACTACTACCTATGTGGGCAGACAACTACTGGCTTTCTAAAAGATAAAAAACGAACATGGAAGGGTTGGATTTGTGAGGTTACACTCCTAAGTATTATGATCAGGTAATATATTTGAAGTAATGTTGAATATTAAACATTGTTAACAAGAACCTGAAAGTCACAGTATATGTCCACCCTGTGCTTAACAGTCATCCATGTAGAGCAAGGGTATCAAACATGGGTTCCACAGGCCGCATACGGCATATAGAGTCATTTCCTGCAGCCCATATAGAAACTCAGAATTTGTAAAACAATTAATGTTGTATATATTTTTCTTCACAGTCAGCCAGTTCTGATAAAAATTCAACTGTTGCATCATTTACTTCTTTTTTTCCAACATTTCAAATGGCTATCTTTTTTATGAGCTGCTTTTTCTTCTATCAGTCAAACTGACCTTGATCTTTGGCATGCATATGTTGACATGTTAAGGACATGTATTCCTTTGTAAGACTGATACTCATCCTAAGATTTACAGGAAAAGTCATTTTCTGTTTGAAGTTAACATAATTTTTCCTGTCCACTAAATATTTATTGTCTGTTTAGTCAGTGTCTGATGTTTACTGGTCCTCCTGTCATAAATACCTTTGCCCAGAGTTGACATCCCACTCAATGTCTCCTTGGCCAATATATCATTTGTGTAGCAGCTTCAGTGTCAATATTTTTTATTCTCATTAACAACCTCTTTCATGTCAGCACATTTTTTACCAGGTGTCAGCTATAGTGGAAGCTGAATCATCCCACTTTAATTAGAGTTTTCAGATAACTTTACAGTCTTGAACATGTACATAACAAATTCATCTAATATACAGTGTCACCTTTTAATTACGGGGGTCCCGAGTGGCCAAGTGGTCTAAAGCGCTCACCGTTATGGATCACTGCCATCTCACCTCTGTCTGCGTGAGTTCGAGTCTCAGGCTCGGCTAACGTTGGTACGTGAGAAAGCCTAACAGTAGCTTCCCGTGGGTCGGTGGTTCTTCCCGGGGTTTTCCAGGGTTCTTCCTCCACCAATTATACTGGCCGCCATGTATAGCCTATCTTGTGCTGAAAATGGCATTAAACCCTATAACAACAACAACAACTTTTAATGACGGATGGGGGGATTGTGCAATTTTATTTTAGTTTACTTTATCTCAAGATATTATGCATCTAATATCAGTAATAAAGCCAGAAATAATGAGAGAAAAAACAAAACAGGTCCCTGTCTCAGAAAAAAGATTATTGGTACCTAATATTGCTGCAGTATACCATGTTGCCTATTGTGGCATGCTCATAAATACTGAGGTACACAGCAGTACAAAATTTTAGTGGTACCCAACATTACACAAAACATTTGCAAATCTCTGTATATTTTGTTCATTTATTGGTAATTTTAAGCAAGCATCATCCATTTTCTCAGTGCATTATGGGAAGGCACATCTGGGTCTGTGCTGCTCACAGCAGTTATTACTCTGAAAATCATGATGTCCATGCATCAGAATATATTTTCTCACCTCTAACCTATGGATGCTGACTTTGAAATCACCCTTTTTTGCTCTGCGAATATTATCTTCCATCTCTGAAATCTGCTCCATCATACACTCCACCAGGTCCGTCTTAGCCTCAAGCAAGTCTTCTGCAAACTTCTCATTAAGCCAAGCCTAAAGTAGGAAAACAAATCAGGACTACATTTGTGTATCGACAACAAATTCTGAACCAATTTAGCACAAGTGCTGAAAAGTGTTAATTAGACAGCTCTGGTAGTAGCTGAAGGTGACCAGATGCGAGAAACACTATATACCTCCACCTCTTTATAAATGCTTGTACAGTATGGAGAAAATGCATTTTGCAGTTAAATAATAACAAATATATCTTGACTTAATGGCAGATGAAAAATTGCATAAAATAGAGGTAACTGACATTACCCTCCAATCTGACTGTTGATGTCACACCTTCCCCTTACATAATGAATCCTTTTCTCAAAATTTCAAAGAAAACGTGCAAATTATATTTTTATTTCAGTGTGAAATATTGTTGATATATCCAAGAGTTTTCACATAATAAGATCAAACTACAATCACAAGACACAATATGAAGATTTATATTTTTGCAGAAATCTTTTAGAAGGGCTGAATTTAATAAGCTCTCGCTTAATAATGCATGGCCACATGCTGCTATTGAGCTCTTTGAAGCAGGTGGTCACTTGTGAATCTGATTTTACTAATGATTTATTTTTTACCCACTGCCATGAGTAATGCCATCTTTTAGTTAATTCTGATCTAAAACGGACAATGAATTATGTTGTCTTCCGCTTTATTCTGATTTAAAATGGACAATGAATTATGTTGTCTTCCAGTTTATTCTGATCTAAAATGGACAATAAATTATGTTGTCTTCCAGTTTATTCTAAAATCATTCTCAAAATAAATAAATCACAATATTTTAACATCATCTGATTTTAGCAAATCATTCATTTCAGCATACTGGCAAAATAGCATTTTAGAAAATTAATAATTTCCAACAATGTCAATATTTTGTGGTTATGGTTTTACATTACAGCACTGCTTCATTTATTTTTTTATTTCTCCACCCCTTGCAGAGTCTGTTGAAGCACTGCAGGTTGATGGGTTAAGTACCTAGTGTGTATGTGTTCTGTATCTCCTCCACTGATGGTGTTGGGCAATATTAACATTAATGACTGACATTCAAATAGTCAATGTGTAAAGACCATTCATCAGGTATTCAATAAAGGCTCATCTTCACATAATTAATATAATGAGTCATATTAAATGCATGTATGTAAAAATAACAACTGGTCTGTTTCTCCAGACACTACCTATTACTAATGAGACTAAATTTATGCAGATACATAAATTTGTCTTTAATTAACACAGTTTGCACTGTTGGACTTCTGATGTCATGGGCATGTAGGTTGCAAGATTTGGGTAGTCATGTGACTCAATGAAAATGGCAATACACAAGTCAATTTTCATCAACTCTGCACTTTTGTCTCGTCAATGGATTGAAGAAAACAAATATGTTACTCAAATTCCTGAGAAAACAAATCATCTTCCTATAAATTTCATGCAGGCATGGCTCGATGTAAGGTTGTTTAAGTCTGCTAATAAGCATCTACTTTATTCTGACACTACACGGTGATGGCAAATTCCTACTCTTCCATGGGCAATGTGCTCTGACCCCATACCCCAACAAACATGACAAAATATCTAAAATGGAGTGGGAAGGGTCACAGAAAACTTGGAAAAGCAGTGGGGGTCTTGAGAATATGTCCTTGGAACAATGTTACAGCTAACTACAGCCTTTCAGGTAAGTACACCTATGATCTGCAGCCCGATGGAATGGCAAGCCTCATTATTCCTTTGATCTCATGGTTACAGAGACCACTGGCAGCCTTGTCTACATTTCAGCAGAAGTAGGCATTTAGTATTGTTTTCAATCCTCTTGGTATGACTGTACAATGTGCTATAGCCGTTTCCAATTTTTGAATTTTTGCATATTGCTGCTGCTAACAACTATTTGTGCCAACCAGTATGCTGTGACATCGTTTGGCACGACTATTACTTATTTGAGAAACCTTTTCTATTAAACTTTTAGGACTGAATTTGGAGACTACATCATACAAGGAGTATATTGGAGTACAAAGACGCGCCCGAGTTTGCCCTATATTTAGTATTAATGTATTACTTCCTCCAACTTGCTTAGGACTTCTGCTGCTGTCATTGTTTCCACTTCGTCGCTCTCATCTTCCAATTCCTCAAGTGTCGACATTCTTTTATAATTTAGAAAACCTCGGATAATATTGTTTACAAGACATTGATTTTGGCGCGATTATGCGTTTCTAGTAATGAACTCAGTGTCTCTAAGGCGCATGGTTTATTAAGGGAAACAACTCAATCAAAAAAATCTTTGTCTGAAAGATTATTCTCCCCTAGAGCATATGAGCGTACTTTAATAATAGTCATCATACATAATCCCTCAAGGATAATAATAATAATAATAATAATAATGAGGACTTTGTATAGTGCCTAATCTTTTTAAGCTCTAAGCTCTTTACAACATTAGACAACACCTATAACATAAAAAAACATATAATGATATTATTACAGAAAACAAACACAATAAAATTAGAAAAGATAAAAACATGCTGAAAAAAAATTAAGGTAGGAAACATTATTAGGTCTTTAAGTTTTTTCTTGCAGTTGAAATAAGTGAGTTTTAAGAGCACTCTTGAATGAGATCACTGTGTCTTTGTGTCTGAGTTCAGTGGGAAATTCATTCCAAGTTTCTGGGCCCTGGTATGCAAAAGAATGTTGTCCATATGACTTCGTTTTCATAGCGGGAATAATGAGTGTACGATTGTCAGAAGAGGAGCGTAAGTATCTTGCTGGTGTGTACACATGGGTACAGATAGGTATGTTCGACTGGAGTCCATCAGTGAAATGTAGCACCAAGAACAAATTTAGTTTTTGATTCTGGATCGAGTGGCTAGCCAGTGTAGAGTACAGAGCAGCGGGGAGGTGTGCTCTGATTGTGGTACTCTAAGTATGATCCGAGCAGCAGTGTTTTGAACTTTCTGAAGTTTCTGAAGTAGATATTGACATGAACCAGACAAAACTGAGTTAAAATAGTCCAGTCTTGAAAATACTAATGAACACACAAGTGTTTTAGTGACATCAACTGAAAGATATTTGCGAATTGAGCTGATGTGTCTCAGCTCAAGATATGCAGCCCTGCATATGTTCATGACATGTTGGTACAATGCGAGAGTACTGTCCAGAGTAACACCATGGTTTCATACTGGCTGTGTGAATTTAATGTTGGCATTGCTGATATTTATTGTTTGAGGTAAAGGATGTGAATGAGAAAGTCTTTGTGTTGTGATCAGAGTGGCCTCAGTTTTATCATCATTCATCTGCCGCTTGCTACATGTCATCCATGATTTCACATCAGAAATGCACTTCTCAACACCTTGGATGGTAGCATCAACTTCAGTTGAATAGCTAGATTTGTATATTTGGGTGTCGTCAGTGTACAGTTAGTGAGACACTGGATGATGATCGATGACACTTGAGAGCAGCTGATTGTATAGAACAAAGAGAACAGGCCCAAGAACAGACCCCTGTGGTAAACCACAACATAGACTAACTGGGCTGGAGTGTATTCCATTTGCAGAATGCAAACAAGTTTACAAACCTTATTTCCAGTGGAGGCTTGAGGTATGAAGAATTTGGGACAGGGTACTATTTTCAAATTAAATTATATATTCGACTATGCTAAAAAAAAGTACTGCTATGTATTAAAAACTTATTTCAGAAGTAAAAATTTCGCTTAAAATCAATTTATTGTAGCTGTTATTGGATGTGACTGGGGGCTATACTGGGTCTAGACCATAGGTTCACATTGGAAGGCAATTGGTAGTCACTGGTTAATCCTATGTTAAAAATATGCATAGATTAACATTATATGGCCTCTTCATATGTGAGAAGTGGTATGGGGTCAAAATGTTTATAGGGCCAAACATGCTATCCAAAACAGACACCCTTATTTACAGGTATGGTCAAACATGCTATCCAAAACAGACACCCCTATATCTAGGTACTATCAAACATGCTATCCAAAACAGACACCCCTACTATCCAGGTACTGTCAAATATTTGTAATTAATTTAGAAACTACCTGGATTCATTTAGTTTGATACATTCACAACAGTCAGGCTTCTGCAAAGGACATTCATGCCAGACTACACTAACTAGAATGATGGATGATTGGTTAACAGCAATAGATCAAGGCAACCTTGTAGGACAGTGTTTCTTGACCTTTCAAAGGCTTTTGACCTTGTAAATCACAAAATCTTGTTGGAAAAGCTCAGCATATATCAAGTTAACCATGAAAGCTTAAATTGGTTACGATCCTATCAGGAAGACAGACAACAAGTTTCTATTTTAAATAAACTTTCAGATAGGAAACTGATAAAGTCAGGTGTTCCACAAGGATAAGTCCTTTGGCCATTACTCTTTCTGCTGTACATCAGTGATTTACCATATAACAATGAACTATCCCCACCAACATGTTCACAGATGATACAAATTATATAGCTTTGGATCAACAGGCCATGAGATTAGCACTAAATTTAATAAAGATTTGGTAAAAATAAATAACTGGTGTGAACACAGTGGTATGAAGATAAATGCAGCCAAATCAAAAGCCATGATCACAGGTAATTGTACAAGAGTAAAAGCTGAGAAACATTGTTTCAAAGTAATGATACAAAGAATGGATAATGAAAAACTACTTGGCAATATGATAGACCAGATCTTATGCTGGAAAATACAAGCTGATAAGGTTATTAAAAATGTTAATTCACTCCTTTATCTCTTGCACAAAATAAAATCTTATCTCCCTCAAGAACAGAGAAAGATATTCTACAATGCATATATCATGCCACACCTAGAATACTATTGTTCTGTCTGGGGTAATAGTGGCCCAGGAAGTCAGGAAAGATTACTGAAATTTCAAAAAAGAATGACTAGAGTTATTCTTACGTTGATGTAGATACACAATCTTTTTAAAACCCTAAAGTTGCTTCCATTTAAGCAAAACTCAATTTCAGAAGGATTAATGATTGCTAAATCCTTACATGGTTTGGATCCTGATTATATTAAATGTTATTTTAAATTTGTTAAAAATGTACAAACGGTGTGTGTATGAACTAAGATCCATCTAAAACAACAAGTTATATTTACCTAAACCAAATTCAGAGTTTTATAAGAAGAATTTTGCTTTTACTGGAGCCAAACCATGGAATTCTATACCACCTGCTATAAAGTCAGCTGACACATGCCAAGCTTTTAAAACGCTTCCACGTCAACATCTACAGAAACAATCATTTTTATGACTTTGTTTAATTCAGTACATAACTCTCTACAACATTATTATCATGTACTCATCTATAATGTTTTACACATGTTCACTACAAATCTTTGTATGAATCATGTATGTACTCAACCTTAAAACCTTGTACACATTTTATTGTAGCAGGAGATCAACTAAACAGCATTTTTTGTTGAAAGACAACTTGTCTTGTAAAAATTGTGCTTTATCTATACTCATCATTGAAGCCTTGTACACATTTTATTGTAGCAAAAAATCCCATGTTGAGATTTTAACAGCATTTTTGTCAAAAGACAACTTATCTTGTAAACATAGTGCATTATCTATCTACATACATGTGTATATATATATATATATATATATATATATATATATATATATATATATATATATATATATATACACAAATGTCATTGCAGAAGACCTCATTAAATCTTGGTCAGCTGACCAAATAAGCTTCTTTAAATAAAGTCATTAAAGTCATTATTATTATTATTATTATTACTATATCCAAAACAGACACCCCTACTATCTGGGTATTGTCAAACATGCTATCCAAAACAGAAACCCCTACTATACAGGTCCTGTCAAACATGAATCCAAAGCAGATACCTTTACTATCCAGTCAAACATCCTATACGAAGCAGATACCACAACTCTCTGGGAATTGTCAAACATGCTATGCAAAATAGACACCCCTAACGTCTGGGTACTCCTAAATGTGCTATCCAAAGTAGATACCCCTACCATCTAGGTACTGTCAAACATAATATCCAAAGCAGACACGCCAACAATCCAGGTACTGTCAAACATTCTATCCAAGGCAGACATAGCAACTGTCTGGGTAACTGTCAAACATGATATCCAAAACAGACAAATCTATTATCCATGTCCTGTCAAACATGCTATTCAAAGCAGACATCGCTATTATCCGAGTACTGTCAAACATGCTATCTAAGGTAGACACCCTTATAATCTGGGTACTGTCAAACATGCTATACAAATCATACATTGCTACAATCCGGTACTGTTAAAAGTGTTATCCAAAACAGACACCCCTACTAACTTGGTAATGTGAAACATGTTATCCAAAGCAGACATCGCTAATATCTGGGTACTGTCAAACATGATATCCAAAGCAAACTCCCCTACTATCCAGGTACCGTCAAATATGATATCCAAAGCAGACATTGCTACTATCCAGGTACTGTCAAACGTAATATCCAAAGCAGACATACCTACTATCTGGGGACTGTCAAACATGCTATCCAAAGCATAGATTGCTACAATCTGGGTACTGTTAAAAGTGTTATCCAAAGCAGACACCCCTACTAACTTGGTACTGTGAAACATGCTATCCAAAGCAGACATCGCTAATATCTGGGTACTGTTAAAAGTGTTATCCAAAAGAGACATCTCTACTATCTGGGTACTGTCAAACATGATATTTAAAGCAGACATTGCTACTATCCATATACTGTCAAAAATGATATCCAAAGCAGACACCCCCTACTAACTGGGGACTGTCAAACATGCTATCCAAAAGAGACACCCTACTATTTAGGTACTGTCAAACATGCTATTCAAAATAGACATCGTTAAATCTGGGTACTGTTAAACATGATTGCCAAAGCAGATGTTGCTGTTCTCTGGGTACTGTCAACCATGATATCCAAAAGATACACCCCACCTATCCATGTACTGTCAAACATGGTATCCTAAGCAGACATTGCTACTATCCAGGTACTGTCAAACATGATATCCTAAGCAGACACCCCTACTATCTGGTTACTGTGAAACTTGCTATCCAATGCAGACATGGCTACTGTCTGGGTACTGTCAAACATGCTATCCAAAGCAGAAACCACTGCTATCCAGGTACTGTCAAACATGCTATCCAAAGCAGACATAAATACATTCTTGGTATTGTTAAACATGATATCCAAAACAGACATGATACTATCTGGGTACTGTCAATCATGCTATCCAAAGCAGACATTGTCACAATCCGGGTTCTGTCGAACATGCTATATAAAGCATACTTCTCTACTATCCGGGTACTGTCAAAACAAAGTATCCAAAGTAGGCATTACTCGTATCCAGGTCCTGTCAAAAATGCTATCAAAAGTAGACATTGCAACTATCCCGGTACTATCAAACATGCTATCCAAAGCAGACATTGCCACAGTCCAGATAGTATCAAATATGCTACTATCTGGGTACTGTCAAACATGATATCAGAAACAGACATTGCTACTATCTGGGTATTGTCAAACATGCTATCCAAAGCAGACATTGCCACAGTCCAGATACTATCAAACATGCTACTATCTGGGTACTGTCAAACATGCTATCCAAAGCAGACATTGCTGCTATCCAGGTACTGTCAAGCATGATATCCAAAGCAGACATTGCTGCTATCCAGGTACTGTCAAGTATGATATCCAAAGCAGACATTGCTAGTATCTGGGTACTGTCAAACATGATATTGAAAATAGACATTGCTACTATAATGGTACTGTGAAACATTATATCCAAAATGAGACACCCCTACTATCCGGGTACTGTCAAACATGATATCCAAAGCAGACTTTAATTCGGCCTGCAGGTCTTTTGTTAATGTCAATTTTGTATGCTTATCTTATTCATGATACTTATGGCCCACGTGGTGTTCATTTACATCAAATCTTGTCACCATTGCAAAGAAGTTTGACACTCCTGCCTTTGGCGTTCATATTTGGATGAAGGTTTTAATCAGGTAATCTACAAAAAAAATTCTGTGAAATAGCATTGTTATTGCTTTGTTATAGCATTGTTAGTTTCAAAGCTTACTTTAAACATCCATATGCATTCAATCACAAAGAACAAACATTTGTTATTTTCAAGAGACACCAGACTTGACCTGGTATGATTCATATAATTACAAAGTATTTCCTCTTCATGTATATCCCTTTCTCGTACAAGCTACACTATATTGTTCAATCAAAGCAGATATCAAAAGATGACTTGCAAGTACATACTACTAACACCTATTACTAAGACTCCCTTCCACCTATACACACTGATTACAATATAGTGTTAACATTCTTTATTAAGACCTGCCCACGAATTACAATATAGTTTTTGACATTTGTTAAAACCCTCTCACTAATTATAATATAGTTATCAACATTATTTCTAAAGACCCTCACACCAAATACAATATTATATTGACATTAGTACTTAAGTCATTATGACTGGAATACTGAAATAATCATGACTAGAAAGAAATTAGCAATGGCTGGCATACTACTTGTACACTATTAAATTACTGCATTTATCTGATGTAAGACTACTAGTACACTGTATTCAACTACAGCATTTATCTGATGAAAGACTACTAGTACTCTGTATTCAGCTACCACATTTATCTGATGTAAGACTTCAAGTGCACTGTATTCAACTATCACACTTATCTGATGCAAGACTTCTAGTGCACTGTATTCAACTACCACATTTATCTGATGTAAGACTACTAGTACACTGTATTCAACTACTGCATTTATCTGATGTAAGACTACTAATACACTGTATTCAACTACCACATTTATCTGATGTATGATTACTAGTACACTGTATTCAACTACCACGTTGATCTGATGTAAGACTACTAGTACACTGTATTCAACTACAGCATATATCTGATGTAAGACTGTTAGTACTCTGTATTCAACTACCCCATTTATCTGATGTAAGACTTCTAGTGCACTGTATTCAACTACCACATTTATCAGCTACTGCATTTATCTGATGTAGGACTACTAGTACACTGTATTCAACTACTGCATTTGTCTGATGTAAGACTACTAGTACACTGTATTCAACTACCACATTTGTCTGATGTAAGACTTCTAGCACACTGTATTCAACTACTGCATTTATCTGATGTAAGACTACTAGTACACTGTATTCAATTACCAAATTGATCTGATGTAAGACTACTAATACACTGTATTCAACTACCACATTTATCTGATGTAAGACTTCTAGTGCACTGTATTCAACTACTGCATTTATCTGATGTAAGACTACTAGTACACTGTATTCAACTACCACATTTATCTGATGTAAGACTTCTAGTGCACTGTTTTCAATTACCACATTTATCAGCTACTGCATTTGTCTGATGTAGGACTACTAGTACACTGTACTCAGCTACCACATTTGTCTGATGTAAGACTTCTAGTACACTGTATTCAACTACCAGACTACTAGTACACTGTATTCAACTACTGCATTTGTCTGATGTAAGACTTCTAGTACACTGTATTAAACTACCACATTTATCTGATGTAAGACTTCTAGTACACTGTATTCAACTACTGCATTTATCTGATGTAAGACTACTAGTACACTGTATTCAACTACCACATTTATCTGATGTAAGACTTCAAGTGCACTGTATTCAACTATCACACTTATCTCATGCAAGACTTCTAGTGCACTGTATTCAACTACCACATTTATCAGCTACTGCATTTGTCTGATGTAGGACTACTAGTACACTATATTCAACTACCACATTTGTCTGATGTAAGACTTCTAGCACACTGTATTCAACTACTGCATTTATCTGATGTAAGACTACTAGTACACTGTATTCAATTACCACATTGATCTGATGTAAGACTACTAATACACTGTATTCAACTACCACATTTATCTGATGTAAGACTTCTAGTGCACTGTATTCAACTACTGCATTTATCTGATGTAAGACTACTAGTACACTGTATTCAATTACCACATTGATCTGATGTAAGACTACTAATACACTGTATTCAACTACCACATTTATCTGATGTAAGACTTCTAGTGCACTGTATTCAACTACCACATTTATCTGATGTAAGACTTCTAGTGCACTGTTTTCAATTACCACATTTATCAGCTACTGCATTTGTCTGATGTAGGACTACTAGTACACTGTACTCAGCTACCACATTTGTCTGATGTAAGACTTCTAGTACACTGTATTCAGCTACCAGACTACTAGTACACTGTATTCAACTACTGCATTTGTCTGATGTAAGACTTCTAGTACACTGTATTCAACTACCACATTTATCTGATGTAAGACTTCTAGTACACTGTATTCAACTACTGCATTTATCTGATGTAAGACTACTAGTACACTGTATTCAACTACCACATTTATCTGATGTAAGACTACTAGTACTCTGTATTCAACTACTGCATTTATCTGATGTAAGACTACTAGTGCACTCTATTCAAATACCACATTTATCTGATGTAAGACTACTAGTACACTGTATTCAACTACAGCATTTATCTGATGTAAGACTACTAGTACTCTGTATTCAACTACATGTACCATATTTATCTGATGTAAGACTCCTAGTACACTGTATTCAACTACATGTACCATATTTATCTGATGTAAGACTACTAGTACACCGTATTCAACTACCACATTTATCTGATGTAAGACTACTAGTACACTGTATTCAACTACCACATTTATCTGATGTAAGACTACTAGTACACTGTATTCAACTACCACATTTATCTGATGTAAGACTCCTAGTACACTGTATTCAACTACCACATTTATCTGATGTAAGACTACTAATACACTGTATCCATTTACCCCATTTATCTGATGTAAGACTTCTAGTGCACTGTATTCAATTACCACATTTATCAGCTACTGCATTTGTCTGATGTAAGACTTCTAGTACACTGTATTCAACTACCACATTTATCTGATGTAAGACTTCTAGTACACTATATTCAACTACCACATTTATCTGATGTAAGACTTCTAGTACACTGTATTCAACTACCACATTTATCTGATGTAAGACTTCTAGTACACTGTATTCAACTACCACATTTATCTGATGTAAGACTACTAGTACACTGTATTCAACTACCACATTTATCTGATGTAAGACTACTAATACACTGTACTCAGCTACAACATTTATCTGATGTAAGACTACTAGTACACTGTATTCAACTACAACATTTATCTGATGTAAGACTACTAATACACTCTACTCAGCTGCAACATTTATCTGATGTAAGACTACTAGTACACTGTATTCAACTTCTGCATTCATCTGATGATAAGTACCTCTTACCCTGCTACAAATATATGGCAAGAATTGATTAAATATGTCTTTATTATTAGTGCATCCCTAAGGAATGTATTTTGATGGGCCCTTTGGGACTATGACAGGAGAAATATTTATATTAATCCATTAACTTGAGCGTCCATGCTTCAATTAAATTATAGTATCTCCTAATAGTTTAGTTTTTCATTTACAAATATTCTAAAATGTTATAATTTTCCTCATTTTAATACATACTCAATACATGGATTCTATTAATTTTGCTAATGGGTAAATTTATTTATGTCAATCATGAACATGCATAAATATGTAACAACACAGTAATGTGTTCACAAAAATAACAGAAAACCCACCATCAAATTGTTTAAATGGTAACTAGTTCACTAGTTAAGTGTGATTTGTTCTTATGGTAGTAGTATGAGTTGTTGTAATCATTATGATTAAATGCAATCATATGCCTTGAAGATTCACTATGAAGCTGATTGCAAGATGTTAACCAGTACTTAAAATGACATTTTTTAAAACTTTTAAAAGTTTTTTCCACTTGTTTATCTTTTCACAATAACTGATGTACAAAATTTTGGTTAAACACAAACTGCACAGCTGACTTTAGCCATGAAAACACTAGAAGCATCCTTTTGAAATAAAGCAAGCGTCTTTTTGAAACAGAATTTTATATGAAACTTACCAGTGTATCCCCTAGGGGTGCAAGACTGAGAGTCAAAAATCTCCTTGATGTCAAAACTGGGGGTCAGACTGAGTAAAAAACAAACTTTGGTATCAAAACTGGGGGTCAAATTAAAAATGTGGGGGTCTCTAAAGCACAAATGAGGGTAAAGGGAAACACTGCCTACTAAATAAGTTAAAGGTGCCATTACTGTATTTTTGTCAAGGAAATGCCATAGGCATCCCATATAGCCATCTTCATTGTATGGCAAACCCTTTTCCTTCAGGAATTTTGTAATAATTGGCTTGATCTTCAAACATACATTATCCGACAGCTTCAGAAACAAGTAGTGTTCAACACGATAGTTACCGGTAATATTGGAATGTCCAAAGGCATTATCTGGCAGTTGATTTCTACAATGATTTAAATTTGTTAAATGTTTTGTACAATTTGAAACAAAAAAAATCTATTTTGTCATATTTTTTTTATTTTAAATTTATTTTAACATTATTCTATTTAGTTCAAGTTTATAATTTTGAATTAAAAATGTCAAATGTCTTAATATTTTGCAAAAGGGATATTCATTTTTTAATTTTAAAGTTTTGTTTGTCCAGGTTTCTTCTGTTTTCTTGTTTGAAACTTTTTTGTTTTAATTGTTATAAAAAATTTTAAACAATTTGCTTTATGTAAATATTTTGGGTTAAAACTGTGTTTATATTTTTAATCTTTTGGTTTGACTTTATCTTTTTATCTATTTTTAAATTTCCTTCTTTTTATATTTTTTTTTACCAATTTGTATTTTGTTTGAAATGTTTTGCTTTAAATTTCTGTTAAAAAAATTTCATTTAATGTTTTCTTTTCTTTTCATTCTTTAAATATTTGTAATTCTGATGTTTTGTATTTTTTTTTAAATTTTGTTCTTACACATTCTTTAAATTGTTTTGTTGTAAATTTTCTTTAATTTGTTTGAACTTTGAGCTAGTTATTAAAATTTGCTTAAAGTTTAATAAATTTTAAATTACAAAACAATTTAAACTAATTTTTGGGTGTAATTTCGGTTGTCTTTTTTGTTTTACTTTTATATTGCTCAGCCTCACTTGAGCCGGTCAATCTCCATTACTCCTTGAGGTGGAAACCAGTATATTACATAGATGTAATGCCTGTAGAGCCAATCCTTGGAGGTGAGGACACAAAATGACCTTCCCAGGGCCACCCTATTTTCTAGAAATAAAAATACTTCTCATTATTGCCAACCCATGAATTACATATGTAAAATCTGAAGAAAATTTGTTTTTAAGTGTTTTAATATTGTTATAACTTTTAATCAGATAATGTTGGTGGGGTAAATTTTTCTTTTGATAATCTAGTTTAAAATTATTTCTTTAAAGTTTTAGGGAGGAGTAAATTTAAACAACTTACATTTTTTAATTATGTTTAACTTTTTTAAAAGATTTTGTTAATTGCAATTGTACAAACATGTTTTAGAAAGATTTTAAGTGTGCATATGCAACTTTTTAAACTTTTTAAGTGCACATGCCAACTAGATTCAATGGGATATAATTAAAGACTCTACACATCACATGCAAACTAGAGACAATGGGATATACTTACAGACTCCACACATCACATGCAAACTAGATACAATGGGATATACTTACAAACTCCACACATCATATGCAAACTAGATTCAATGGGATATAATTAAAGACTCCACACATCACATTCAAACTAGATACAATGGGATATACTTATAGACTCCACACATCACATGCAAAAAATAGATACAATGGGATATACTTACAGACTCCACACATCATATGCAAACTAGATACAATGGGATATACATATGGACTCCATACATCACATGCAAACTAGATACAATGGGATATACTTACAGACTCCACACATCATATGCAAACTAGATACAATGGGATATACATATGGACACCACACATCACATGCAAACTAGATACAATGGGATATACTTACAGACTCCACACATCACATGCAAACTAGATACAGTGGGATATACTTAAAGACTCCACACATCATTTGCCTCTCTTGTGATCTCTCTGTTGATGCTGTTAGGTTAAACTATAGAAATAATGCCACAGACTTAACATTATGGTGGCCATCTTCATTTTCATACTCTAAGGTGATAGATCTTACAATGTATCTTCAAGTTAGTAAGAATATGTGAGAAGGATGTGTGTTAATCATTAAGTGTGCTAAATCTCCATAATGACCCACAATATTAAATTCCCACTAGATCCCATACCAGCCCCCAGTGTTAAACCTACTGACCTTCTCAATATTACATTCCTGTTAAATCTGCCAGTTAACAAATCCAAGATGGCTGCAGAGTGGTTGATTTTTACCCCAGTGACCATGTAATGGGCTCACTAGATCCCATACCAGCCCCCAGTGTTAAACCTACTGACCTTCTCAATATTACATTCCTCTTAAATCCCCCAGTTATCATGCCCAAGATGACTGCAGAGTGGTTGATTTTTACCCCAGTGACCATGTAATGGGCTCACTAGATCCCATACCAGCCCCCAGTGTTAAACCTACTGACCTTCTCAATATTACATTCTGGTTCAATCCCCCAGTTATCAAATCAAGATGGTTGGAGAGTGGTGGATTTTTATGTATGACCAGATGCCAACCACAGTGACCATGGAATGATTCCAATAACTACTAACAAGACAAATTCATGAAATTAACTTTTATTGTTCTGCATTTACAAAAATAAAAACGTAAGAGTTGTTAATACATAAATAAGCAGTAAACTTAATGGTCAATCTTCAAAATGATCACAGATTTAAAGGATTTTTTAAAACTGAATTTGACAAAAAATACATATAAGTCATTGCATTGTTAGACTTGAAGCTTACCAAAAAGCTTATATACAAATTTCATCTAACTCCAAAAAAAAAAACACAACACAGACCCACAATTGTACAATGCACCAACAAATCAGCATCTATGTTGTTTGTTCAATTAATTATTTCAAACAGATGGCATAAACCCAGATCTTGATTTAAGATCTTAGCATATAGATGACTCATGTGTGAACATATGTAGTATTCATCATAATGACTGGATATGACTCACATGTGAACATACATAGTATTCATCATAATGACTGGATATGACTCACATGTGAACATACGTAGTATTCATCATAATGACTGGATATGACTCACATGTGAACATAAGTAGTATTCATCATAATGACTGGATATGACTCACATGTGAACATATGTAGTATTCATCATAATGACTGGATATGACTCACATGTGAACATATGTAGTATTCATCATAATGACTGGATATAACTCACATGTGAACATAAGTAGTATTCATCATAATGACTGGATATGACTCACATGTGAACATATGTAGTATTCATCATAATGACTGGATATGACTCACATGTGAACATATGTAGTGTTCATCGTAACTGCATTGTTGCTTCCTGAGTATATACATAACACACTACTGACAAAATCAAAGATGAATCAACAAATGTTCAAATTGTTTCTTTCAAAAAATTTTTACTAGACATTTCACATAACCATATTTTCAATAACAAAAAAATCAAGATGAACTTCAATAAAAAGTTGCATTAAAAAATATAATAATAAACATAAAGCCTGAAACCACTGACTGAACTGTAGCAACATATCTGACAATTGTCTAATGCTAATTTATTTATGAAGATAATTATACATGACAGCTAGAAATAAATGAAAACACATTTTGACAGCCGTTTGGTTCGACAAGATAACTACATACAAAAGCTATAGAACTCACTAAAATTAAATGTAATACTTCAAATGGTAGTGTGAAAGTATTGCAAAGGCATATCAATGCATACATTTTGAGCCCTTCATCTGTGCAAATCATGGCCTACAGGCTACTAAACCCATCCATGAATGTATGCATTTATTTATCTCTAATACTGTGCATATCAGAAGCAAATAATTAACTGAATTTGAGCAAGAACCATGTTCTATGTCTGGGTGCCAGATTGAAATCAGACAACTTCCACTGCAAATTTCCATCCTTATATCCCTAAAAACTGCCATTGCAAGTTCCCAGACTCACGTCCCTGAATACTACCATCATGAGTCCCTACCCTAACATCCCCATAAAAATTCAATCACAATGACCTGCCCTTACATCCCTGAATACTACCTTCATGAGTCCCTACCCTTACATCCCCATAAACCTTTGATCACAATTCCCTGCCCTTACATCCCTGAATACTACCATCATGAGTCCCTACCCTAACATCCCCATAAAACTTCAATCACAATTCCCTGCCCTTATATCCAAATCACACACACACACACAGCTTAGTATCAAGGATGTATTGGCAGAAGGAAAAATTATGGTAAGCACACTGGTGCCATATCTGATTATCTTGAAACATATGATGTATAAAGTCATACCCAACAGAACATTTATCACAAAACATGATGAATACTGTAGACATTGCCAAGTGAACATTTATCACATAATTCTAACTGCACTAATGTGTCAGATAAAAATGTGTAAACAAATACAGCAAACCAGCCTTGATCAGAACTCACTTGGATACACAGTATCTGTCATGGTAACGTATTAATACTGAACTGGTGGGAGGCAGCCATTCCATTAACAAGCAAATTCACAATATGCCAAAAATGAGCCCCTCTTGAATGGTTGGGCCAAAATATGCCCCTCTTGATGGACCAAATAATGCAATCTAGGTATAAGAGAATGCTTTTTTAAAAAAAAGTACAGGTAATTGCTATCCTAGACATTGGCACTTTGTAAAATTCTGCAAGATTTTTTTGAATATCTGACTAGTTATGGTATATCAATAATTTAGTGTAAATATCATAATAAAGAACATATATTAAGTTAATAACATGAAAGAATTATCATAGTATTTACCGCATAATACAGATAAATAAGGTCAAAATATATAACAAAATCTTGAACCTGGAACAAATAGTGGACAAAAAGGAGTACTATCTGGTGGTATATGTATAGGTGGGATAAAACTGAGCACAGTCCAACAAGATTAAGGATAACTGTATCCTATTTAATTTTAATGTACTTCAGATGCTTATCTGACCTGTATAAATCCTGATTCAGGGTCATTATATATATAAAGTACTGCATTAATTCTTAACACTCCATGATATGTACCACAGTATACTGCAATTATCTTAGGACACCAAATTTTTTTAATTTTCTGGGTCATGAGCCTGGGATTGTTTTTAAATTTCCTACTTTTTAAAAATCTTTTACTCTCAAATATCTAGAAAAAATCTCTTGCTCTGATTTGTAGCAAATTAACATTATATTATTAGAAGAGAAATAATTATCTTGAGACAGAGAAAAATAAAATATCTTGGCTCAGATGATAATTGCAGCCCCCATAACCCAATGAAGATGAATTTGCTACACGTATTTCAAATATGGTATAATTTGATATCCAATAATTGTAACTAAAATGGGAAAATTAAGTTTACACGTAAACAACACCCTGTAAAAGATACTGTTCTGACATTAGGGGGGTTTGCTGATAAAAATAGGAAGTACTGACAATGAAGTCTACAATTTACTAACTACACTAATTATACAACAGGCAGAGAAACTCTGAGTGGGATGCTAACACCCAAGTGAGATATTTATTTGTGAGGTCCAGTAAACGTAAAACATACAGATTCAACAAATGATACAAATAAATATTAGCTGGATTTGAGAAATTATGTACAATTCAAGCAAAAAGAGCCATGCTCTCCTCAAAATTTTAGGACCATTCTCTCTCCTACAAAAGAATGCATGTACATAATACATTAACATATTCTAGTAAATGTACTTAAAAGAATTACTCTTCTTTTTTTAATCCATATGTGACACATATCAAATATGAGATTAAAGGTTCATCAATACAGCTAATATCTGAAATCAATTGGTGGCAAATATAACTATTTCATACAAACATTCATAATATTTGGAAGTAGTCAGCATGAAACTGAAAACATGCTTTGAGTAACATAAAATTCAAATTAAAGTACGTTAATTATTATACATTGAATTTAATGTTTTATTTTTATTTAAAATAAAATATTACCCAATGATTTATTTTTTCATTTACATTTATTTTCAACATTGACAATCATTCATTAAATACTCACCGAAATGATTCTATGGGTAACTATATTCATTGTCTTTATCACAAATATGCATAAATGTATAAACAAAATTGTAATGCTTCTGCCAAAATAAAATAAATTAACATCAAATTGTAAACAGTAATTTTTCTACTATGTTAATAGTATCTTTCACTGTAGTCACGACCAGTAATGATTTCAGATGCCCTTAAAACATTTCCTATTCAATTGATTACAAGATGTCAACTTGTAAAAATAAAACATAAAATGTCATTTCTAAAAAATAATACGTATAAACTTTGATTCAACACAAATTGCACAACCAACTTTAGCACTGAAAACACCAAAAGCATAATTTAAAAATAAAACAATGTCTTCCTGAGACAGAATTTTACTGGAGACCTACAAAATGAGTTATGGGTGGAGCATGTACCATTAGCTCTCTATATTTGTTAAGGAAATGCCACAGGCGTCCCATATAGCTATCTTCATTGTATGGCAAACCATTTTCCTTCAAAAATTTGGCGACAACTGGCTTGATCTTTAAACACATATTATCTGACAGCTTCGGAAACAAATGATGCTCAACGTGACAGTTAATAATTGAGTGTCCAAAGGCATAATCTAGTAGTGGATTTCTGAATAGGTTCAGAACTCCAGTAGCCATCTGATAGATTCTCTTTGGCTTGCTCTCTCTTGAGTACATGGGAAGTCCAATATGCTGAAAGATGTTCACATGAATGTAAGGAATGGACCAAACGCCTCTGGATAAGCAAGTCATAAAAATGGCTCCAAGCAGTGAGAAACCTGAGACTTTCATCAGAAGCAAAAGGCTAACGGTCAAACCAAGTCCTGCAATCATCAGGAAACGTAGCAGCTTCAACCATTGGCCAAAAAGTCCTGCAATGGATACTAAAGGTGCGAGGAGTGGGAAAGCCAGTGGTGTAATGAACATGTATATAAAAGCCGGTATAAATGGGGCTTTCCAAGTACTTGAATCTCCAAGACCAATAATATTCGTGTATGGGTGGTGGGTTTTAATATGGATGTCGTATGCAAGTTCCTCTGAAAATGTTCCTATCAGTTCAACAAAAATGACTGAAAGAAGCCTATGCCACCTTGTTGAGCTCATCAAAGCCCCATGAGCAGCAGCGTGTCCACATTTTGTTGACAATACTGTGTGAATCCAGCCTAAAAGAAGAGCTCCGGCACTCAGATGAATCCAGGAGTCTCCCTGGAGTACAACTAAAGCTAACGGCATCATCAGCAAGCTGAAAGCACAAACACACCAGTCAAATCCATACAGCTCAAACCAGCTGCTTTTCCTTACGAGATCCTGCACCTGAGCATCCAAGTCAGATAATTTCGGAAGGTGTTTCAAACTGACCTTGTCATAAATTACTGCTGGTCTGAGTTTTTCCATCGTGCAAGATTCTTTAAATAAAAATCTACGAAGCAAACTTCACTGCAATAGGTAGGCGTTCAAAGTATCCAACGACTTGGTACAGCGGCTTCTGAAATGCAGTCCTGTTGGGCAATTGATGTGCTTTGGCGACTATCACGCTCAACGGTTCCCGCAATTATGAGTCTGTCAAATTGCTCAAAATAACTGCCGTTGGAATCATATATTTATGAATTCAACGATAACACACTATCATGGTCACATGATCGGGGAACGATCATGATTTACTATTCTACCCGAAAGTATTACTCAAAATATGTATAAAATTTATTATAGAAAGAAAAATATAAATTTTTAATCTAAAATTATAGGATGTTTTTCACGATACTTAAAGCAAATTCACATATATGAGTAGATATTTCCCAAAACTAATATCTAACCACAAATTACTCCCTAATATACTAATCAGAACACATTGGCCCGGCAAAACAGACTGATTCGGACCAAGCTTATTCTGTCAAAATTACGGGATGATTCGGACCAGATTTCTGGCAGATTCGGACCAGAGGTATGGCTGATTCGGACCATGTGAAATATCAATGAGTTTCGTCTGAGATTTAAATGTGATACTTACATTTGTTTAAGACACGATATTTTTCATCATTTCCCAGGTACGTTGAACAGTTCAAATACAGTATACATTTAAGGAACCGATGATTAAATTGTATGCATATTGCTGAGGACAAAAATCGCAAAAACATGGTCCACGCAGCAACAGTTATTCATACATATTGAGTTTACATTATTTTTTATCCACACATACATTTCTGGGTAGTTTTATGCAGAGGCGTAGCTATGATATTTTGCGCCCGGGGACGAACTATAAAATTGGCGCCCCAGCCCCCTCCCCGTTTAATCACATTTTTGAATATTACCCTTGTTTACTTATTATAATGTAACGTTGTAAGCCTCATTTTGGCGCCCCTGTACCTTGGCGCCCGGGGACATATGTACCCCCTGCCCCCCCCCCCCCCCCGACAGCTACGCCTCTGGTTTTATGCCTTTGCTAGGAACAGGGAGGGCGAACATACCAATTTTTGAAAGGGTCCATTCGCAAAAATAAAGCTTCATGCAAAAGAAAATGAAAAATAATACAAGGTCAATAATGCTAAACCGAAGCCACTAACGACCAATATTTTCTCTAACTGGGTTAGCTTATTTTGTTACTTTATCTTTGTTGAGTTTGTTTTCAAAAAGTATGTTTGTTCATTTACGTGTAGGACATTCATTGTTGGCCTCGCCCTCCCTGCTGCTGTAATATGTGCGTAATTAAATCATTATTATATCAATAATGGAATCTCACACAGCTCGAGAGCGACTACAGGCAATTAGGAAATATCTCCCCATCCGTGATTCTCTCAAAAAGCAACTACAAGAGCGTCAGGAGTCTCAGGTGGAATTTGCAAAGGGTGCAGACCAATTATTTAAACCGGTTACAATGGCTACAAAAGGTCTTCTTCCCACGTTGGAGCAAAGCGCTCAAGCAACTAGAAAAATAGTAGAAAGAACTAAAAAGCAAAAAAGTTTCTACGAGAACTTCCAGGTGAATGAGCTGCTGCTCAACCAATGCGAGAAATACTTTAAGGTATTGACTAAACTTGTTGAAATAGGTGATATAAATAATCGTGTATCAGAACCAGAATCAGAACCAAAACAAATAAAAGAAAAGATTAAATTGATTAATAAACGTACCGACAAAAGTATACTGCCATAAGAAGTATTAAAAGCCTGGGTAAATTATCTGAAATTGCAGGGGCAAGTTTTAGTTACAGAGAAAATTTGTTAAAACCTGAGTATGCTAATAAGCTTGTGGATCAGAAAACTTGGTACAAATGGATATTTCAAATATACTATGACGGCAATCAGACCAGAGATGGTAATATAAGATGTATTGCATTTATCGATGGAATAGATGGATATCTCTCATTTTTACAACAAAAACTACAACCAAAACCACAGCCACAAACGTCAAAGGCTACAATTATGTATAAATTTAAACCTGAAGGTATTGCCGCTGTCAAAAATCGAGACCAAATAATAAATATTGCCGCATATGGATACGATGAAAGAGAAAATACGTAAAACTCAAATATATTGATACTGTTGTTGTTGCTGTTGTTGCTGTGTTTAACGCCATTTTTCAGCACACGATAGGCTATACATGGCGGCCAGTATAAATGGTGGAGGAAGAACCCCGGAAAACCCCGGAAAGAACCACCGACCTACGAGAAGCTACTGGCAAGCTTTCTCACATACCCACATTGGCTGAATCCGAGACTCGAACAGGCGCAGACAGAGGTGAGACGGCAGTGATCCGTAACGGAGAGCGCTTTAGACCACTCGGCCACTCGGGGCCCCTATATTGATACTCTGAACTGTAAAAATTGGATTAACGATGTATATATTATCGCTAATGATCTCCAGCTTATCAAAGGTGGTGATACATTTTTTGCTAAATTCCAGCAGAAAGTAAACGAACATAAAAAACAAATGGAACACTTATCACCAGATGATGAAGAAGAAGAATTTTATGATACAGATCCTGGCTCCAGTGCCACTGGAAATGGTCTTACTACTGACAAAATCTATGAAACAGAAGAAGAATTATATAAACCACAACAACCAGTAAAACACAAACGTATAAAAGGAATATCAATGGAAATATAAAAAAAACAAGAACATCTTTAAAAGAAGAAAATCGATGAGCATATACAACAATCAGGTAAAAAAAATCCGGGGAAGTTGTTGCTACTGGAAGTGGTTTTTCCAACGGTGGTCTTGATAAACTCTGTCCGAGCAACGTCCTTGCCGACGTTGATCGACTGGAAAACCTAATTGGCGGAAATCGAACTGGTAATAATACCCCAGAAATCAGCAATGAAGCAGCTGATATTTGTCAACGATTATTTACAGGCGGTATCATAATAATATCTATCGGTCTCTTATTGATGAAATCTTTGATGATTGAGGGAATGCAATTAGATACAATGACTAAAAAGATGTGATCAGATATATATACTACTCAACGTGTACCAGTCATGGTTAGGGTGATAAATTCTCGATTACCAACATAAAGCGAGCTACGGTGATGGACTCGGTTCGGTGATGTTGTTAAGGGTTTATTTAAAAGGATACCACCAAAAGCAATATCGATTTCAAAACAATTATCAATGATTTAATTACTGATCGCTCGCGATCTAATAACATGTTTTTCACTGGGGCATCAATGACTCTCGCTCGTCCACCAACACCTTCAAGTAGCATTGTTTTGTCTGAGAGAATAACATCGAATGCTCTATAACCATCAGCGGGCAGTCGAGCTACACGAGATCTGAAGTGAATATCAACGACTGATTGCCTGAAGAAATCCAGATGTTACAGTGAAAAATAATAGATCAGATGCAGCGTTGTGAAATCCCGCTGAGATATCGGCAAATCAGAATCAACATTCTGATCACCATAAAGGTCATCAACCGATGATAAGCACGTGCAACATGATTTTGATCAAAATTTAGCAAAACTTCTTCAACCAAACCGTGTTGAAACCGATATCATTAATCTCGATATAAGTTCTGGCCCATGTACTCAGTGGGTTGTATACGCGATTGATCCACGTGGACTTGTTTATTTTGATTCGTATGGGTTGACGCCACCAAAAGAATTTTTAAAATATGTTAACAGAATGCAAAGCACTCATCTTCAAAACACTCAGATCTGGTATTCCACATTACCATCACAGACAATAACTGAACCGCCAATATGTGGCCGTGAAGTAATTGCTGTACTCGACGCTGTGTCATAATCAACACCACCACCTCATAAAGTCGTACACGAGTATACAAGTAGACGGTATAACCGTCCACTGTTTTAAACAGATCTTAAAGTATATCAGAGATGATAATGCACCAAGAAATTCCTTGTCAGGATCAACCTGTAGCAACTGTGGCCATCGTAGACCACCTTGTGGTCCAGATCCTCGTTGATAAATTCGTTCAAAAGCAGATGCAACTTCAGTTGCTGTTTTAGTTGATGGTGGTTCTGCTTCTTTATACCTACTTGCAACGCCAACGACAGTCATCGCGTATTTGTATGTGCGCGATTGACGTCTACGTGTTTCAATAGTATTGTGTGGTAAAAACAAAATATCGGCTTGATGAACTTCATTAGGAGTGCTGACATCAACATGTGCATACTGAATTCGTTTAGGTGATGATAGGTAAATTTTCCATATTGCCTGTCGTGCTTATAAAATTGCTGAAACAGAAATTGCAACATTTGCTGCATCAGCAGGTTTAATAATCGCTGATATACCCCTCTAATATGCTCTTGGGCTATACTAAACCGATTCCATGATTTTAATAATCGATTGATTAATTACCGGCCCCTAATACTAATTTACCTTTTATCGTAGATTTTACTAGAAAGCTAGCAAGCTTTTCTCGGAGAGATTTATTTTTTATGGAATTTAACTAGTGAATCAATTTCACATCTGCAATATGTCGTTGCTGTAAATCCTTTTTTATTCGCTGCATCATGAGTAGTGAAGTGGGTCACTTTAGCGACAATGGAAATTAGCATTACAGAGACCCCTGGGTCGTTTTAGCGACAATGGAAATTTAACATGGAGAAAAATCGTGGGTCGTTTTAGCGACAAGGGAAATTAACATGGAGAATAAATCTTGGGTCGTTTTAGCGACAAGGGGAATTTAACATGGGGAATAGAGTTTGGGCTTGTCTAGGGACAAGGGGAATTTTTTTTTTTTTTTTAAATTTTTTTTAAAATTTAAATTTAAATTTAAAAAAGGGGTAGGCAATTGAAAAGTCATTCTCTTTTCGAGAAATATGGGGGCCCTGAAAAGGGCCTTTGGGTTTATGTTAATGTATTCATTAACATAAAGGGCACCGCATTGGTCTTCTTCTTGTCCTTAGGCTGCGTCTCACTGTTGGCCCGTAAATCAGCACTCTTTTCAGGCATCCTTGTCTTTCAACGTAGATCCTACGTATCCACAGGCTGGTGTTTGTCCTGTGGACAACGGTCCACTTGGATCGGACATACATGAGCATGTCCGTCCTAAACAACATGGAAGACACAAGGGTGGATGACTCAACTGTGGTCCACATCTTGAAGCGACAAGAACAGGTGAATCAATGCAGTGAACTGCGCTTATTTATAGGTAGAGGAAGGATTGAAACGGATTGAGTTCATTCACCAATCCAAACACGCGTTACAAAATTCAGTCAGCCCACATCCAATCTGAAGAGAGCAGTCTGTGACGTCACGTGGTCTATATAGATTCGATAGTGCTTGTGTACAATCAATCTATGCAACAGTGATTCAACATGACGGAAATTAGAAAACGATCCATTGGGGTGCACCAGCAGGGGAGACTGCCCAAGGGAACCCGGACTTACTTTCAGAAGAGGTGAATTGGGATTTTGTGGATTTTCTCTCCTCGCAAGAATTTGTTCCGGAAACTTCGTTACCTTCTTCATTACCGCAAGTGGAGAATTTTAGACAGAGACAGAAAGAAGAATTGGAGAAATTTATACAACGACAAAAGGAAGCGGAACAAGCTTTTCTCCTACAGCAACAGCAGCAAGAAGAAGAGGTAAGAAAAAAACAACAGCAACAACAACAAGAAGAAGTAGCAGCAAAGAAACAAGAGGGTGAAAATCAAACGGTCACGGTACTGTTGGAGATTTTAGCGGAGTTAAGAAGTCTGAAACAAATGTATCAGACTTCTTTATTACGACCGAAGAGAATACGACCTTCCCGAGCTAAACACGTTAACCCTGTGACTAAGCCTACCGTACCACCCTTAGTGATTTCAACCCAATCATCATCATCAACATTACGCAGTCCAGACGTAGGCCTTGGCCGTGGCAAAGGCTTAAGGCAGTTAAAGTTGATTGCTTAAACTCACCCCTACACCAAAATAAAAAGGCCCTTTTCAGGGCCAGCAACATTTCTCGAAAAGAAATACAATTTCAATTTGCCAATAACTCAAAAAAAACCCCCACTCATTTTACCCTTATAGTACGTGTTTGTGTATGAGTGCGTGAGTGTAGCTTCTTATTTTAAAATCACAACTCAAAGACACTTACCTTGTATAATTAATTTATTCTTTTATCCATTGTTACAATCCAATTCACAATTCACAATTCACAACAGAACACTTTAATTAAAAGTTCATTGACTTCTTTTGTCTCCTTATTTAGTCTCTCTGTTTTTTGAATTTTTTTACCGTCACACTCTTTTCCTCTTCTTCCTCCTCCTCGCTTTCTTCCCTTCTTTTTTCTCCTGTTTCTTTTTCTTCACCTGTCTTCTTTCTTCCTCAGAAGAATCCCTCTCTTCCTCTGAAGAATCCCTCTCTTCTTCTGAAGAATTCCTCTTTTCTTCTGATTCCTCTTGTTTCTTTTTTGGGCAATCTGGAGACCAATGTCCTTTTTCTTTACAATAATAACAGGTATCTTGACTTTTGTCTTTTTTAGTCCCTGTTTTTTTTTTCTTTTTTGACGGTCTGGACACTCTGAAGACCAATGCCCTTTCTTCTTACAGATATAGCAAGTATCTTGACTTTTATCTCGAAAGGAAGGAGAGTAGTCCGTGGGTTGGTCTGAAGAGAATTTTCTAATGACCCCTCGCAAAGCTCTGACGAAACGTTCGATTTGGTTAGTCTCTTCCATCGTTGTGCTCGGCTTGAGAGTGAAATGAATAGTGAAAGGACAAGACACACACCCTTTTATATACGCTGGTCTGCCATGACTATAAATTAGTCTATGGTGTTTAAACTTGAGTCATTTGACTTTTTGCTTTCAAGATGAAACGATCCTATTCATTCGAGAAGAAAGAAGAAGAAAGTAAGAGGCAGAAACGTGATCTATCGCCTCGAACCAGGGCTGAAATCTTGGCACAAATTCATGCCAGTGATTTTGAAGAGGACATGAGTGAACCAGAATCCGAACCCTCTAAACCAAGTTCACCACCCTTAGTCAACCCTGAAAAGTACTATTCCATTCGAGAGACGGAAAAGCGCTCCTCTAGAAAATTTAGAACCACGGCTTACAAATACACGGTGAAGTTTAAAGATTTCAAGGCTGAAGTGCCGTTAGAGAAAGCAGAAGTGTTTATCACTGGGGTGTGGGATTCTTTGCTCACTGCACTCAAGCGACAATGTTAACCCAAAGAAGACGATCGCTTGAGACTTTCCATACAACACGACGGTTTGAAATCCCCTGTTTGGATCGAGTTTAGCACCCCTGCAGAATTGACCGCTTCCAAAGTCATGGCCAAGATTCAACACGTACAACAATCTAATGACCAGTTTGACATCACCGATGGAAAAGCCACACTGGACATGACCCACGTCTCTCCTCCTCAAGGGACTGGACGGAAAAAGATGTTATTGGTGGACGACCTTCGCAGCACCAAAAAGAGTCTCGTCCGAATTAACAACCCTCAGGACCAGATGTGTTTAGCTCGAGCCATCGTGGTGGGACGAACCTATGCCAACAAAAACGACACGGTAGAATGGAAAAGAACCTGGAGAACTATTCAACGATCCGATCGAGCCAAACAACGAAACGAAGCAGAACTCCTGTTACAACAAGCCGGACTGTCCAAAGACACACCCTGTGGCATTCCTGAAATGCAAAAATTGCAAGATGTCCTAGCTCCACGATACACCTTGAAAGTGCACCCTCAAGAAGTGCGCGGACCTCTGTTGTTTCGAGGCCAAGATTTTAAGGACGGAAAATACATTCATGTCTATTATCACGATGACCATTTCGATACCATTACCACTATCACCGGATTCCTGGGATATATTTATTATTGTGAGAAATGTGATTATGGTTATAATAATCGAGAGCAACACAAGCATTGTGGATTGAAATGCCCAGGATGTTTGGCCTATCCACCCTGTCTGAGCGAAGAACCAGTGCCTTGTTCAACTTGTCTGCGCACGTTTGTCAGCCCTACTTGTTACCAACAACATTTGAAGACGCAAGGTTCACAGAAGAAATGTGCTTGTCAACTGCTGCGATTGTGCCCTACATGTGGACAAGGCCTACTTACCAATAATGCCAAGGCACACGTATGTCGAGGAAAGAAAAAATGTCACATTTGTCACCACATCGTGGACTTGGAACACCAATGCTACGTGCAAAAATACCAACCCCCACCAGAGAAAGAGGACGGTCACAAGAAGAAAGGCAATTTCATCTTTTTCGATTTCGAATGCATGCAAGAGACCGGCATTCACATTCCTAATTTCTGCGTGGCTCATCGAGCGTGCGAGAAGTGCATTCAAGAACCTATTTTCAGTTATTGCTCTCACTGCAGCAAGATTCCTGGAGGGCGTGAAAAAATCTTTCGGGGACCGAACACGCTAGCCGATTTCGCTCAATGGGTCTTAGACCCCATCGACAAGACGTGGAGCCAAGAGGACATCGAACGTTACGGAGAACGTTGTCATCGTCATGCCACGGTGATGGCTCACAATTTTTCCGGATAAGATGGACAGTTTCTTTTGAGATACTATACGAAACAAGGCACCGAGCGTCCTAAAGTGACTTTGAACGGAGCCAAAATCATTTTCATGCAAGTGGGACAAGTGCAGTTTAAAGATTCGATGAGTTACTTGGCCATGCCTTTGAGTCGAATGCCTAAAACGTTTGGAATGACAGAAATGGCTAAAGGGTACTTTCCACACTTTTTCAATACGGAAGCCAATCAACACGCCGTTCTACCCCATTTACCTGAGGCTCACTATTACGACCCCGACAACATGCGTACCGAACAACGAGAAGCTTTCTACGCTTGGTACCAGGCTCACGCCTCGGACCCTTTCGACTTTCAAGAAGAAATGCTAAAGTATTGTCGTTCCGACGTGGACATTTTACGACGTTGCTGTGGAAAATTTCGAGAACTGTTCATGGAACACGGAGAGGTCGATCCTTTGAAAGAAGCTTGCACCATTGCCAAAGCGTGTTCCTTAGTGTATCGACAACGATTCATGCCTGAAAACACCGTGGCTGTCATCAGCCCTCAAACGACCCACTATGTCAAACGTCAATACTCGGTCAAAGCCCTACGTTGGTTACATTACTTGTGCGACAAGGAAGACAAGTGGATTCAGCATGCCCGCAACGGAGGGGGCGAAAAGACCATCGGAACGTATTCGGTCGATGGCTGGGACTTAGAAAACCCTAAGATCGTGTACGAGTTTAACGGTTGCTTATTTCACGGATGTCCCGTTTGTTACCCTGATCGTAGCACTAAAAATCAGTTTTTGCAACGAACCATGGAAGACTTGTACCAGGACACTTGTCAGCGACGCCTAAAGTTAGAACAGCAAGGATACCAAGTGGTGGAAATGTGGGAACACGAGTACGATCACCGTATGAAAACCGATCCCGAATTTAAACGCCTCGTGGAAAGTTACCAGTTCATGGACCCGTTGAACCCGAGGGATAGTTTGTACGGAGGAAGGACCAATGCCACCTGTTTGCTGTACCAAGCCGACGAAGAGAAAGGAGAAGAAATCAGATACTTGGACGTGTGTTCGCTGTATCCCTACGTGTGCAAATATTGTCGCTTTCCTGTAGGGCACCCTCAATTGCTGACGGAACACATCGACCTGAAAAACATTCGACAATACGAAGGCTTGATCAAGTGTAAAGTTTTGCCTCCCACGAACCTATACCATCCCGTCTTACCTCACCATTGTCAAGGCAAACTGATGTTTCCCTTGTGCCGTACTTGTGCCGAAACGTGCAACCAAGACCAACCTTGTCAGCATACCCAGGAAGAACGTGCCTTGACGGGAACCTGGGTCAGCGTAGAATTGTTCAAAGCTCTGGACATGGGATACCAACTGTTAGAAGTGTACGAAATTTGCCACTTTCCCAAGACACAACAGTACCACAAGGGTGACCCTACTCAGAAAGGCATTTTCGCCGACTACGTGGATGCCTTTTTGAAACTGAAACAAGAAGTCAGCGGCTATCCTTCCTGGTGTCACACTCCCGAAGACCAAATACAATTCAAAGAGAAATACTACGAACAAGAAGGCATCTCTTTAGACCACATCGAGAAAAACGAAGGCAGGCGATCGTTTGCCAAAGTGATGCTAAATTGCTTGTGGGGTAAAATGGCACAACGACCATATTTACCCAAGACGGAATATTTGACAGAACCTTCCCGCTACTTCCAGATGATTCACGACAAAACCAAATACATGAAACACGTGGACGTCGTTCGAGAGAATTTAATCTTGGTCAATTACGAAGAAGATCTGGACTTTGTACAAGACGACCCCTTTGGAAATGTCATCATTGCGGCTTACGTGACAGCCCATGCTCGCTTAAAATTGTACGAAGCTTTAGAACTGTTAGGGGAACGCGTCCTGTACTTTGACACGGACAGTTGCATTTACATCCATCACCCGATTCAACATCACCCTGACATCGAAGGAGACCGTTTAGGAGCCTGGACAGACGAGCATCCCGACGACAAGATTCTAAGTTTCGTCAGTGGCGGCCCCAAAAATTACGGCTACGAATACCGGGACAAACAAGGAGAAGTGCACACGACGTGCAAAGTGAAAGGACTGACTCTGAATTATCGTACCAGTCGAGTGGTCAACTTTGGGGTATTGAAAGAAGCCTTGCAATCGGGAGAGGATAAAAACTTGAAAGTGACCCCCTATCAACCGAACAAGATTGTACGTTTACCCACTCACCACATCGTCAGTCGGCCCTTGGAAAAAGTCTATCAAATCGTGTACCAGAAGCGAGTGAGACTTTCCAATCACTTTACGTTGCCGTACGGTCACGTCGGTATTGGTCTGTATATAAAAAGGAACCCTAGGCAAGATCCATAGTTCATTGTGACTACCAAGACCGAGCGAACAAGATGAAAGTATTCAGAGAAACACAGAACAAGTTGTTTAGAAAGGCACAATTCAAGTGTGAGGCTTCGGAAGTGGAATGCGATTGTGAGCCTTGCGATGGGTACGATGCTGTACCTTGTGACCTGAGCGATGGCGTAAAGCATCATGGGAACTTTAGTGTCACTACCCCTATCATGGAAAGGGATGCTGTGCGTGTCAAACCTGAGGGATGCGAAAGTGATGCCGCTCGTCCTCTTGGACATTTTACTGGGTTTCGTTTTAAAGGGGAATGTTCACCTTCACGTCTACCCCCCTACGGATGGCATCCAGCCCTGAGCAAACTCCTGCCCATGTCACTCAACCATCATCGAAACGAACCTGTGAAAGACGAATATTCGTTCCCTGTGCGTTTGTCGGAATACTGCGACTTTGAAAATCGGCTTCAATCGTTCAAAGGAAAATGGCCTAAGTATCTGGGAGGACCGACCCCCGAAGAATTAGCCAGAGCCGGATTTTTCTACTTGGGTGAAGGAGATAGAGTCAAGTGCTTAAGTTGCGGTGTGTCACTTCACCACTGGGAACCGCAAGATTCGGCCTACGTAGAACATGCTCGATGGTCACCGAATTATCATTACTTACCCTTAGTGGGACCGAGACATTGAAGTAACTTCTTACCATAATCTCTTCATGGATACTTTACAAGAGAACATTTGTGCTTTGCCTGTGGAGTTGAGAGAACGCATTTACCGAGAGCTGGTCAAAATACAAGTGAAACGTAAAGAACAATTGCATCCGTTACGTCACCGGTATTTGAACCACTGGTACCTGAAGGCTATTCAAGGATTGATTCAATTGAAAGTGTTCCATCGGACAGACATTGATCAACGATCCTCTAGTTTTAAAAAGGATTGGTTTGGTATGGACGATTCTATCTACATCATTGTAAACGTACTGCATCGAATTCCAGAGGAAGAGTTAACAAATTACCAACATCTTGAACACAATGTCAACTTGGTGAAAGAGGAAACTTCTGAACGAATTGTAATGTGCAAATTAGTGACTGAACGATTTAAATTCGACACTGAAGTAAAACCATGTTTGTGCAAACAGTACATTTCTTGTGTCAGACCAAAGGGGATTTAGTATGACCTATTCATGGATACTTTGCTAGAGAACATTCGTGCTTTGCCTGTGGAGTTGAGAGAACGCATTTACCGAGAACTGATCAAAATACAAGTGAAACGCAAACTCAAAGTGATTCATCCGTTTTTAAATTATGCTCTGTTTCAAAGTACAAGAAGACTGATTATGAGTGGATATTACATTAGGCACAAAGTTAAACGAGGCTATTGGCCACCACCCAACGATTCCAAAAACAGTGTATATACTTATGGATACTTTACAAGAGAACATTTTGGGCTTGCCTGAGGAGTTGAGAGAAAGGATTTACCGAGAGCTGGTGAAAATACAAGTGAAACGTAAAGAACAATTGCATCCGTTACGTCACCAGATCTTTAACCACTGGTACCTGAATGGTATAATAGGACTGATTCGTCAGAAATTTTTTCAGTGGTCAGACCTTGTTGAACACTTTCAGTTTGGGGATGATGATGGACCAGACGTTATTAATTTTGGTTACTTCGAGATTCACTTACTGCAACGTATTGAGGAAGACGAGGTAAAGGATTACCAACATTTGTTACATGGAATCTGCTTAGAAAAACACGAAACATCTAGACAAACTCTGACGTTTCAGTTACAGTATGTAACATTTAAATTCCCTACTGGAGAACGAACATGTTTGGTTAGAAATTACCTTTATTGCTTCCGAAACAAAGACACTATAAAATCAAGTTGCCATGCCACGGATTATGTCACATATCATTGAACAGATTCCGTGGAAGGTACTCAATGACCATATTCAAACCGTGGATCATTACCATCGATTATTACAAGAACTGTATCCATTCAATTTGGGACGACAAGTGGTGTGTGTCTTAGTGACTTGTTTTCTGGGATTTCGTTTACCAGCCGATTCTTTGTGGACTCTTTACGATCAGTACTTACCACCTCAATGGCCTCAAATGGTCACGAAAAACTCCTTTTGCTCAAAGCCTTGCGTTTTCATCTGGATACTTCTCGACCTCAACAGGAAAAAAAGATTCGTCAACTTTTAGCTACCCAAGACGTGTATGACGATGTGTGTGTAGCTTGTGACTTACATCCCCATTGGACAGATGTCCGTGCCTGGAAATAATGGGGTTTTGAGGTTTGGACCCAAGAAGTGGCCCAGTATGCACGAGAGTTGTTCAAGGAAAAAAGTTACTTTTCAACCCATGTTAGTGACGGTGCCAGAAGAACCCGTCACCCAGGACAGGACTGTCGTGGACAGACCTGAAAGACCCTTTCGGGAGGACACTTGTGTGACCTTACCCCCTACTATAGAACTGGTTAGAACATTACCCAAAACATGTTGTTGTACAGACACTTGTTTTTATTCCACGTTCATGGTTATCATGTGCCTTTTATCCTTGTACTTAAGCCTTTGGCTTTTATGTATTTTTGTCTTTCGTATTCATGTTTGAAAACAAAAAACATTCAATAAACGTGTTCTGAAAAAGTATATAAACTCTTGCCTTGTTTGTTTTCGTGTCACAAGTGACATTTCTCACACAATGGCTACCTCTGCTGTCTCTGCTCCCTCTTCCTTTACTGTCAAAGTCATCGACGAACACTTAGATCGTGCCAGTTGGGAGGCTTTGTATTTTCGCCATCCCTTTAACATGCTCATTGCTGGACCTAGCGGTTCAGGCAAAACCGAATTCGTCAAACGTTTGATCGAACATAAACATCATTTGATCGATCGGCCCCCTCAACGGATCGTGTGGTGTTACAAAGAGTGGCAATCGGCGTACAACCTCTTGCGAGAAAGTCAAGGCGATTCCATCGTGTTTGTGGAAGGCATTCCTAAAGAAGACGACAGCATCGTCTCTGACTCCCGTCAAACCCATTTGGTCATTTTCGACGACATGTTAGGAGAAGACGAAGAAGAAATTAAACTGTGGTTCACGCGCAAAGGGCATCACCGTAATGCCAGTGTCGTTTACATCACCCAAATTTTGTTTCAACAAAGTAAAGCCCATCGCACCATCAGTCTCAATGCGCATTACGTGGTCTTGTTTAAAAGCCCTCGAGATAAATCGCAAGTGCAAGTCTTAGCCAAACAGTTAGGAACGCCTTGGCTGACTCAGGCGTACGACGATGCCACTCAAACGCCACACGCCTATTTACTCGTCGATTTGAAACCTACCACTCCCGAGGATTTGCGATTTCGTACCCACTTGTTTCACCACTGGTGCCAAGACGGAGGGCCTGTCCTGTACACGTCTCCGTCCTCGACTTCATTTCACTCCCCATAAAAAAATCTATAAAAACCACAGACCCCTTTTCGTCTGTCTCACACAGTGTGAACATGACGTCCCTTCAGTCGCATCTTCCCGTCAAATTGATTCGTGCCTTGTATGGCATCAGTCGAGAAAAAAATCCACAAACACGAGCCCGTGTCTTAGAAGCTAGTCTCAAAGAAGTCTTACGATGGTTCACGGTGACGGCACGTCAATACTCCAAGGAATCATTCAGATTCCTCATCAAACCAAACGCTTTTTCGATCGAAACAAAGTCGCTTTGGTCCAACTGGCCGATCCCCGCATCGACACTCAAACCAAAAAACAAATCATTTTGAAACCTGGAGGGAGCGGTACTCTAGGAGGGGTCATCATTCGCTCTCTTAAGATGGGATCCTAATGCCCCCAAAGTTATCCCCAAGACAAAAGTCCAACGAAGCCCCAAGAAGAAAAAGAAAAAGACCAGGTCCCAAGGAGAACTTCTCCAGTGGCAGGCCCTCCTCTGACCAGACACCACCACCCCGGAAAAAGAAAAGAAGCCCCCAGAAAAAGAAACAGAAAAAAAGTCCCCAGAAAAAGAAAAGTCCACAGAAGAAAACTAGTCGCAAGAGAGGCACTTCGGCCAGGACGCAACCTTACACTCGCAAACCACGACCTGCCACAGCGGTGACTGCGTCTCCGGCAGCCTCACGTTTATCCACTTCTCCGTTAATGACACCCAGAACTGAAGAGTACTTGCAGACGTTGATCACACCAAGAACTTCTCCGTTGATGACCCCCAAAAGAACTTCCCCAGTGGCAGGACCCTCCAATTTAGCGGCAGTGGCTGCTGTTCACAAAGTACCTTCTCCCAAAATCAAAGTCCATGAAAGATCGGGCATGTTACAAAGTTTTCTGGATTTGTCCAAGCAAGAACTGGCTCGATTTAGTCCGTTACGTACCCCTGCACGACGTGTCATGCCTGTCCTCAAACTGATACGACGTAAAGACAATCAGTGGCGACGCGTTCCAGTATAAAAAGGGCCTGTGACCAAGTAGGGTATCAGTGTTTTTTTTTTGTGCTCCTGAAGACTCAAAGATGTCACCCTCCAGAAAACCCCAAGGAAAGAAAAGGAAAGGACTGCCACCACGTTTAGCCAAACATGGGGACATGTTATCTTTCCTATCCATAGCTTCTCCACCCCTACGAAAAAAACTCATTCAAACGGCCTCCAAAGAGGTCATCGATACCGTGTGCGAATGTTGTTTGAACGTTTTGAAAGGCACGATTCCTTTGTCCAAACACCAGAAACAATGCTTAGGCAAACATGGTCACGTTCTTCGGAAAATGGTTCAAAAGAAAATTCCCATTCGTCAAAAAAAGAAGATGTTAGTGCAACGTGGAGGCATTTTACCTCTCTTGTTAGGCCTCATACTGAAAGGAGTCTTGGGAACCATGTTGGGAGGACTGGTGGGAGCAAGATAAAAAGGCCCTCGGAAGTCCCAAGATCTCAGAATCGACCCCTGACAACCCCATGGAAGGACGAAAACTAGCTTCAGTGCCTTACAAACGATGGATGGAATACCATCGGTGGCAAGAACAACGCACCCCGCATTTACCTCCCAATCCCAATTTGAGCGAGATGTCCCAGTTACAACACGAATTGCAGTCCTTGATGGATCGCCAAGATTTGTCCGAAACAGAAAAATCGCAAAAGTACGGCCAACTCTTGCAACGACTGCAACTCTTTCACCAGAAAGCTTTAGACGAAACAGCTTTACCCACTCTGAAAGATTTTAAGACCTTGATGATAAGTCCAGCACCATCATCATTACCACCACCACTACTACCATCCCCAGGGGTCACCAGAGATGCTACCCCACGAAGACCTGAGGAGGAAGAGATGCGAGAAGTGTTTCAAACACCGTCAGCAGCTCCCATTTCGAGTAAGATTTCAGCATCCTTGTTGACCCCGTCCCCCACACCCCAACGAGAAGAAATGAAAGCTTGCGTTAAAAAGATGATGTCCACTCCTCCTTCGACAGAAGTGAAAAAGAAAGAAGGGAAACCAGAGGTGAAAAAAGAAAAGAAAACCAAAGCCATTCCATTGCCACCTCCAACACCACCACTACCTTCGACTTCTACTCCCGTAGCCCATCGGACACGTAAATCCGTTTCTAAACCACCCTTTCGACCCACCCAAAGTAGCATCACCGAAGAGTGGGTGACACATTAACACACCAAAAAAAATGGAAAAAGTCTTAGCCAGCATTTACTACGATCCCTCCCATCCTGCAGGTTACGCAGGAGTTCAAAAATTGTATCGTGCTGCCAAAAGTCGACTGAAAAGTCTCCGTTTACCTCAAGTGCAACGATGGTTACAAGAACAAGCTACCTACACTTTACACAAACCCATTCGACGCAAGTATGCCAGAAGTCGCACCCGAGTGGAAGGCATCGATCATCAATGGCAAGTCGATTTAGCCGATGTCTCTCATTTGGCCAGCTACAATCGTGGCTACAAATATTTGTTTTGTGTCATCGACGTCTTTTCAAAATTTGCCTGGGTCGTGTCCTTGACTTCCAAATCGAGCGGCGAGTTAGTGCGAGCCCTGCAACGGGTGTTCAAACAAAGCGGTCGTCACCCTCTTCGATGGCAAACGGACAAAGGCACCGAATTTCTGAACCAAGCTTTCCAAAAAGAATTAAAGAAACGTGACATTCATTTTTTTACCACCGAGAATCCCGAAACTAAAGCCAGCATCGTGGAACGTTTTCAACGCACTTTGAAAGAACGCATGTGGAAATATTTTACGCATCACCACACTCTGAAGTACATCGACATCTTACCGCACCTGGTGCAAGCGTACAACCAATCTTACCATCGAAGCATCGGACATGCCCCGCAAGACGTGACTCCCGAGAACGAAGTGTTGGTGTTTGAGCGCCTGTTTGGTACGTCCCCGACGAGGGCTGTCCCCAAGAAAAGTGGAGAGTTGACCGTAGGAGATTGGGTGCGCATTGGCAAAACCAAACGCACTTTCGACAAAGGTTACTTACCTAACTGGACGACCGAATTGTTTCGCGTCACTGGACGAGTGCATGGCCGTCATCCTGCCGTCTATAAATTGGAAGACGTGAACGGAGAAGTGCTCAAAGGAACGTTTTATTTGCCCGAGTTACCACGTATTACCAAAAAAGAAGACGACGTGTACGACATCGAAAGCATTCTCGAACGCAGAACCCGTAAAGTGGGCAAACGACGTGTCAAAGAAGTCAAAGTACGTTGGAAAGGATATCCACCCAGTTTCGATTCTTGGATCGACGCTTCGCAAGTCATCGACTATAAAAAGAAGTGACCATCATGCCCTTTCACACAGCAGACGCAGCTACGTCGACCACTCCTCCTTCACCTAGTTCTTCTGTGCAAGATTTACAAAAACAACCCTTGTGGGTGTGATGTGGAGAACGTGTGCCTAAAACGCAAATCGTCTTTTTCTGCCAAATCTTCGTGGTGTATTGTGTCATCGGGACAGCCATTGCCAATTTGAGTTTGCAACAAGGAGACAAACAATTGTGGACCATTTTATTGAGCAGTTGCATCGGTTACCTGCTTCCCAATCCCTCCCTGAAATTCTCTTCCAACGGGAACCTTGTGTCCAGTGCCAGTGTCAGTCACCACTCCAACAACAATCAGAACCCCATTTTGGGCGGAGACACGCCTCTGACGTCCAGTAACCCCTCGGACAGCAACAGAACTCTGGAATTATGAGTCACCAAAACCAATTTTACTTAACCTTACCCAGTGACAGTTCCATGGAGGTGTTTCCCAACAACACGTTGTGCTGTTACACGGCTAAATTACCTCAAGCCATCCCGTTAGATCACGAAGCCCATTGGGAAGTGGCTTTAGTATAAATGATTCACCCGACCCAAGTCCTCAATGTCCTTAACAACCAAAATTTTTTACGGTGGACGTTCATGACGAGCAAGTGCAAAAGCAGTTGAATAATGTCAAACATGATCTCAAAAAATATAATGAAACAACTCGAACGTGGACCTACCAGATTTTGATTCCCCCAGGCTATTATTTTAGTGGTCAACATTTGGTCAGCACCATAAGCTCTAGGTTTAATGCCGTGTTTGGGAAAGCGTTGGAGCTTGCCTCAAAAAAGGGCACCATGGAGTACCACAAAGCAGCTCGTCGCTTCTTGATGAAATTTGAGTTGAGTAAAACCGTGTCCATTTTATTTTGTCCTGAATTGTTTGACATGTTGGGCGGTGACATGGAGCTGAGGAAAAAAGTAGAACAAAAACTCGAATCAGCAGTCATTTTTGACAACGATACTTTTGCCAAGTTTTTTCGTTCCCCGGTAGAACTGAACCAAGGACTGAATTTGATCTTTGTGTACTCCGATGTGGTGGAGTACAACTTGGTGGGACACACCTCCGTACCGTTACTGCGTGTCATTCCTTTCAAAGTGGATTCTGCCACGAACGCTGACGAGGAAGGTGGAAACACTTACCATGTCCACCGCGAATTTGTCCATCCTCACTATTTGCCGGTCAGCAAGTCGTATTTGGACACGGTCAACATTACTATAAAAGGAGATTTGGGACAAAATATTCCATTCACCAAAGGAAAAGTCACGGTGAAACTCCATCTTCGAAAACGGTTTTCTCACGACTCGTAAGTCATGTATCCAGTGTACCGAGGGGTTGCTCGACAGCGAGGACACGGTTTAGGAGATATGTTAAAATCAACCTTTCGTTCGGTGGCCCCGGTGTTGAAACCGATGGTGACACGCGGATTGCACGCCTTGAAAGATGCGGCACTGACGCAATGCAAAGAATTTCTCCAAAATGTCATCATCGACAAACAAAACCCTAAAGAAGCCTTCATGAGGGCAGGCAAAAATGTCTTGCTGCAAACGGGTAAAGACATTTTAGGCCGACGAGACACACCTATAAATGCCCTGCACGCTACCGAGTCAGGCATTCAGCAAGGACAAGGCAGAAAGAGACGACGAAGAAAACACCCTTTCACCAGACTTCAAGCTAAAAAGGCCAGGAAAAGAAAAACCGTTCGAGACTTAGACGTTTTCGATTATTGAGAAAGAACAAAAAAATGATACACCGAGAGTCTTGCGCTTGTTCCAAGACGGAACTGGATATGTTTGCCATGCCCCCCACCATGATGACGATGCAAGAATCCCAGTGGGTGGAATTTCATCCCGTCTCCTCATTGACCGATTCCACTCCCATCGAGTTTGAAATCAAAGGACAGCCCGAAGATTACATCGATCTGAATAGCAGTTACTTGTACTTGAAAGTGAAAGTGATGGAAGGAACACCCCCCGCTAACATAGACGCTGATGAAGCAGTAGCTCCCGTCAATAATTTCATGCATTCCTTGTTTAGCGAAGTGGACTTGTACTTGAATAACAAACTGGTCAGCAGCAGCATGGATACTTACCCTTATCGAACGTACCTGGAAAATCTCTTGACGTACGGAAAAGAACCCAAGAACACTCATCTGGATGCTTGCGTGGTATGGAAACCTGACCAAGCGACTAAGTTCAACTGCATTACACTTGCTGGGGATGCTTCAAATCCAACGGGATTTGTAGAACGACAAAAGAAAATTGCTGGATGTCGTAGTTTAGAACTGATGGATCGTTTCCATTTGGACATGTGGTTACAAGAAAAGTATTTGCTGAACGGGGTGGATGTCCGCCTGAGACTGAATCGCAGTAGTGCTGCTTTCCATTTGATGGCTGCTGCTGATGCCACTTACAAAGCCATCATCCAAGAAGCCAGACTCTACGTGCGTCGTGTGGAAGTGTTACCTAAAGTAGGTAACGACATCAGTCAGACATTGAGCAGAACAACCGCCAAGTATCCGATACGACGCGTAGAAGTGAAAACGTTCACCATTCCTTCTGGACAGCGATCCATGATCGAAGATCATCTGTTCCAAGGACAGTTACCCAAACGTTTGATTGTTGGTATCGTCAAGAATTCAGCTTTCAATGGTGTCTACAACGAAAATCCTTTTGAGTTTAAGCATTACAATGTGTCCAAAATCGAAGTCAGTCGCGATGGCAAGACCTTGTGTACCCGACCTTTCGAGCCTAACTTTGGTGGCCCGAAGAATTACTTGAGATCGTACTTGTCCCTGTACTAAGCTACCGGATAGTTAGGAACCAACACCAGTCACGGCATTACGTACGACGATTATGCAGGAGGCTATGCTTTGTGGGCTTTCGATTTCACTCCAGACCAAGGCAGCGACGAGGGACATTTCCACCCTATAAAATCCGGTCAGATTCGTGTGGAAATTCAGTTTGCGAGTCCACTGGATGCAGGGAACACAGTGAACGTCATCCTGTATGCCGAAGTCGATAATACCATAGAAATCAACAGTTTGAGAGAAGTCATTCTAGATTACTAGAAGTCATGGAAGACTGTTATCCCTCTTTACCTAGTGGAGAAACTTTAAAGATAGAATGTGAGGAGACCGTGGAAAAAGAAGAAGAAGTGATCATGATGAAATCGAGATGGCCAGAACAAGAAGCCCATTTAGTCTCCTGTTTTGCCAAACACTTGGTGGAAAAAATGACGGAATTAATCAAGAAAAATTGTTATGGATGTCAAAACGATCATCCCAGTCAAATTCAACACGATAAATGCCTGATGTTGAGTCAAGAAGAAAAATTGGACGAGTATCTGAACGATGCTTGGAATCTCATCTCGGACAAAGACGTGTTGCACCAGTGGTATAAAGACTTGCGTGAACATTCTTGTCCACCATTAACCACTCAAGAGATCCATCGTATCGAAGCTCTCCTGAATCAGAGTGAGGAAACAGAACGAAGAAACGGTTATTTGTCAGACATTTTCAAGCAAAAGGTCAGAATCGAATTGACGACTTATTATTACCTGTGAAGAAGAAAAAACAAAACATGGATACCTGGGAACTTTATTACCTTTTGAACCACAGTTCGTATACGGCTTCTTGGAATCCTGTCGTCTGTGCTAAAGATGAACTCCCTCATCGCAAACCTAAAGACCATTAAGCTTACGTAATCAACACGGACGACAGTCATCTCCCAGGAACCCACTGGGTAGCCGTCTACTTTCCTCAAGAAGGATGTGTGGAATATTTCGATTCGTACGGATTGCCCCCTTTGGAAGACGATATCATTGACTTTATGAGAAGAAATGCTCAAACCACCCGATTCAATGACGTGAAATTACAAGGCACAGATTCCTTGGTGTGTGGACAGTGAAAAAGAAGAATGGACAGAGAAGTACAGACTTCAGAGACAGCAGCAACAGAAGCAGCAGCAGCAGCAGCAGCAGCAACCTGAAGCTGACAGAGGCTTTGTCGATTGTCGTATCGACACCAAAGAGTTCTTCTTCTCTTTCCGAAGAAGCAGACCTATCGCCAGAAAGTCTATCCTCAGAGGACATTGCATTCTTAGAAACTAAAAAAAAGATTGCCATAGCAAACAAAAAAACAGCCCTTTTCAGGGCTACCCCAATACTCTAGAAAAGAAATAACTATTAATTTGCCAATGTGTGTAGGTAGAGTAGTGTGAATATAAACACTAACTCTTTTATAAAAAATGTGAGGGTATGTGTTAGAGTGTTTGTAAGTGCTAACTTAAGTTGGTGTAGATAGTAGATTAATATGATGTTTGTTTGTTTTTGGTTTTTTTTTTGGTGTTTGAGGTGTATATTTGGGGTTAGATTGGATTGCTTTGCGTATGTAAATAGTCTATTGAAGTGATTTATAAAAAATTTTAAAATAGTGTAAGGTAGCATAAAAAAGTGAGTGAGTGTTTCTTTTAGGTCCGTGCGTTGTTTCTTTGGTCATGATCTAGGTAAGATCAATTTTATGTTTTTAGGGGGATGTTTTCCATCACGTCCGCGCTTTCAGTATAAATTGAAACTCGCTCGGCAGTCTAGCTACCCTTGTTGATTGATCAACACCACCAGAAGAATGAACACCAGAATTGTGAAACTGTTAGAACTCCAGATGCACCTCGAATATGCCAGGCGCATACTAAATGAACTGGCCGCGGAGGCCATTGTCGAAGAAGCAAGAATGAAAGAGGAGGAGGAGGAGGAGGAAAGAAGAAAAGAAGAGGAGAGAAGAAACAAAGAAGAGGAGGAGGAAAAGGAAAGAAGAAGAAATTTCAGAATCCCAGAAACCGAAAATTGGGATTCTGAAGCCTCATATCCTGCCTCTGCACTCCCAAGAAGAAAGGTGAAAGGAGACTGGGGAAGAAGATGCGTGTGTGGCGCCAGGCCAGGACGGTGCAACCATTAGATAGGTGCATCTGGAGTTCAAAAAAAACCAACAGTCCTTTTCAGGGCTACCCAATACTCTAGAAAAGAAATAACTATTAATTTGCCAATGTGTGTAGGTAGAGTAGTGTGAATATAAACACTAAATCTTTTTTCATAGTGTGAGTGAATGTGTGTTTGTGTTTGTATTGTAACTGCTCACGTAAGTTAGTGTGAATAGTAGATTATGGGTTTGTTTATTGCTTTTAGCGTATGTGAAGAGTATAGTTTGGGTTTTATTATATGAAATGAGAAAGTAGGGGGATGTTTTCCTTCACGTCCGCGCGTTGGTTGGTTCTGATCTAGGTAATATCAATTTTATGTTTTAGGGGGATGTTTTCCTTCACGTACGCGCTTTTCGTATAAGAACCCACAGTATCCGTCGTTCAAACCATTCTAAGGAATAACAGATAAAAGATGGAAGTGTCGGCGTTGTTCAATGACTTAAGAAATGTTTACTTTTGGATGATGGATGGAGAGTACACTATTGAAAGGATAGAAAGAGAATTGAGGTTGAGAAAAAGTCTTGACTATGTCAATGAACTACAATTAGCGAGGAAGATGATAGAGGAGATGATAGAGGAAGAAGTTAAGAGATTGAGAGGATTGATTCAACCAGAGTATGTAAGAGTGGGGACTATAAAAGAGTCTATGGACAAGGTAAAAGCAGTGAGATACTATTTAGAAGAGCTAGAGAAATGGTCAGAGTGAAAGTTCGTGAAAAGGGGCATTGAACAACTAAAGAAAGCGGAAGAAAAGATGAAAAAGATAATAGAGGAAGAAGTGCAGAAAATTAAGGACAGGTGGGCAAAAGATAGAAAAGAAGAAGAGAATAGAAAGAAAAAAGAAGAATATGAGAGACTGAACAATAACTGGATAAAAATCCAACAGAAGTTCCGAGCCATGGGACACCCGGACTGGATACCGGACAATGAAAAGAAGAAGAAAAAAGGAATTTGGGGAAAAATTAGGGGATGGATGAGTAAATGGAGGAAATAGAGGAAAGCCAAAGGCCCTTTTCAGGGCCCCCATATTTCTCGAAAAGAGAATGACTTTTCAATTACCTACCCTATTTTTTAAATTTAAATTTAAATTTAAATTTAAAATTTAAAAAAAAAAAAAAATTCCCCTTGTCCCTAGACAAGCCCAAACTCTATTCCCCATGTTAAATTCCCCTTGTCGCTAAAACGACCCACGATTTATTCTCCATGTTAATTTCCCTTGTCGCTAAAACGACCCACGATTTTTCTCCATGTTAAATTTCCATTGTCGCTAAAACGACCCAGGGGTCTCTGTAATGCTAATTTCCATTGTCGCTAAAGTGCCCCACTTCACTACTATCATGATCAACAGCATATATTGAATACTCTCTTGGTCTTAGTTGATCTCGCTCGTCAAGTCGGATACCAAGTCGGGTTCCAGGACCAAAATGCTTATACCCAGGAAGATGTTTTTCTCTTGGGTATTTATCCCATGGAGCCCCTGCTAATTTTCCCAGTGAGGCAGTGATATCACCACCATTGACAGTAGTCATGGACGAAATAAATATATAATTTTTTGCACCATATTTCACACACTTGCCTGTAAGCGCGCGTTTATTTATTTTTTTTTAAAATTATTGTTGTTAATCCACTTGAGGAGGCGGATGCTCTTAATCGAACACAATATAAATCCATATTATTTATTATAGTTGTACAACATGGATATCACTGGTTTCTCAGCGACACGAAAGCATGAGTCAGTAAAACATCATCCAGTGCTACCAAATTCTATCAGAGCAAATTTTATAAGTTCATCTGGGTCTGGTAAAACGCGATTATTACTTAATCGGATAATAAGATGGCTCAAATGGGATAAATTCTATTTAGCTGCACCATCCGTAGAATATCAGAGATGTTACGATGTGCTTAATGATTTTAATGAAAATGCAAAATTGTTGGACGAGGACGGTAATGATATTATTGATTTTATCACCGATATTGATGAAGCCCCATCCGCAGATGACCTCGATGGATTTAGTCATAAGCTCGTAGTATACGATGATGTGATGCTGGACAAACAATCAAATTCAGCTCGGATATTTTCTCGAGGCAAGAACAAAAACACAGATGTGATTTATGTTACTTCCCGATATACACAAGTACCTCAAGTGATCAGAAATAACTGCAATATTTTAGTTGTGTCTATTGGAGTTGACACACATACTCTGCGCAATATTCATCAGACGTGGTGTTCAAGGGACATGGATATGATTAGGTTCAAAAACTTCTTTTCACGTGCGCAAGATATTCCACACGGATTTATCACGATAAATTTACATGCCCCAGGGTTGCGATATCGCGTATGTCTTGACAAAATTTCTGGATAAGAAACAGCAGCAGAGAGGACGAGACCAACAATGAATGTCCGACACGTAAATGAACACATATGCTTTTTGAAAACAAATGAAACAAAGATAAAGTAACAAAATAAGCCAACCAAATTAGACAAAATAATGGTCGTTAGAGGCTTCGGTTTAGCGTTACTGACCTTGTAAATTTTCTTCTTTCGTATAAAGCTTTTTTTCGCGAACAGACCTTTCAAAAATTGGTCTGTTCGCCCTCCCTGGTGCTTTGCTAGATTTGTGTAGAATTTATTTATACTGCAATTTACTAATAGTACTAACTAAAACTTACATCCTAAAGGAAAAAGTGAGGTGCTTTGTTTTACAACCACAGGAAACGTGTTGGGTTTTCCGCGGACGACGTATCGCCACTTTATCACCCCACTCTTTAATTCCCTCTTAAATGTGTAGCTGTACCCATCGTTTGACATTAGCTTCATCTTTCTTCTTTCCGTAACCTGGTCAACAACCTCAAATGTGACCCGTGTAATGGAATCTTTCACGAGTGACCTTTAATATAAAAAAGAAACGTCGTTTTATTGACTCCATATGAAAAATGTATAGTGATAAATAGTCTACTGAATAAAAACATTCATAAAAATACAGCTGGATTTAAGTATAATTCCGCATAGAAAGTAATTTAAAACATTTTGAATTAATTAATTACGAACGGGTGAAGTACGGTACGTATATGAACAACTGATCCAGCAATCAATCCAACAACAAAAGAACACAACAACAACAACAACAACCAATTAGCAAATAACAAAAAAGAGAAGAACCGAGAGAGAAACAAATAGAAACAAATGATAAACAACAGAACCAACAAGAAAAGAGAATATTATTAACAACTAAAAAAATAAGAGAGTAGTGATAGGAGGCTGTTTAGCATCAATGGAAATCCCAGTCAAAAAGGTTCTGGGCACTATTAACGTAAAGGAGAATTTAACATGCGGAATATTGGGCTGTTTAGTGTCAATAGAAATCCAAGTCAAAAAGATTGTGGGCTAGTTTAGCGTCAAGACTTTTCAGTCCACCCTGGGCAGTTTTAGCGTCAAGGAAAATTTAACATTGGGGATACTTGGTCTGTATAGCGACAAGAGAAAGTTAGATTGTTGTATAGGCTCAGTGTGTGGAGTGGGTAAACAGAGACACACAAACCAACATATGACAAAGAAAATAAATATGTTTTATAGGCATATGAGTGGCCCTGGAAAGGGCCTTTGGGTTTCTTTTGTCTTTTTCTTTTAGTTCATTCTTTTTCTTCACCATCTTAGTTTTGTTATCATTTTTGTCTTTTTTTCCCCCCACATTTTTCCTCCTCTTGTTTATTCTTCTTCTCTTCCTTTCATTTTCTTCTTCGTTTCTATTAAATTATTCAATTCTCTCATCCTTTTTATGTCCTCATCATCCTCCTTCCCCTCATTTTGTTCTTTAATCAGCTCTCTTATCATATCATTAAAAAGGTCGTGGGCCACTATAGCGTCAAGGGTTATTGAAAGGTCGTCAGCCACTATAGCGTCAAGGGGAATTTAGTATGGGGAAATTGAATGGGCACTTTGGCGTCAAGGGAAATTAACGTGTGAATATTGGAGTTGTATAGTCTTTATGTGTTAGCTTAAAATGTCAGGGAAGGAAACAAATTCTCACAAAATAGACTCTCTCTTATACTACCAAAAGTACAATGTGGAAAAACGCTAGTATGTATTTATAGTCATCACTGGTAGGAAATTCATTTGGAAAAATCTAGTATTTATTTTTAGCAATAACTTTTGGGAAATTCCCATGGAAACCCCCAATATCTGTTAATAATCTCATCTTGTAGGAAAGTCCTATGAACTAATCTAGTACCTATTTATATCTGCAATCTGTAGGAAAACCCAAGTCTATATTTATAGTCTCAAAATTTTCAGCAGCAATAACGTTACTGTACTAGACACTAGTGGAATAATGGCAACATTGTTGCAAGATGCTGACCTGAATACGCGTTACTGTAGGCAGGTAGGTAAGTGAACTGAATTTGATAGGGATAAAGAGAGTTTTATAGAGACAAAGACCAATACAGACACACACAAACAAACTTACGCGAGCACACATACACACAAACACACAAATACATACACAGACAAACAAACGTACGCGCGCGCACATATACACATACAAAAACACACACATACACACAGGTACGCGCACGCACACATACACAAAGACCAATACTCTCTCTCTCTCTCACACACACACACACACACACACACACACACACACACATACACACACACACTTCAATCGTTATGTGTTCGCTTAGAACGTAAGAGAAAGAGACGAAATCTTACAAAATATCTGTCCAATACACCACAAAAATATTATCTAATATACCCACTATGCCATCCATTAGATCATGCTCACGATCCTGTGATAGCTTAAATTGTAAGATAAGGCGATACAATTTCCAGCTTCAATGACGTCACTTTATTGACACTAGGGGAATAATGGCAACAGTGTTGCAAGAGGTTGACCTGAATACGTGCTAATAATGTAGGTAGGTAGGTAGGTGATATGAATTTGATAGGGATAAAGGGAGTTGTATATGGACAAAGAAAGACCAATACATACTCACACAAACTACGTACGCGCGCACACACACGCAAACACAGAAACCAAACGTACGCGTGCACACAAACACATACACACAAATGTACGAGTGCACACACACACACACACACACACACACACACACACACACACACACACACACACACACACACACACACACCATCTACTATCCATACACGGGAAGGAGCAAAAAACAACCCCCACATATGCTATCCACACAAACGTACGACGTGTGGAAGGGCTACCTAAAGTGGGAAACGAAATCAATCACACTTTGAGCAGAACGACGGCTAAGTATCCGATTCGACGCGTGGAAGTGAAAACATTTACTATTTCCACTGGAAATCAATCGATGATTGAAGATGATCTGTTGAAAGGATCATTAGTATCGTCAAAAATACAGCTTTCAATGGATCTTTCGAGGAAATCCTTTTGAGTTTCAGTACTACAACGTGTCCAAGATGGAAGTCAATCAAGGTGGCAAAACCTTGTGTACCAGGCCTTTCAAACCTAACTTTAGTGACGAGAAGAGGAATACCTTGAGATCGTACTTGTCTCTGTACGAAGTCCCGTGACTGGAACAAACACCAGTCACGGCATTACGCACGAGGATTATGCAGAAGGTTACACTTTGTGAGCCTTTGATTTCACTCCAGACCAAGACAGCGACGAGAGACCTTTTCATCCTATAAAATCCGGCGAAATTCGTGTGGAACTTCAGTTTGCAAAGCCAATACCCGTAAACAACACGGTGAACGTCATCTTGTATGCCGAATTTGACAATACCATACAAATCGATAGTTTGAGAGAAGTTAGTATAGACTATTAGAAGCTACGGAAGACTCTTATGTTTCTTTACATAGTGGAGAATCTTTGGAAATGGAATGGGAGGATAGCATGGAAACAGAACCCAAAGACAAAGACGAAGAGGTCATAGTGATGAAGTCCAGATGGCCAGAACAAGAACAATATTTAGTCTCCAGTTTTGCCAAACACCTGGGAGAAAAATTACAGAATTGATCAAGAAAGATTGCTATGGATGTCAAAACGATCACCCCAGTCAAATTCAACACGATAAATGTCTGATGATGAGTTAAGAAGAAAAATTGGACGAATATCTGGAGGACGCTTGGGGTTTCATTTCAGAAGAAGCCATGTTGCATTAGTGGTGTTAAGACTTGCTTGATCGTTCCTCTCCTCCACTGATGGCTCTAGAAATCCATCACATCGAAGCTCTCTTGGTCCAGAGTGCGGAAACGAAGCGAAGAAACGGTTACTTGTCGGAGCTTTTCAAGCAAAAGGTCAGGAGTAAATTGATGACTTATCATTACCTTTGAATAAATAACAAGACAAAAACCAAAACAAAGCAAAAAATGGATAACTGGGAACAATATTAGCTTTTGAACCACAGTTCGTACACTGCTTTTTAGAATCCAGTGGTGTGTGATATAGATGAACTGCCTCATCACAGACCTCAAGACAACCAATCTTATGTCATCAACACGGACGACAGTCATCTCCCTAGAACTCACTGGATTGCCGTCTACTATCCTAAAGAGGGTTGCGTGGAGTATTTTGATTCCTAATAATTGCCACCTTTGCGAGACGACATCATCGACTTTATGAAAAGAAATGCACAGATGATACGATTCAATAATGTGAAATTACAAGTCATATATTCCATGATGTGTGGACAATATTGTGTGTAGTTTCTTAATCAACGCAGTCTTGGATATTCTTTAGAACGTTTAGTGACTTATTTTGATCGTCACTCTTCTAGAAACGATGACAAAGTAGATTGATGGTTTTGTGACCTTTATGGCTATCTTTTGTCTTTAGCTAGGAAACGTAGTGTACATCAATGTTCCAATGACTTCCATCAGTGGAAGTCTAGCTTGACTTCACAACCTTGTTAAAAAATAGATTGTCATTTGAAAAATGTTTGTTAATTTGAAAAATTGTCAATTGCTGTGTTTTGAAAAAAAATGTGTCCGTCGTTTGTTTTCAATTTGTATCATTATACAAGCTCTTTGACTTCTCTATCCCTCACTCTAAAATCAAGTCTATAGTATTCCGACCTAACAAAAATCGTAGGGATATTTTCTATCACGTCCGCGTTTGAACCATATAAAGCGAGGCAGTCTCCAGTCTGACCATCCATTGTTGACTCGTTCACCTATGAAGATGCTTTCTAATTTAGCTAAACTTATCGAAGCCTGCGTGTATTTGCATCGTCCATGCAAAGCCTGATACCCAGTCCTGAAGAGAAAGAGAATGCCAGGATGCTGAAAGTGGCCGAAGACCTGACAGAAGAGGTCTTCAGAGAGGAAATCAAGAAGGAGAAAGAAGAATGGAGAAGTACGAACTTCAGAAGCAGAGAGAGAGAGAGAGCAGCAGCAGCAACAGCAGGAACCATGTCATGTCGACGCGAAAGAGTTCTCCTCTTTCCGAAGAAGCAGACCCTATCCTGTGGGAAAACTTGCCGCCAGACGGGGACGCAATCTTAGACAATAAAAGGTTGCCGTAATCTCCGTCCACAAAAACATCCTTTTTCAGGGCTACCCAGATCTCTAGAAAAAAAGACTATTTAAATTGCCAATTGGTATGAGTGTGTAGTAGTGTGACTATAAACACTAACTCTTTTACTGATTTGCGTGTGTGTGTGTTTGTGTGTATTTGTATGCGTTCGCGTACGTTTGTGTGAATATTATATTTGGGGGTTGTGTTTTCCTCTTCCCATGTGTGGATAGTATATTTGGGGTTTGTATGCGTTCGCGTATGTTTGTGTGGATAGCATATTTAAGGTTTATATGCATTCGCTTACGTTTGTGTGGATAATAGATATTGTACTTGTATAAGTTCGCGTACGTTTGTGTGGATATTATATTTGGGGTTTTATGCGTTCGCGTACGTTTGTGTGGATAGTAAATTTGGGGTTTGTTTTTTCCTCTTTCCGTGTGTGGATAGTATATTTGGGGTTTGTATGCGTTAGTGTACGTTGGTGTGGATATTATATTTGAGGTTTTTATACGTTCGGGTACGTTTGTGTGGGTAGTATATTTTGGTGGGTTTTAGTGTGCTCCTTCCCGTGTGTGGATAGTAGATAATGTTTTTCTTCTTTTTTTCTTCCTCTTTCCATGTGTGGATAGTGTATTTGGGGTTTGTTTTATGCTTCTTCCCGTGTTGGATTGTAGATAATGGGTTTTGTTTTTTCTTCTTCCCTCTCTGTGATGCATGTGTGTGTGTGTGTGTGTGTGTGTGTGTGTGTGTGTGTGTGTACGAGCACTCTTACATTTGTATGTGTTTGTGTGCACGCGTACGTTTTGTTTGTGTGTTTGTTTGTGTGTATGTGTGCGCGCATACGTTTGTTTTTGTATGTATTGGTCTTTGTCCCTATAAAACTCCCTTTATCCCAATCAAATTCATATCACCTACCTACCTACCTACTGTTGCTCGTATTCAGGTCATCCACTTGCAACACTGTTGCCATTATTCCCCTAGTGTCTAGTACACTGACGTCATTGAAGCTGGAGAATGTATCGCCTCCTCTTACATTTTAAGCTAACACAGGCCGTTTGGATAGTGAGTATGATCTAATGGCGGGTATAGTGGGTATAATGGATAAAATTTTTTGTGGTGTATTGGACAGATATTTTGTGAGATTTCATCTCCTTATCTTACATTCTAAGCAAACACATGATGATTGAAGTGAGTGTGTGTGTGTGTGTGTGTGTGTGTGTGTGTGTGTGTGAGAGAGAGAGAGAGAGAGAGAGAGTATTGGTCTTTGTTTGTGATTGTGTGCATGCGCGTATGTCTGTGTGTGTGTTTGTATGTGCGTATTTGTGCGCGCGTACATTTGTTGTGTATGTATTGGTCTTTGTCCCTATAAAACTCTCTATATCCATATAAAATTTATTTCAGCTACCGACCTGCCTACAGTAACACGTATTCAGGTCAGCATCTTGCAACACTGTTGCCATTATTCCCACAGTGTCGAGTACAGCGACGTCATTGAAGCTTGAACTTTTGTCGCCTCCACTTTAATTTTAAGCTAACACAGAGCGTTTGGATAGTATGATATAATGGATGGTATAGTGGGTATAATGGATTGCATTTTTTGTTTTGTGAGGGACATATATTTTGTGAGATTTCGTCTCCTTCTCTTACATTCTAAGCGAACACATAACGATTCAAGAGAGAGAGAGAGAGAGAGAGAGAGAGTATTGGTATTTGTTTGTGTTTGTGTGCGTGCGCATACCTGTGTGTGTGTTTGTATACGCACGAGCGTAAGTTTGTGTATGTGTTTATGTGTGTATTTGTGCAATGTACGTTTGTTTGTGTGTGTATTTATTGGTCTTTGTCCCTACAAAACTCTCTTTATCCTTATCAAATTCAGTTCACTTACCTACCTGCCTACAGCAACACGTATTCAGGTCAGCATCTTGCAATACTCTTGCCATTATTCCCCTAGTGTCTATTATATTGACATCTATGAAGCTAGAAATTTTGAGACCATAAATATCGACTTGGGTTTTTCCACAGGTTGTAGCTATAAATAGATACTAGATTAGTTCATAGGACTTTCCTACAAGATGAAGTTATAAACAGATGTTTGATTTTTCCATAGGAATTTCCCACAAGTTGTAGCAACAATAAATACTAGGTTTTTCCAAAGGAATTTCCTACCAGTGGTCACTATAAATAGATACTAGTGTTTCTCCACATAGTACTTTTGGTAGTATAAGAGAGAGTCTATTTTGTGAGATTTTGTCTCCTTGTCTAACATTTCAAGCTAACACATAACGACTAATTAACCCCAATATTCCCATGTTCAATTTCCATCGAATCCTAAGTGACCCATTAAATTTCCCCATGTTCAGTTCCCGTTGACGCTATAGTGGCCCATGACCTTTCAATAACCCTTCACTCTATAGTGGCCCATGGCCTTTTTAAGGATATCTTAAGAGACCTGATTAAAGATAAAAGAGGGATAAGGAGGATGAACAGGACATAAAGAGGATGAGAGAATGGAATACTAAAATAGAAAAGGAAGAAGAAAATGAAAGGAAGAAAGAGGAGGAGTAGAAAAAAATACAAGAGGAAAAAATGAAAAAAGGAAGACGACAACCATAAAAACAAAACTAAGAAGATGGTGTAGGAAAAGAAGAAACTAAAAGAAGACAAAATAAACTCATAAGCCCTTTTCAGGGCCACTCATATGCCTTGAAAACGTACTTATTCTCTTTGCCATATATGTTTGTTTGTGTGTCTTTCTTTACCCACTCCACCTATTGATCCTATACATCAACCCAACTATCCATTGTCACTATACAGACCCAATATTTCCCATGTTCAATTTCTCTTGACGCTAAACATGCCCAGAGTGATCCGAAATGTCTTGATGCCAAATGTGCCCATGATCTTTTTGGGGGCCCCGAGTGGCCGAGTGGTCTAAAGTGCTCTGTATTACAGATCACTGCCATCTCACCTCTGTCTGCACGGGTTCGAGTCTAGGATTCAGCCAATGTGGGTATGTGAGGAAGCTTGCCAGTAGCTTCTCGTTGGTTGGTGGTTCTTCCTGGGTTTTCCCAGGTTCTTCCTCCACCATTAATACTGGCTGCCATGCATAACCTATCATGTGCTGAAAAAATGGCGTTAAACCCCACAAAACAACAACAACAACAACCTTTTTGACTGGGCTTTCCATTGATGCTAAACAGCCCCCTATCACTACTCTCTTATTTCCTTAGTTGTTAATAATATTTGCTTTTGTTGGTTCTGTTGTTTTTCATTTGTTTCTATTAGTTTCTCTTTTGGTTCTTGTTACTTTTGTTGCTGTTTCACTACTGGTTGTTAATTTCGTTGTTTGCTCTTTTGTGGTTGGATTGATTACCAGATCAGTTGCTGGTTCACTTGCTATCTATAATCTTGTGTCTCTTTTTCTTTTCCTAATGGTTGCTTCTGTTGTTGTTTGTCATTTTGGTTTTGTGTCGTTTGCTGTTTATGTTCTCGTTTCTCTTTTTCTTTCTCTCCTGCTTGTTGCTGTTTTATCTGTTTTTGGAATATTGTTATCTCACTAATGTGGTGTGTCCTACTTGCTGCTGTTGTTTTGTTAGTTCTTGTTGCATTTGGCACCTCTTGGGCTTGTGCCCCACTTTCCCAAATTTATGGCATTTCCTGTGGAAGATACATCCTTTGTACCACGTTGTTGCTAAAAAACCATGTAGAAAGAATACTTTCCTGATGGTATATAATTTTTCTCTATGTCCAGTATTGTGGTAAAGTTCATGATGTCCATTTGTGCTCTAATTACTTTGGTATTTTTGTCGGAATTTTTCTGCCGTGGCTTCTAGTGGAATTTCCATTGGTATATCCACTATATGTAGTTCTCATATCCTATTTTTATTTTCCTCCAAAATGGTTCCGGTTGTTTTTATGATAATGGTTCCTCCTCTATTTCCCATTCATCAGGAGCAGCAATAGCAAGATGGCCACTGTTAGGTCATACTGGATGTCTTGGTCGCATCATTTTCATTTATAACCAACTAGACATCATAAGAATCTTCTGTGAAAACCCCATGACAATATCTATTCATGAGGAATAGTAATAAAAAGGATTTCAAGATGTTTTCTACAGCAGCTGTATTTAAAATCAGATTAACACGATTTTAATTTAGGACCAACCTAGACGTATAAAAAGTTTTAATGAAAACACCGTGTTGATATGACCATCTATTTAGGTGAAGCGATCACAAGATTTTTAAGATGGCCAATGTAGCAGCCATATTGGAGGTCTAAGCAGAACCATTTTCATTTAGGACTAACTAGACATCATATAATGTCTTCTGGTGAAACACCATGTAAATATGACTTTCCATTCATGGAATTAGCAACAATGAGATTTTATAGATGGCTACCATGGTGGCCATACTGAATTTCAGACTGGCACCAATTTCATTGTGGATCAACTAGATATAACAAGTCTTTCAGTGAAAACACCATCTTGATATGACCATCCATTTGGGAAAAGTATCAGCTAAAAGATTTTTAAGATGGCTGCAATGGTGGGTATACTGGATCTCTGAGCAGCAACATTTTTAGTAACCAAAATAAGGTGGGAGTAGAACATAAAAAGAGAGAATGGAAGAAACTGCCCTAGTTCAATATTTACACAACACTTCATCTCTCTTTTTTCATGTTCAACCGTGTTAGAGCCCTGTTGAAATTGAAATCTTTAAAAGGTGTCACCTCTAGTTGTGTAAGCTTTAATTTGTTAATTGTTTCTGATATTAATCTTCCTTACCTTTCTATGAATACTATTCTGTGCTGAGAACCTTAATTCACAGACTGCTGTCTTAAGGGGCTTATACACAGCTAGCTAGCCAGCTGAGAAACTGTTCCTTCTCTTGGTTATGTACAGCTTTTCACTGCTTACAGGAACTGTATTTTGGATACTTTGTCTCCAAAATAAGATTTTTCACTAACATAAGCTCTGCTAAATTTTCACTTTCTTGAATTAGTGCTTTACTGACTACTATGCCAGATTTCAGTTTCATAATGATGTGTTTGGATTTTAAGTCCATCAGTGGCATAGTCTTCTTGTTCAGACAAAGGTATTTTATCAAATAGATAGCTTTAATTCTAATTTCATTTGTAGATTCTTATTTATTAAATGTATCTGAACCCTTATGGGGCTAAATGGTTATGTAGGAAAAGGTTCTGCAGGCTGAATTGTTTGAAAAAAGAAATGAAAATTGCACTTTACTTTTAAATTGTCTGTATTCTAATTCAGCTTGTTATTCTGTCTTTTCTACATTTAATTTCAAAACATCACTGAAAAAGGGTTTGACTTGCATGCAGTTTTTGTCTATCTTTACAGCATCAGAATTGTATTTGACACGATTTTCAGATTCAAACTCACACACTGGTATCTCCATTAATACTTTCCCAGCTCCAATAATCTGATATGTTTCATAATAAATTGCCATCATCACTAACATAAGCAAGTATTTACCAATCAAAATTGTCATCTAGAGATGAATCACACTGGGAATCAGCTATTTTGGGTTATCTAGTTAACTCCTATTTTAAGCATGCATTTTGTAAAACTACTTCCTTGATGCAAGGTTCAAACTATGACAAAATAATTGTTTGAGGGCCCAATTTGCCAATCAAATTTAGTTCAACAGCTGTTCATGCCAAGCTGATGAACCCAAATGTGTAAACAGTTACAAAAAAGGTCATGTCCTAACAAGCAACAATACCTTTAATGGTGTGACCTGTTTTTGACAAGCACTTTATGGGTTAATGGCTGAATAAAAATTGTAACTTGTGCAGAAACATTTTTATATGTGCAACTTTAAACTAATCCACTGGAGTGTCTGTGTAAAGTTGTATGGCAATACACTAAGTAGTTCTGAAGTTTTAGCAGTAAGAAACTTGTGGTCACTGACAGACAACAGAAACTGAGTCATTAGCTCTCTTGGTCTCTAACCTGTAGATTTAAAAACAGATCTATTCACAGTCTTAATGCCTGACCATCCGATATTTTGAATACTCAGTTGTTGAATCAAATCAGACTGATTACACACACACACACACACACACACACACACATATATATATATATATATATATATATATATATATATATATATATATATATATATATATATATATATATATATATACATCCATCCATCTGTACAAGCTGCTGGTGTAGATGAATGCATTCTGTTTATTGTAAATATTATTTATGATTTTACTTACCAAACATAACAAAAGCATTCTTAAGGATGCATTTATTTATTAAGAAAACAGATAACACATTCCTAAAATAGCTAATGCACATTAAATATGTTAAAAGAAAATGGTAAAAGTGAATCTTGTTTGTGTTTGTCTCAAGCCACCAAACAATGAACATCATTCTGGGATACCCCACTGAAGAAAAAGTAAAATCTAGCAAGGTGAATAAATAGAGGATATTTGCTTGAAATGAGTGAATAATGGATATATTTCATTGAGTGGATGAAAAACTCAGTATTTTCACGAGTGGCAAAACCACAAGTGAAAATACTAGAGCTTTTCACCCATGAGATGAAATGTATCCATTATTCACTTGTTTCAAGCAAATATTCTTTTTATTTTATGCTCACATACATTGGCAACCTAAAGTTTGTGACACACTGAATTAGTAGATTTCTTACAGTAATGTCAGCTGTTTACCGTACATGTTCTGCTGTGCTATGTGTACCTGCGCACAAAATTAGTTCCACATCAGATTGATAAAAATTAACTGCTATTTCCAGAATAACAAACTACAAGTTTCAAGGATAACAGACAGGGATTATTAATAAGAAAACAACCACAAGTAATTCATCAATGTATAATTGTTTTTTATACATAATTAAAACAGAAAATCAAAGGGAGGTAAGTATGTTCTGACCCAAAAAAGTAGTTCCTGTTTTGAAAAAATATTGTTATTTTTTCACTACAGTGAAATATCAATATTATTTTAATTAGAAAATCAAGTAATTCACTGCTTAGCATAAAATAAATAAAAGCTAGTTATGAGCGTGCTACGGAAAGTACCTGATTTTTAAACCATGTATATTAGTCTTCCTTTCATAAGATCAAGACAGTTCAGTATGTAGCCTGCAGAAATCTTATTTGTGCAAAAATTAGGACATGTTTATGGCCCACCATTTTAAAAATAATGAAAAGTTTGAAAAACTGATATAATAGTATGTAGATCTGCTTATAAATATGAATGACAAAATTTCATCTGTCTACTTCAAATTGGTGTTGCTAAAATATCCTAACAAGGTTTTTAAAAAAATGTGCAGAAAATGGAAACATTGCTGTATTATCCTGACTTCACTTGCATAATACATAGAAGCTTATCACATTCCATTTGTCTACCTTAATACAAATAAGCTTATCACATTCCATTTGTCTACCTTAATACAAATAAGCTTATCACATTCCATTTGTCTACCTTAATACAAATAAGCTTATCACATTCCATTTGTCTACCTTAATACAAATAAGCTTATCACATTCCATTCGTCTACCTTAATACAAATAAGCTTACCACATTCCATTTGTCTACCTTAATACAAATAAGCTTACCACATTCCATTTGTTAAAAACACCATAAGCACTTAACAATTATTGGTCTGAAGATCTAACCAGTACATCTACATAACAAAACAAATAAGCATGACAAATCTACCTCAATATTACAAAATGTGCTTGTTTCTTCCACCCCCTCCCACTCCCAAACTGTCTAAGCTCAAAAAGATAAAATTCTGTAACAAACTGTAAATATAGGCTACCGTGAGTAACCAGAACCTGATTAGGAATCTAAATATCAAATATGGCCATATTTTACTCAGTAGTCTCTTTTTTTTGTTACATTGCTTACAAGAAAGCATAATGAGTACATGGATAGGTAGACAAAGGTAATGATGAACAGCACAAAACCAATATGTTTCCCACCCTAAGAGGTGAGACATAATGTCTTAGAAATGAGATCCTAGAAGGGAGACATAATGCCTTACAATTGTGATGTTAGAATGGAGACAAAATGCCTTACAAATATGATCTTAGAAGGTAGAAATAATGCCTTACAAATGAGATCTTACAAGGTAGACATAATGCCTTACAAATGAGATCTTAGAAGGTAGACATAATGCCTTATAAATGAGATCTTACAAGGGAGACATAATGCCTTACAAATGAGATCTTAGAGAGGATTCATCCCTTATAAATGAGAGGGCATGCATTTTTTGCAGTGAATTATAAGGACATATGTATGACTGAGATAATATAAATAAAATATAAATATTTTACAACTGCATAATTTTATATTGCAACATTGTGTAAAAGCTGAGTATCTTTTGTGAATAGATTAAACAAGCAACACATATTGTACATGTGCACAGATTGTGATAAAATAATAATAATAATAATAATAATAATAATAATAATAACTTTATTTAAAGAGGTAGACTGCATGGAAACCAATCCTCCTTGTGGGCCTTTACTATATGCATATTCACATACAGTATACATGTATACAGTTGCACAAAATAAAAGGAAAAGCATTAATAAAAAGCTACATGTATATCTGGACATAATAATAAAAAGAAAATTTTGTAAGAACATGCTTCAGCTATAGTAAAAGTTATACAGGTCATGTAGTTGTGCAACAGTAATTATTTCAGTAAATGGGTGTCATTTTTTTAGAATTTGATATTACATAATATTAAATAATATGTATTCACTTAATTAGGATCCACATACAGTGGAACCCCACAAAAACGCAATAATTGGGGTAAAAAAAATTGGATTGCGTTAATATCAGGGTCGTGTTAATGCGGGGTTTTACAGTATTTTACTGTTTTCAGAGAACAACTCATTGGCACATATACGTGTATTCATGTCTAATGTATATGATGAATAGGATATCAACACAGTTTACTATCGTGCCATCGTGGCATTCAGTTCATCTATAATGCATGTAATTCCATTGAAAAATTGCACAAAGATTTACAATATTCAATATTTTTTCCCCAGATCATTGTATCTGAATTCAACATCTAATATATAGCATGAACAGAGTATCAACACCGTTTACTTGCCATCTGATATCGTACCGTCAGGGCTTGAAATTAATGCATACAATGTGTAATTCCATTACAAAAATTGCATACATATTTAAACTATTCAATAATTTTGTCACACATCATTATGTGTCTGAATTCAATGGGAAAAATTAACAGCAAAATTAGGTTAAGATGAAGCATGTGTATGGTTCATTACGTTCCAGGGTCTATGAACGGTGTCTGTACAAATTTCATACTGCTAAAATTTTCTCATATGCATTTCCATGTACAATTATCCATTGCAAATTTCCAATAATTAACACTTGTATGCCTATTCATTTGAATGACTACAACAAGAATAATTACCAATCAACACATGCTTTCAGTGTGCATATAACTTTTACTTCAGATTTTGTGAATATAGAAAGAAACGTGTGAAAACTACTATACTAATCATGGCACAAAGTGCAGAGAATGATTTGCATTTTGAACTTGCTTTTCCATAATGGTAAAATATTTGTATAGAAAACAGGAAATTAATAATGAGTTCATAAACAAACACCATACCTATGTAAAATCCAAGAACTAAGTGCAGTAGGCCTGCAATGGTCACGAGTCACTTTTGAAAAAAATTCATACACGAACTCTTCCCCAAAATGATAATAAACATTTGACACACTATTTCTCGTACTTACAAAAAAAATTCTTTCCCAGTACGAGAAATAAACACATACATGTATTTAAAATTTCAGGAACCATCCCACGATCTGACATATTAAATTCGAATTCATACGTGATCTCTTCCCAATAATGATAATAAAGTTTTTATTCACTACTTTATGTACTTTGTACAAAACATATTTTTCATGTGTGAATGAATATATAAAAATTTGGGAGCCACGCCACAACTGCATTATATCCGAATTTGCGTTATAGCAGGGCGCGTTTTAGCGGGCTTGCACTGTACATCCATATTCATTTGGAAGGTCATTATTTACATGCCTGAGAAGTACAATGGCAAAACCAATGTTAAAGTATGTGGACATTTTGGGATGAGATCAACCTAAAGGTGTCATCCAGTACAATCTGGACTGAATGTTATTAATTGTGATGTCACAATAATCACTACACATGTTGACAAAAACAATCCATACTACCCTATATTGTGATGATAAGACTCTATGCGCTTCTTTCTTGACCCGGTTTAATATGATCTACCATTGCAAAAGTCCATAGGACATATGTTCATTCTATTGCAAATTGTTGTCAATATTAAGCCCAAGAATTATGTTATTTGTAGAGAAATTTCATTCAACTTAGAATCAAATTGTTATTTGGCAATTTTGCTCACTCCTGTTGGGTAGTAATCAATTACTTTAGTCTTGTTTGTGTTTAATTCATGCCATTTTCCTTACACCAGGTATCTATTCTAAGTAAGGCTATATGAAGGGTGAACTTTCGGTCTGAATTAAGCTTTGAAGTCTGATAGATTGGTGTCACCTGCATAAGGATGTTAGATGAAATACAGTTGCCCATTTTCAGTGGTGGACCATTATTGAAAACGAGAAAGAAGAGTGGACCCAGGATTGATCCCTGTGGTATGATAATGAAAAGTTTGCTGATAATGTTTAGAGTAAAAATGACAATATATTTATCAAGGCATATTTTATTTATACAAAAAGAAATATATTCTTGGATGTGACTTACATTTGACACCCATCTTAATAATAATAATAATAATAATAATAATAATAAAGACTTAATGTAGAGAAGGTAACTCAATTAGTAACAGAGCTAATTTACCTTGAGGCATTCCATCTGCTATGAACAATATATACAGTATATACAAAATGATGTGAAAAATCTGGTTTGACACTAAATAATTAAATAATTCTAAAGTAACATATTGTTTCTAGCTGAGGTGTCTCTAAACTGAATAAAAGCTTGAAATGAAATGTGTTACTATACCTAAATGCTTATGAAAATGATGTTTAAAGTGTGTTACTGATTCCAAATGCTTATAAAAATGACGTATGAAATGTGTTACTGATTACAAATACTTATGACGTATGAAATGTGTTACTGATTCCAAATGCTTATGAAAATGACATATGAAATGTGTTACTGAATCCAAATGCTTATGACGTATGAAATGTGTTACTGATTCCAAATGCTTATGAAAATGATGTATGAAATGTGTAACCAATTCCAAATGCTTATGAAAATGGTGTATGAATCGTGTTACCAATTCCAAATGCTTATGAAAGTGATGTATGAAATGTGTTACCAATTCCAAATGCTTATGAAAATGACGTAGATTTCTTACATCATTTTAATGATGAATTTTACCAATAATATTTATACATATGCAACCAAATTTTTACAAATTTATTTACAACTTGAGTATTTCAAATTTTAAAATTATAAGTGAAAGCTTAATGTCTGTAAAAATGAGAAAATAACCACCTATTCTTTGTTAAATTTCAAACAAGAACAAATGTTGATGCAATAGTACACAATTTTATCAAATGTAAAAATATTATTGAAAAGTAAAATCAAATCATATACTAAACCTTGGATGACAATGTACAGTTGCTATGGCAACTCAGCAGTATAGAAAAAGAAGAAACATTTCCTATTATTCAGTGTTCAAACTCAACTGGTTTGTCTTTGTGTAGCACAAGCTTCATTGTGACACGACGCTTGTTGCTAAATGACTTCATCAAAAGGGCATTTACTTCAGATGTGTTGGCTCCAACTATGTTTTGGCCATCGACTGACAGCAAGCTCATCCCAATCTAAAATATTAAAACAGAACCACCATATTTCAACATGCTTATTCATGATCTATTCTAGAACTGAGAAAGATGGGGGGAAATGCCCATCTATTTGTATGAAAAAGGTGTGGGATTCTAAAAAGAGAGTGATTTATAAATGTAAACAAATGTAAGTTGTGCATGAGTTTAATGAATTTGGTTCATTTTTTTAGTGCATCAGCAGGCTCTCACATATGAGCTTTCAACAAGGTTCACACACATTTTTGAACAAAGATTTCAGGGTCTTTTCTTGTTTTTTTAACTAAACAAAATATATTTTTTCAAGGTTCACTTATGACCATCATGAAACAAAATCAAAAACATTCTGGCGAAGAAAACACACATTTTAAATCAAGAGCTATTCCTATTTTGAAACTCTCCCATAGCACTTGAATTAGGCATATGACCATGTACTAAAGCACAACATTTGAATTAGACATATGATCATGTATTAAAATACAGCATTTGAATTAGACACACGACCATGTACTAAAGCACAGCATTTGAATTAGACATATTACCATGTACTAAAGTACAGCATGAATAAGTCATGTGACCATGTACTAAGAGCACAGCATTTGAATTAGACATATTACTATGTACTAAAGCACAGCATTTGAATTAGACATATTACCATGTACTAAAGTACAGCATGAATTAGTCATGTGACCATGTACTAAAAGCACAGCATTTGAATTAGACATATGACCATGTACTAAAACACAGCATTTGAATGACATATTACCACGTACTAAAGCACAACATTTGAATTAGACATATGACCATGTACTAAAGCACATCATTTGAATTAGACATATGACCATGTGCTAAATCACAGGATTTGAAATAGACACATGACCATGTACTAAAGCACAGCATTTGAATTAGACATATTACCATGTACTAAAGTACAGCATGAATTAGTCATGTGACCATGTACTAAAAGCACAGCATTTGAATTAGACATATGACCATGTACTAAAGCACAGCATCTGAAATAGACATATTACCATGTACTAAAGCACAGCATTTGAATTAGTCATATGATTGTGTACTAAAAGCACAGCATTTGAATTAGACATATTACCAATTGTACTAAAGCACAGCATTTGAATTAGTCATATGATTGTGTACTAAAAGCAGAGCATTTGAATTAGACATATTACCAATTGTACTAAAGCAAAGCATTTGAAATAGACATATTACCATGTACTAAAGTACAGCATGAATTAGTCATGTGACCATGTACTAAAAGCACAGCATTTGAATTAGACATATTACCATGTACTAAAGCACAGCATTTGAATTAGACATATTACCATGTACTAAAGTACAGCATGAATTAGTCATGTGACCATGTACTAAAAGCACAGCATTTGAATTAGACATATGGCCATGTACTAAAGCACAGCATCTGAAATAGACATATTACCATGTACTAAAGCACAGCATTTGAATTAGACATATGGCCATGTACTAAAGCACAGCATCTGAAATAGACATATTACCATGTACTAAAGCACAGCATTTGAATTAGTCATATGATTGTGTACTAAAAGCACAGCATTTGAATTAGACATATTACCAATTGTACTAAAGCACAGCATTTGAATTAGTCATGTGACCATGTACTAAAAGCACAGCATTTGAATTAGATATATTACCAATTGTACTAAAGCACAGCATTTGAATTAGACATATTACCATGTACTAAAGCACAGCATTTGAATTAGACATATGATTGTGTACTAAAAGCACAGCATTTGAATTAGACATATTACCAATTGTACTAAAGCACAGCATTTGAAATAGTCATATGATTGTGTACTAAAAGCACAGCATTTGAATTAGACATATTACCAATTGTACTAAAGCACAGCATTTGAATTAGTCATGTGACCATGTACTAAAAGCACAGCATTTGAAATAGACATATTACCAATTGTACTAAAGCACAGCATTTGAATTAGTCATGTGACCATGTACTAAAAGCACAGCATTTGAATTAGATATATTACCAATTGTACTAAAGCACAGCATTTGAAATAGACATATTACCATGTACTAAAGCACAGCATTTGAATTAGATATATTACCAATTGTACTAAAAGCACAGCATTTGAATTAGACATATTACCAATTGTACTAAAGCACAGCATTTGAATTAGTCATGTGACCATGTACTAAAAGCACAGCATTTGAAATAGACATATTACCAATTGTACTAAAGCACAGCATTTGAATTAGACATGTGACCATGTACTAAAAGCACAGCATTTGAATTAGATATATTACCAATTGTATTAAAGCACAGCATTTGAAACAGACATATTACCATGTACTAAAGCACAGCATTTGAATTAGACATATGATTGTGTACTAAAAGCACAGCATTTGAATTAGACATATTACCAATTGTACTAAAGCACAGCATTTGAATTAGGCATATGACCATGTACTAAAGTACAGCATGAATTAGTCATGTGACCATGTACTAAAAGCACAGCATTTGAATTAGACATATTACCATGTACTAAAAGGACAGCATTTGAAATAGACATATTACCATGTACTAAAGCACAGCATTTGGATTAGACATATGACCATGTACTAAAGCACAGCATTTATTACTAGACATCAGTATAACAACTGAAATTCACATATATTGCATGTTACTCATTTAAACAAGGAGAAAAAAATGTTAACTTTACTCTGTTTAACTGCAAATGTTGGTATGAAAAAAGTCTTTTAGAAAAGTGTTGTTTAGTTTTATCCAAATGCCTTTAAAATTTATACCTTGTATAAAAAGAAGGAAGGAATTTAGTTTAAAAAAAGTCCATTAATATCTGGTCAGTGACCTAACATTTTCTTTAAATATAATCTCTCCATGGAATGCACACTAGATACAGTCAAGGACATCCACAGGATGGGACTTTGCATTGTAAATTGTTCCAGCAGTCTATAGATTTTTATGTATTTAGCAGGATCTGAGAGTAAAATTCACAGAAAATGCAAGCTGATGGTGATGAAGGTTACTATTTATGATAATGCTTAACACCACATTCCCAGTGCAAATTAATAAATAATAAACAAAAGTTTATCACAATATGTTTTTGTTAACTTTACAAGAAAATGGGAACTGGGCAACATTACTATTTGCCACTTACACTCATAGTGATCAAATGTTGCCTACATGTTGGTACATTGTGAAGCTAGAGTGGTCTTCATACCTTCCACATAAGAAAAGATACCAATATGCAGTGGACTATGGGGTAACCAGTCTGCTTGAACACTCTAATCACCTCAATGACTAAACTGACAATACAAATATGTTCAGGACATACACCCAAGCAATCCATGTAGCAATTATATATCAAATGATGAAAGAGTTCCATAACCTTTGAAAATTCCAGTAAGAACTCAACAGATTTAACACGGAATCAGTTAAGTTATGCATCAAATATGTATTTGATATGTTTGATATGTGATTAAGTGGCAGCTGAAAATTCCCCATTTTTCCCTAACTGTCATCATCATTTAGAAAATAAAGGGCTTTTCTTGGTAATGAACAAACCTGTAGTTTCTCCCCACTTTTTCCCATTTCCTGGCAGTTTGGAAACCCTGATTCTAGATTAAACCCTTAGTCAATGAGTACGCCATTCACTGGGATACATAATGGCACCGTTGAAAAGAATCAACCTAACTGGTCTATGCTGCCAACTATCCAACATGTATGACAAAAAAATACACAACTGATAATATTGATCTTAACTGATAATTTGTCATTTTGTGCATGAGTTTTATTGACAACAATGTCATACTTTATACGTCAGTTTTAATTCTGTATTTGGTGTATCATGTATGTGTACATACATTTTATTGTAAACAAATAATTTACCTTTTGATGCAAGTATATCAATTCTATCTATATACTGCAGCTTGTCTCGAGTTGTTTTTGTGACTGATATATTTAACATTTGTCTGTATTGTTTTAAATATGTATATTTTTACATGTCTGTCTGTTTTAATAATATCAGCCTTGTTTGATGTTGTTTCCATGATGAATAAAAAAACTAGTCATATTTCTCCTAACTAGTCATGTTTTCATTATCAAATCCAATACCTGTCCTATTTCTCCTTACTGCAGGGCCCTGAGTGGCCGAGTGGTCTAAAGCGCTCTTCGTTACGGATCACGGCCATCTCACCTCTGTCTGCGGCGGTTCGAGTCTAAGATTCAGCCAATGTGGGTATGTGAGAAAGCTTGCTAGTAGCTTCTCATGGGTCGGTGGTTCTTTCCAGGGTTTTCTCAGGTTCTTCCTCCACCATTAATACTGGCTGCCATGTATAGCCTATCGTGTGCTGCAAAATGGCGTTAAACCCCACAACAACAACAAATTTCTCCTTACTAGTAAAATTTCCATGATGGAATCCAATACCTGTGCTATTTCTCCAAACTAGTAAAACTTCCATGATTGAATTAAAAATTGTCCTGTTTCTCCTGACTAGTCAAATTTCCATGATTTAATGCAATATCTGTGCTGTTTCTCCTGACTACCATATTTACTGTATATGTTGGGACACGTTAAAATATTAATTTTTTTTCCTGTCCCAGAACTTTGGTGAAACATTTTTTCACTTTGGTCATATGTCCCAAGACTTAAGAAATGAAATAAATTTGTATTGCATTTGTGCTTGCCGCCCCCACTGCATGTTGCAATAATATAGATAAATAAAACGCTTAATTGATAATAAAAAGAAAGAAACTAACCTTGTGTTGTTATCATTTATATCTTTTTTCAACATGAGCATTAAAGAATAAAATAGCGTAGGCTTCCATACTGTAGCATGTATCAATTATGTCCAATACCACACACCACATTATTCACTGACATGAACATTGAGAAACAATTGTGTGTAGTTGTGCTCTAAGGTTTGAACATGTTATCCAACTGAAAACTGGAGCCAACAAAATTGCAAACAAGAGGGAAATAGTCAACCAATATCTTGAAGATGCCATTTACGCATGACACGGTGCTGGGTGCAAAATAATCAAGATTGAATTATATCCAGGTCTACTGTATGACAGTATTTCGCAAATAAAAATCATCATCTGAAAACACATTCACTTGAGTACAAGGGACAATCTTTTCACCAGCTCAGGTTCAGATTCTTGTGAAGAAAACCAGGAAAAGACACAATTACGTTTATTGAGCATCACGTGTCAATTTGGGTATGTCTCATGGCAGGAGATATGATTACCGTCATTATCTGAAAGGATTTTGTTTTCTCAAGAATTACGTTAAGTTAAGAGATAGCAACAAGCCACTGAGCTGCATATGTTTGGAACTGAAGTTTGTGCAACTAGAGGTAAAAACATTCTGTATTTTACAAACTTTTCAGTTGAACATAATGTTTACTGTTGCTGCATGTTTCAAATACAGAAGTTTAAAATGTTTTCCCGCTTTGCAATAGCAGTTTATGATATTTTGTTACACTTTACTTGAAACTGGTCAAACATATGGAAAATAATCAACTGCCTTACTGAGACAGTGTCATCAGGGTTGGCAGGTCTGTATCATACCAATCACCCTTCAAGTTATTACAGTTACCGTATTTACTGCATATGTTGGGACAAAATAAAATAATTATTTTTCTTCCTGTCCCAGAACTTGTGGTGAAACATTTTTTCACTTTAGTCATATGTCCCAAGACTTATGAAACAAAATAAATTTGTATTGCATTTGTGTTTGCCCCCCCCCCATGCACGTTGCAATAAAAAAGATAAATAAAACGCTTAATTGATAATTAAAATAAAGAAACTAACCTGTGTTGTCATTTATTCCTTTTTTCAACATGAGCATTAAAGAACAAAATATTTCAACGAAATCCGATAAGTGGCGTATGCTTCCATACTGTAGCGTGTATCAATTATGTCCGAAACCACACACCACGTTGTTCATTGACATGAACACTAACAGTTGTGTGTGGTTGTGCTCAAAGGTTTGAACGTGTTATCCGACTGAAAACTGGAGCCAACAAAATCGCAAACAAGAGGGAAATAGTCAACCGAAATGTTGAAGACGGCATTCAGGCATGAAACGGTGTTGGGTGGAAAATAATCAAGATTGAATTATATCCAGGTTTACTGTACGAGTTTGTCGCAAAAAAAAAATTTGTCATTTGAAAATGCATTCACTTGAGTGCAAGTGACAATCTTTTCACCAGCTTGGGTTACAGAATTATCCTTACTATTTACCCGCAGACGTCAATGATCCTTTGTATTAATTGTAACCACATATGCCAAGCACACAGAAGCCCTGGTGGTGAATAAACACAACTGGCAGCAAGCAGTTAACTCCTTCTTTGAACCTTCTGACAGGACATCAAAGACAAAAGTTTATTTTTATTACAAAGCAAGCCGATCTCATAAGCCAACTTTGGTTACTTTTTTTTGCAAAGGATATCAACAAAAAGGTTATTTTATTGTAAAGCAAGCCGACATCAGAAGCTGACTATGCATTCTGTGAAGTAAGCCATTTTTTTTTTTTTTTTTTGAATATACAAAGACGGCCGAGATATGGAAGCAAACTTGGGTTCCTTTTCAACTGTATTCATGGGAATTTTGAAAATAAATTGAAACAATGAAACAAATTTTAAAGTGACACAATATAGTATTTTGTGCACAGATGTCGATGACCCAGCGTCAAACAGAATATTTGCAGAAAATAGAATCATGTGATGAATTTGTGAAGGCCAGAAGAGAAGCAAACGATTTCGTAAACGAAAGGGAAATAATCAACCGATATATTGAAGACAACTGCCATTCATGTATGACATGGTGTTAGGTGCAAAATAGCCAAGATTAATTTATATCCAAGTCTACTGAATGACGGTATCTTGCAAATAAAAATTATTATTTGAAAACACATTCACTTGAGAGCAAGTGACAATGTTTTCGCCAGCACAGGTTACAAAAGTATCATTATTATTTACCCACAGACATCAGTGCACCTTTGCATTAATTATTACTACAGATGCCAAGCACATAGAAGCCCTGGTGGTAAATAAACACAACTGGCAGCCAGCAGTAAACTTCTTCTTTGAACTTACCAATTGGACATCAAAGACAAAGGTTATTTTTATTACAAAGCAAGCCGACTTTGGACTTGGAAGCTGATTTTTTTTTAAAGGATATCAGTACAAAGGTTATTTTATTGCAAAGCAAGCTGAACTCAGAAGCCGACTATAGATTCTTTTAAGTGTGCTGATTTGTTTTATGTTTTAGCTTCAAATAAACAAAGACGGCAGAGATATGGAAGCTAACTTTGGTTCCTTTTCACCAGTATTCACAAAAATTTTGAAAATAAAGTGATTGTTGTTGTTTCAGGGTTTAATGCCATTTTTCAGCACAAGATAGGCTATACATGGCGGCCAGTATAACTGGTGGAGGAAGAACCCTGGAAAACCCAGGGAAGAACCACCAACCCACGAGAAGCTACTGACAGGCTTTCCCATGTACCCACGCTAGCTGATCCTTGGACTCGAACCCAAGCAGATAGAGGTGAGATGGCAGTGATCTGGAATGGTGAGCGCTTTAGACCACTCGGCCTCTCGAGGCCCAGAAAATAAAGTGAAACAATCGAACAGTTTTTAAAGTTACACAATATAGTGTTTTGTGTGTTAACATCAATGACCCAGCATCATCCAGAAGATTTGGAGAAGAAAAAAAAACGTGATAAATTTGTGAAGACCAGAAGAGAAACAGATCATTTTGCCAACAATATGATCATTAACATGGATGAAACTCTAGTGTACTTTGATCACATTCCTGGATGGACTGACAATAAGATGGGCGTCAATAGTGTGAGAATTAGCAAGACTAGTGCAGATTTGAAAAAATCTGACTTTTGTCCTTGCAGTTTCTGCTTCAGGTGGTGTGTTGCCTCTAACAATTTTTCACAGTAGGAGAAAGCTAAAAAATATTTATGTACCAAAAAAATAGATCGTATGTGTGCAGGAGAAGGGTTGTGTTGATGAGATGCTACTGCAGTTTATTAAAGAGTTTTATCTCAAGTACACAGTTTTATATTTTGTAAAATAAAATTTCAGTTGGAGTGCAATTGCCGACATGCAATTTTTGAATGATCTAAAAGGTGTCCCACAACTTATGACTCGAAAAAATGATGTGTCCCAGAACATACAGTGCACAAAAAATTACTTTTAAAATTAATTATGGTGTCCCAACAAATACGGTGTCCCAACATATATGGTAAGTACGTAGTCAAGTTTCCATGATTTAATGCAATATCTGTCCTGACACTAACATAATGCAGTACTATCAATGAAGTGCTCTGGGTGTACCTCTTCCAATGACTGATAGCTATAAATGAAGTGCTCTGGGGTGTACATCTTCCACTGACTGATAGCTATAAATGAAGTGCTCTGGGTGTACATCTTCCACTGATGATAGCTATAAATGAAGTGCTCTGGGTGTACATCTTCCAGTGACTTACAGCTATAAATGAAGTGCTCTGTGTGTACATCTTCCAATGACTTACAGCTATAAATGAAGTGCTCTGGGTGTACATCTTCCAGTGACTAATAGCTATAAATGAAGTGCTCTGGGTGTACATCTTCCAATGACTTATAGCTATAAATGAAGTGCTCTGGGTGTACATCTTCCACTGACTGATAGCTATAAATGAAGTGCTCTGGGTGTACATCTTCCACTGACTGATAGCTATAAATGAAGTGCTCTGGGTGTACATCTTCCAATGACTGATAACTATAAATGAAGTGCTCTGGGCTGGGTGTACATCTTCCACTGACTGATAGCTATAAATGAAGTGCTCTGGGCTGGGTGTACATCTTCCACTGACTGATAGCTATAAATGAAGTGCTCTGGGGTGTACATCTTCCACTGCCTGATAGCTATAAATGAAGTGCTCTGGGTGTACATCTTTGACTAACTGATAGCTATAAATGAAGTGCTCTGGGGTGTACATCTTCCACTGACTGATAGCCATAAATGAAGTGCTCTGGGGTGTACATCTTCCACTGACTGATAGCTATAAATGAAGTGCTCTGGGTGTACATCTTTGACTAACTGATAGCTATAAATGAAGTGCTCCGGGTGTACATCTTCCACTGACTGATAGCTATAAATGAAGTGCTTTGGGGTGTACATCTTCAACTGACTGATAGCTATAAATGAAGTACTTTGGGTGTACATCTTCCACTGACTGATAGCTATAAATGAAGTGCTCTGGGTGTACATCTTCCAGTGACTGATAGCAATAAATGAAGTGCTCTGTGTGTACATCTTCCAATGACTGATAGCTATAAATGAAGTGCTCTGGGTGTACATCTTTGACTAACTGATAGCTATAAATGAAGTGCTCTGGGTGTACATCTTCCACTGACTGATAGCTATAAATGAAGTGCTCTGGGGTGTACATCTTCAACTGACTGATAGCTATAAATGAAGTGCTCTGGGCTGGGTGTACATCTTCCACTGACATAGCTATAAATGAAGTGCTCTGGGTGTACATCTTCGACTGACTGATAGCTATAAATGAAGGGCTCTGTGGTGTACATCTTCCACTGACTGATAGCTATAAATGAAGTGCTTTGGGGTGTACATCTTCAACTGACTGATAGCTATAAATGAAGTACTTTGGGTGTACATCTTCCAGTGACTGATAGCAATAAATGAAGTGCTCTGGGGTGTACATCTTCCAATGACTGATAGCTATAAATGAAGTGCTCTGGGTGTACATCTTCCAATGACTTACAGCTATAAATGAAGTGTTCTGGGTGTACATCTTCCAATGACTTATAGCTATAAATGAAGTGCTCTGTGTGTACATCTTCCAATGACTGATAGCTATAAATGAAGTGCTCTGGGTGTACATATTCCACTGACTGATTGCTATAAATGAAGTGCTCTGGGTGTACATCTTCCAATGACTGATAGCTATAAATGAAGAGCTCTGGGTTTACATTTTCCAATGACTTATAGCTATAAATGAAGTGCTATGGGGTGTACATCTTCCACTGACTGACAGCTATAAATGAAGTGCTCTGGGTTTACATTTTCCAATGACTTATAGCTATAAATGAAGTGCTATGGGTGTACATCTTCCAATGACTGATAGCTATAAATGAAGTGCTCTGGGTGTACATCTTCCACTGATGATAGCTATAAATGAAGTGCTCTGGGTGTACATTTTCCACTGACTGATAGCTATAAATGAAGTGCTCTGGGTGTACATCTTCCAGTGACTGATAGCTATAAATGAAGTGCTCTGGGTGTACATTTTCCACTGACTGATAGCTATAAATGAAGTGCTCTGGGTGTACATCTTCCACTGACTGATAGCTATAAATGAAGTGCTCTGGGTGTACATCTTCGACTGACTGATAGCTATAAATGAAGTGCTCTGGGTTTACATTTTCCAATGACTTATAGCTATAAATGAAGTGCTATGGGGTGTACATCTTCCACTGACTGACAGCTATAAATGAAGTGCTTTGGGTTTACATTTTCCAATGCCTTATAGCTATAAATGAAGTGCTATGGGGTGTACATCTTCCACTGACTGATAGCTATAAATGAAGTGCTCTGGGTTTACATTTTCTAATGACTTATAGCTATAAATGAAGTGCTTTGGGGTGTACATCTTCCACTGGATGATAGTCAAAGAATTTGGACAGCATTACATCAGTAAACTGTCTTCTTTGACTGTGGAGTATACTTTCTTTGACTGTGGAGTATACTTTCTCCAAATGACCAATAGTTATTTGCCCATAATAATTATTCAGTATTTGCAACAATAATAGCAATGATGAATTCAGAATGTTTTTGGATTAAATCTTGGAGTTCATTATGCTATACAACAAAATAAATATGAAATAAATATAGTCTTTTCTTGATAGCAGTTTTCTGAAATTGCTGTAAAAGCCATACAGACACTGCATATCTGTATAGGGATATACATTTGCAAGGATGAGGTGTAATTCCAACTCTTACATCTCTCACAAAAACCAATACCTTAATCCGATCATCATCAGCTGCTGCACCAGAAGGCGAGATTTTGGCCACTCTCACCAGTTCTTTACGACCATTTTGACTTCCACCACTAAGCTCCAAGCCTACAATAATAAATTAATATCGGTTATATGAAGAAAACTGGAACATCAGCAAATCTCCCATCAATACAAGTAACTCTGTTGCCAATATGCATTTACAAGGATGATGCTTTGTTTCATGCTTACATCAATTTTTACTTGAAATGCAATATGCATATATGCATATATATATATATATATATATATATATATATATATATATATATATATATATATATATAGAGAGAGAGAGAGAGAGAGAGAGAGAGAGAGGGAGAGAGAGAGAGAGGGAGAGACAGAGTGTGTGTTATGTATATTTGATTTAATTACATCTGATTTAATAAATATTTATTTCAATTTAATTGTTTGTCAGTTTTAATTTTTTTTATATTTTTCATTACATGATATTGTAATGTTAATTTATTCACTAGAAATGATACTTTTTTCAGAAAATAGTTTGACCTTGACTGTTAGTTTTTAAACACCAGCTGTTGATCTAAATCCTGACCTTATTTCAAAATTTGTAGCAACCATCATAAATAAGTTCTATTTTAAAATGATTGGTTTGTTGTCAAGGTCACACTGGGTAAATGTGATCTGTAGCAAGTACTTGCCTAATATAACCTTTGAGAAGATAATCATGTGACCCCTAGTTTACATTAATAATATGATATAACCCATGTTCTGGAGAATTAATTTCAGTAAAAGCTGGACTGTTAAACTGTTAGTTGTATGTTGTGCTGTTTGGAGTTATTTCAAATTACTTGGAATCAAAAGGATTCATTGTTTTTTTTCTGGAAAATACATGTGCTCATGTAATAGTGTGGAACAAGAACAGTTTTTTTATAAAAATTTATTCAGCTAACAGAAACCAGAGTGATAATTCTTGTTTCTACAAGGACTTGTAAACTTCAACACTACAGATTGCAGCATACGTCATCATCTTCCATCTTGGATTCTTTGTCGGGATTCGAACGTGAAATCAGAAGAACATTTTGTTATTAGGACTACAAAAAGTTTATTCTTGGATTATTTTTGGATTTGATTCTATAAAACTAAGTTCATATTTTTTCTTTTTTACAGAATTTTTCCAGGGAAATAAATTATTGTGTTTTTTCAAAGCTTGTTGTTTTCACTCTTTCTTGTGTCACTGTTTATTTGAGCCTAAACAAGTGACATAAGAGAGAGAGAGAGAGAGTGAGACAGAGACAAATTCTCTTCACTAGGGGTAATACAATTTGTTTCCAAAAGACAAATTAATTACAAAACAAACATAAAAATCCAAACCAAACTAGAAACATGTACATTGGGTAGTGCCTTGCCAAAGTCATTAATTTCAATGGGATAATGTTGTACAGCAGAAATTTAATTGTAAACAATCAGTTCATGTAGTGGTAATAACAAACTATATGTAGGCAATTAACATCTTTTCAATGAGTGTTCCAATGCTGTATATGATCACTTCCCAGCACTTTGTGAAAACTGATGAGGAATGTCCCTGCCCTGCACTTTGTAAACATTCACAATGAATGTTCCAACCCTGTGCTTTGTAAGCACCCACAATTAAAGTTAAAATCCAGCATTATTTGGGACACCCACAATGAATGTCCCAGCTCTGCACTTTGTGAACCCCACCATGAATGTCCTAGTCCAGCACTTTGTAAACACCTACAAAAAATGTTATGGTCTAGCACTTGGTGAACACCCACAATTAATGTCTTGGTCAAGCACTTTGTGAACACCCACTATTAATGTCTTGGTCCAGCACTTTGTGAACACCCACTATTAATGTCTTGGTCCAGCACTTTGTGAACACCCACAATTAATGTCTTGGTCCAGCACTTTGTGAACACCCACAATGAATATCTTGGTCCAGCACTTTGTGAACACCCACAATGAATGTCCTGGTCCAGCATTCTGTTAAAAGTTATCTACCAAAACTGTCACTGATTTTGGAACTAGGTCAGCAACAAGATACAATGTTTCTATTAGTTGTTTACATAGAAAATAAAATAAAAAATAAAAAAAAATAATTTCTGGAAAATGTCAAATCCAATAAACAATGTCACATTACAATAACATGTAATGGAATAAAACTTTTAAAACTAACAAACAATTAAATTAAATATACATAACAAATGTTACCAGTACAGCAGCAAAGCTCAAAACAAGAGATACCTGGTGGTGGCAAGGGGAGGTAATGGGAAACAGTTATTGCCCTTTGAATATATGAGAGAGACAAGAAAAGACGATTTTCATCTTGTAGTAGGGCTGGATTCACAAGGCAGCAGGCTAATATTCCTAATGTAACACGATTGGGTAATGTATTTAAAGGAGAAAGTATGACAAAGAATTTTTTTAAATATGCAGATTTTTGATATTTCAAAAACCATTTTGCTGCTTATTTTAATCTCAAACAATATGAAAAACATATAAAAGATGTCTTTCAATGTTTATCTGTTTTTAAAAACAAGGAAAAACTATTAGTTACATGGCATGGAAAATTCTGCAAAACATTTTGTAAATGGCAGTACATGCACCTTGGTTATTGCCATAAAAGTAATGAATCTATTTTGATATTTCTTCATCTTTTTTGGATGTCACATATCCTTTCTAAATCATTATCATTTATATGTACTGACTTTTATTTAATTTATCATTTATATGTACTGAATTTTATTTAAATTATTATTTCTAATGTACTGACTGTTATTTAAATTATCATTTATATGTACTGACTTTTATTTAAATTGTCATTTATATGTACTGACTTTTATTTAATCATTTATAATGTATTGACTTTTATTTCAATCATTATCATTTACAATGTATTGACTTTTATTTCAATCATTATCATTTATAATGTACTGACTTTAATTTCAATCATTATCTTTTATAATGCATTGCCTTTTTTTTAAATTCTCATTTATAATGTACTGACTTTCATTTCAATCATTATCTTTTATAATGCACTGCCTTTTTTTAAATTCTCATTTATAATGTACTGACTTTCATTTCAATCATTATCTTTTATAATGCATTGACTTTTTTAAAATTCTCATTTATAATGTACTGACTTTTATTTTAAATCATGATCACTTATAATGTACTTACTTTTATTTCAATCATTATCATTTATAATTTGTTGAATTACATTTTAAATCATTATTTATAATTTGTAAAATCTCGTTTTAAAACATTATAAATTATAATTTCTTGAATTTCATTTTGAATCATTATAATTTATAATTTGTTGAATTTCATTTTTAAGTTGTTATCATTCATAATTTGTTGAATTTAATTTTAAATTGTTATCATTTATAATTTGTTGAATTTCATTTTAAATCATTATAATTTATAATTTGTTGAATTTCATTTTAAATCATTATAATTTATAATTTGTTGACATTCATTTCAAAACACTATCATTTGTAATTTGATGACTGTCATTTTAAATCAACATTTATGATTTGAAAGTTGATACATGATCTGAGCATTTTATGCATTTTTATAATTATTCTTGTTTTTTATGATTTTTTTTAATCATTCAGCCTTTTATAAATTTTGTAACCATTCTTCAACTTTTTTAATGAATTTGTGTATTTATTCCTAGCTTTTTTTAATTTTTTTAATCAATCTGCAACTTTTTTTCAATATATTTTGAACTTGAAAAGTGGCATTCATATGAACATAATAGAAGCATTTGTATTTTGGAGATGTGGCATAAAATCAGCTTCAATGACCTAATACTATCACAGCTTAACCAAACTATTTGCTATAAATTTCAAGGAAACGTAATAATAGATCAAAATGCTTTCTGTGCGGTAAATGTTTAAGACAAGTTGAGTATATTAAATAAAATTATAAATACTATAAGTGTTCAATCTTTAGGCCCCAATGGAAAAAAACCCAACTGTTATGCCTGGTGGCGAAACTTAGACAAAGTGAACCATATAATTCAAAAATTAAGATTTTCTCAATCATAAATTGAGAAAAGTCAAAGCATGACTGATTTGGCAAGAAAGAAGAAAGTTTCATATACAAAAGTATTTAAAGTAATTCTGCCATGCTGTGTACAAATTCCGGACAGGAGTTGGCTGGTGTTGTACTCACATGTACAAATGAAGTTGCATGACTCTGTAGCTGACACCACAAAAACTAACATGAACACAGCATTTAGCCAATAAAGTATGAGACAGATGACAATGACCAATTTTTGGTGGGCTGGTTTTTCAGTTTTGGTAGGCTAGTGCTTCATTCAACAAGTCATATCCACACAAGACTCACCATCAATGCTTCAGAATCTTATCCAAGTGCAAAAAGGATATCAATGTTATGAGAGACAGACATAAAAATGGCAAGGTTTAACATTATACACCCCTTCCACATTCATGGTATTAAACAATTTTTTTATATATGTCATTAAGCATTAAGATATATGCTGTAGTCAATCTAAAGATAGTACTTAACAAAGCAGCTTTGATATTACCAATATTTTCATTTGAAAGAAGGCATAAACCTAACAGTTCATCAATAACATTTCAATCTTAAAGATGGCATAGACTCCACGTAAGAGTCATTGACTCTGTTTCTGTTTTAGAAACTGCATCTTAGCTTTATATATCAGAGACAATTTGCTGAAGGTATTCTATTCCTAACCTTAACATCAGTCTTAGAAGACATTTAGTTGTGCTCGTTTCAGATAATTTAATTCAATCATTCATTGGAATTATAAAGTGCTCTGATATTTGGATTGAATGGCTGTTTTGGAATTACTGTGAATTCATTTAAAGACATTTTGGATTATATCATTGTGATTTATCAAGGCTATCGAACTTCATTCGAATACTATTGGAACTCACTGGGATTACTTGATATTTTTGGACTTTATAAAACTATTTCATTTACCAAACTGCAAATTATTTTTTTATTTTTCACTTTGTATTTTAGTGAAATAAATTATATTTGGAATTTTAAAAGACTTGTTGGCATTCAGATTTTCTTGTTACTTAGTTTAAAGCCATAGAGTCCTAACTTCATTAACATTTTGATCTGAAAGATGGCATAAACCGCACAGGTCATTTTTTTTCTCTCAAACTTTTGAATTTTGTGTTTGAAATCACCTTCAGCTGTTATGTTATAGGTCATTAGTGAAGGGGTACTTTTTTGCATACTTATGTAACAACCCTTACTACATGGTAAGTAGTGATGGGGAACTTTTTCTCATACTTATTTAATAACCCTTACTACATGGCAATTAGTGATGGGGCACATTTTCTCATACTTATGTAACAATCCTGACTATATGGTATTTAGTGATGGGGTACTTATTCTTATACTTATGTAATAACCCTTCCTACACAGTAATTAGTGATGAGGTACTTTTTCTCATACTTATGTAACAATCCTGACTATATAGGAAGTAGTGAGGAAATACTTTTTCTCATATTTATTTAATAACTCTTACTACATGGTAATTAGTGATGGGGTACATATTCTCATACTTAAGTAATAACCCTTCCTACAAGGTAAATAGTGATGGGGTACTTTATCTCATACTTATGTAATAACCCTTCCTACAAGGTAATTAGTGACAGGGTACTTTTTCTCATACTTATGCAACAACCATTACTACATGGTAATTAGTGAGGAAATACTTTTTCTCATATTTATGTAACAACCCTTACTACACTGTAATTAATGATGGCATACTTTTTCTCATATTTATGTAATAACCCTTACTACATGGTAATTAATGATGGCATACTTTTTCTCATACTTATGTAACAACCCTTACTACATGGTAATTAGTGACAGGGTACTTTTTCTCATACTTGTGTAATAACCCTTGCTAGATGGGGATAGATATTCAACTAAAAGTAGGACAAGAAAATGTTGAATTTTAAGCAACTTTAAGGACAAAAAAACCAGCTGATATTTAAGCAACTTTGGACTGTTTTGGCTATTCCTATATCTATAAAAAATTTGAACATATCAAGCACTCTAATATTTCATCAGCAATCATTGTTCCTAAAATAAATCTTATATGGGTTTTTTGGCATGAAAAATGTGTGAATTTGTGTATAAGCATCACTATATGAAGCTCTGTCAGATTCCATTTTACCTAAACTGAGCTTGGTTTTGGACAGGCAAACCACAATAGCTCCTTTTAATTTATCATTTTACCTAAACTGGGCTTGGTTTTGGACAGGCAAACCACAATAACTCTTTTTAATTTCTCATTTAACCTAAACTGGGCTTGGTTTTAGACAGGCAAACCACAATTGCTCCTTTTAATTTCTCATTTTACCTAAACTGGGTTTGGTTTTAGACAGGCAAACCACAATCGCTCCTTTTAATTTCTCATTTTCATCTGATCCGGAAGAGCCATTACTGTGAAAAGAAATTAACACTATAAGAGAAAGATAAACAAGGCCAAATTAAAAACTTCTGTGTGTTTCTGGTTACCTGACTGACCCATTTTTTCCTGCTAAAATTACATTATTAAAAAAAATTGAAAATGGAAAAGTAATTGGAGACAAAAGTAAGAATGGTATGTAAATAGGATTGAAATTAAATTCTTGATGCAAATTATGCTTATTTTCTAGCTTATGCTTCATTTAAATCTGTCCCTTCCTACATACTGTAACCACAACCACAAGTTTTTTTTATTTGGCCCAACAGTTAATTATCTAACAAAATGCTACTTGTTTCACCATCATTATGACATTTTTATGAAATTATGGAATTTTTACAGATTTTCTATATAATTTTTTTACTCTGTGCCCTTCTTTCTCATTAAAAACCCATCAGAGAGAGCAAATTTATTGTCTGTGACCTTTACCATAAATATTTTGAAGGAAAAAAAAAGTCCAGTTCATGCTTCCAAATTGTTCTGCTATTTATTACAAACATTTATTACATTTATATTACAAACATTAATAATAGCTTCTGCTATTTATTACAAACATTTATTACATTTATATTACAAACATTAATAATAGCTTCTGCTATTTATTACAAACATTTTACCTTACAATAAAACCTGGACAAGGAGTAACATAAAGCAACCTGCAAAATCCCTTCTATATCAATACTTTTAAAGTATGACTTTGTTAACATTTAAAGGCAAATTAGCAAAATAATGACTATATGGTGTTAATTTACAGTAAAGTTCTAAACATGTAAAAATGAAGAACTGCATCAAACCTGTAAGAAGAAAGACCCTTCCATATAAAGATAAACCCTTCCATTTTAAAGTAAACCCTTCTATATAAATATAAACACAACGTAGAACAAGGCAAAAATACAAAAGGCATTTTGAAGTAATGAGTTGAAATAACATTTTCTGAAGAAAAAACAAACCTTCAAAACAGTAATTTTCACTTAAGCATCAACTAGGACTCTATACAATCGGCAGATAACTCCATCACTGGTCAGCTCCATTATATTGACAGGACTCTGTTCCTTTAGCAAAGATGCTGGCTATCATGCAAACAAAGATCTGCATTCCTGCCCAACCAATATTACATTAAATGATTTCAGGACCACTTCCCATAATCTTTAAAAAAAACTTCACAGATTTTGAGGTTGTGAGAAAGAAAGAGTTATGTTTCTTGAATACCAATCTTAGTAGTATGCTGGTAATTATGTCTAAGTCTACCTTTGCTTTGCATCACTGCTTTCATCTGAAATTTCATGGTCAAGATACTGGAACCGGTGTGAAATACTGTGTACTGGAGTGGATTTTTTACTGGCATCATCTGGAATGTTCTCCTGCATGATTTTTATCACTTCCTTTTTGGTTGCTACCTCCCACTTGTACTGGTCTACTGGCTTGATGTGAAAATGGCCATCTTCATCTGTATGAAATGAAAATAAAAACATTACTTGCTTTTTTTTTTATCTTTACTGTCATAATAAACAAAACAAACATAGGCTGGCTACAGCAACCAAACATTACTGTTTCTGGTATGACAGTATATAACAATCTGTGCTCTATATTTTCAAACAACTAGGGCTGCCTTGTTGTATTTCTGCAATACATAAAATTGTAAATTCCAAGAATAAATACACTTTTATAAATCAAATGAATTTATGATACTTATCATTTATGGTTAATGGAGGCAATTTGTTTCAAGGAGATACATTTTAAGACCTGTATTAATTATGGAAAATAGCCAAGTCCTGGATGCTCTTGTTAATGGAGGAGATACATTTTGAGACCTGTATTAATTATGGAAAATAGCCAAGTCCGGGATGCTCTTTCATTAAACTTTTAAAAGTATGAAGTCTATTAGGAAATGAAAAGCTTTATGGTACTTTAGTCTAAATCACTGGAACATGTCTGAGTGATATAGAATCTAGCTAGTCTGAATCAGTGGAACATGTCTGAGTAATATGGAATCTAGCTAGTTTTTCTCAATCACTTGAACATGTCTGAGTCATATAGAATCTAGCTAGTTTGTCTGAATCACTGGAACATGTCTCAGTAATATAGAATCTAGCTAGTCTGAATCACTGGAACATATCTGAGTGATATGGAACCTAGCTAGTCTCAATCACTGGAACATGTCTGAGTAACAGAATCTAGCTAGCTGGTCTGAATCATGGGAACATGTCTGAATAATATAGAATCTAGCTAGTCTGAATCACTGGAACATATCTGAGTAATATGGAATTTAGTTAGCTAGTCTGAATCATTGGAACATGTCTGAATAAAATATAGAACCTTTCTATTCTGAATCACTGGAACATGTCTGAGTAATACAGAATCTAGCTAGTCTGAATCACTGGAACATGCCTTAGTAATATGGAATCTAGCTAGTTAATCTGAATCAATGGAACATGTTTGAGTAATATAGAATCTGGCTAGTCTGAATCACTGGAACATGCATGAGTAATATGGAATCTAGCTATTCTGAATCACTGGAACATGTCTGAGTAATACAGAATCTAGCTAGTTAGTCTGAATCATTGGAACATGTCCAACTAATATAAAATCTATCTAGTCTGAATCACTGGAATATATCGGACTAATATAGAATTTAGCTAGCCTGAATCACTGGAACATGCCTCAGTAATATAGAATCTAGTTAGCTAGTCTGAATCATTGGAACATGTCTGAATAATATAGAATCTAGCTAGTTTGAATCACTGGAACATGTCTGAGTAATATAGAATCTAGCTAGTCTGAATCACTGGAGCATGCCAGAGTAATATGGAATCCAGCTAGCTAATCTGAATCAATGGAACATGTCTGAATAATATGGAATCTATCTAGTCTGAATTACTGGAACATATCAGACTAATATAGAATCTAGCTATTCTGAATCACTGGAACATTACTGAGTAATATAGAATTTAGCTAGTCTGAATCAATGGAACATGCATGAGTAATATGGAATCTAGCCAGTCTGAATCACTGGAACATGAGTAATATAGAATCTAGCTAGCTAGACCGAATCATGGGAACATGTCTGAATAAAATAGAATCTAGTTAGTCTGAATCACTAGAACATGTCTGAGTAATATAGAATCTAGCTAGTTTGTCTGAATCACTGGAACATGTCCAAGTAATATAGAATCTAGCTAGTCTGAATCACTGGCACATGTCTGAGTAATATAGAATCTAGTAAGTTTGTCTGAATCACTGGAACATGTCTGAGCAATATGGACTCTAGTTAGTCTGAATCAATAGAACATGTCTGAGTAATATGGAATCTAGCTAGTTTTTTTCTGAATCAATGGACTGTCTCTGAGAAATCCAGAATCTAGCTAGCTAGTCTGAATCAATGGAATATGTCTGAGGTAAGCTCGATTCATCTGAACATCTCTTAGTAATATTTTGTATTGCTAAAAATCATTTCAAAGCAATGAAAAATTGTGTGCTATCAAATCATTTGTCAGTCAGTTTAACTTCCATAGAACAGTGCCTTCCTTAGCCATGCAAAATATGGCATATATTGTGTAATCTGCTGCACCATTCTGAAGGAATAGACATTTAATGGATGCAACAGAAAAATGTACAGTGTATATGGAAACATCAACTGTCTGGCTGCAGATATTATCCATAGAATTTAAATGTTAAAACTGCACATATGTTTACATGAAACAAGCATTACATTATATGAAAAATCATGTCAGCTATTCATAAACAAAAGCTCAACTGAGTCAGTATATTATATGCATATTTACATTCAGAGTACATGTAGTCACACACACAGACATACACACACACAGAGCACTGATAATAAGATATATTTATATATGGTCATAATAAACAAAAAATTTAAATGAATATGCTCCAACTAGGTATACTGTGTATATACAGTCCAACTATGTACACTGTGTATATACAGTCCAACTAGGTACACTGTGTATATACAGTCCAACTAGGTACACTGTATATACAGTCCAACTAGGTACATTGTGTATATACAGTCCAACTAGGTACACTGTGTATATACAGTCCAACTAGGTACAATGTGCATATACAGTCCAACTAGGTACACTGTGTATATACAGTCCAACTAGGTACACTGTGTATATACAGTCCAACTAGGTACATTGTGTATATACAGTCCAACTAGGTACAATGAGCATATACAGTCCAACTAGGTACACTGTGTATATATAGTCCAACTAGGTACACTGCATATATACAGTCCAACTAGGTACACTGTGTATACAGTCCAACTAGGTACACTGTGTATATACAGTCCAACTAGGTACATTGTGTATATACAGTCCAACTAGGTACATTGTGTATATACAGTCCAACTAGGTACACTGCATATATACAGTCTAACTAGGTACACTGTGTATATACAGTCCAACTAGGTACACTGTGTATATACAGTTCAACTAGGTACACTGTGTATATACAGTCCAACTAAGTACACTGCATATATACAGTCCAACTAGGTACACTGTGTATATACAGTCCAACTAGGTACACTGTGTATATTCAGTCCAAAAGTAGTGAGACAATAAAGTGGAAGGTTAGTGAATATATACTTGCGTTGTAATGTATTTGTTAAATTGAACAGGCTACAATTTTCAACCATTGAATTATAATTGCATGCATTTTTATTTGTACATTCCCTAATTTCCTTTTTTGGGATTCAATCCATTCCAAGTTAATGATCCTGAATATTGAAAACTTTTTTTAAAGAGTTTTTTATTTGGTTTTGGGATGGAAAAGTAGTTAGCTGATATTGATCTTAAACTGGGAGTGTTGCCTTGTTTTCTACCATGAAATAGTTAATTGAGCAGATATATATATATATATATATATATATATATATATATATATATATATATATATATATATATATATATATATATATATATATGGTCACAAAAACTTATAATGTTGCAAATACAAAACAACTATCCAACATTTCAAGCTGAACAAGCTCTTCATCAAAAGAAACAATATATATCCACAAAACAAATGCTCAACACCAAACAAACACTAAACAAACAAAAAAAAAACATTAAACATAAAGGTCAAAATAAACTCTAAACTCCTACATATTTGAATAATGGTGAAATATGCAAACAAGGGATACAAAAAAAAATAGAATAAAAACAAATGATGAACTTAAAAATCAGCCATAAAACAGGTCAACCACATAACTGTTTTATCCTGCCATCAGCTCAACAGACTCAAATAATGGGTTATCCTGCCTATCACGCCGAGAAGCAGAGTATATTGATCAAACTCCAGCTAGGAATAAAGGATGGACACCATGCAAGGCAACTAATCAATGCAGTCTATAAAATATACAACAGAAAGAAATTACATCCTGATAAGTTATGCATGGATGTACTAAGGAGGTGTGTCAAGAATATGGCGTAGGGGAGATAATTGACAAGAGTTCAAATAATAGTAATAATAATAGTAACAGTGCATGCAAAGAGTTATGGAATATTTACTTGGGTAAATAAAATTGCAAAACACAACACATGTCTCATTAACTCATGCCTAGCTGTAGTTTTGATAAGATTGCATTAGGAAGATGAGACATTTATTTAGGCTGAATTCCCAATGAGTTTTCAATTATATCCAACATTATTCCTTATGCGTATATTTTGATATCTTGAGGTACTTGACTGAATGCTCAGTAAATCATCTTGAGGTACTCAGCTAGATGCCCAGTAAAGCATGTTGAGGGACTTGACTGAATGCCCATTAAAGCATCTCAAGGGATTTGACTGAATGCCCAGTAAAGCATCTCAAGGGACTTGACTGAATGCCCATTAAAGCATCTCAAGGGACCTGACTGAATGCCCATTAAAGCATCTCAAGGGACTTGACTGAATGCCCAGTAAAGAATATTGAGGGACTCAATTGAATGCCTAGTAAAATATCTCGAGGGACTCAACTTAAGGCCCAGTAAAGTATCCCTTTCAAATTTTTCTTTGTAGTAATTCATATTCTGAAATCAAGAGTTTCACTAAAGTATTGAATGGTGCAAATCTTGCATGTTAAAGAATAGATTACATTGCAAGTACTACACCCTAACTTCTGACTGATAGCATAGCTAACTCCTTTTGTCAAACTTCTGAATGACATGGTCTTGGACACATCTTTGCGAATTAGATGATGTTTGTCCTTGCATATGGCCTGAATCTGAGGTCTTGTTGAAAGATACCATGGCAGATACCAGTTGGTCCTTCAAATTTGTACATCTATGGTATGATGCCATAAGAACTTCTTGAAATATGCCTTTCAAATGTTTCAGATTTTTACATCTCTGCCATGAAGCCATATGAACTTCTTGAAATATCCCTTTCAAATGTTTCAGATTTTTACATCTCTGCCATGAAGTCATTGGAACTTCTTGAAATATCCCTTTCAAATGTTTCAGATTTTTACACCTCTGCCATGAAGCCATAGGAACTTCTTGAAATATCCCTTTCAAATGTTTCAGATTTGTACATGTATGCCATGGAGCCATAGGAACTTCCTGAAATATCCCTTTCAAATGTTTCAGATTTTTACGTCTCTGCCATGAAGCCATAGGAACTTCTTGAAATATGCCATTCAAATGTTTCAGACTTTTACATGTATGCCTGAAGCCAGAGGAACTTCTTGAAATATGCCTTTCAAATGTTCAGAGGATGTATGCCTGAAGCCATAGCAACCTCTTGAAATATGCCTTTCAAATGTTTCAGACTTTTACATGTATGCCTGAAGCCAGAGGAACTTCTTGAAATATCCCTTTGAAATGTTTCAGATTTGTATGTCTATGCCATGAAGCCATAGGAACTTCTTGAAATATTCCTTTCAAATGTTTCAGACTTTTACATCTATGCTATGAAGCCAGAGGAACTCTTGAAATATGCCTTTCAAATGTTTCAGAGGATTCAATCTTGTCATAATTTGTCTGAATGATCTTTGTAAGTTTTGGGCATCAGGGTGGAAAGTAACCATGAAGGGTATGTGTATTTTGCTTTTCTTGGTTTTGTTTTGCTGCCCCTTATGATTTCCATTTTGGTTTTATATTGTTAATAAATCTACACCCGCTTAGAGGTCTACTGAGTGCCACAGTGAGAAGCTTGTGCTCATGAAAACACTGGCATACAAAGGGGCCTTTAAGTGCTGCCAACTGCAAGTCTATTCATTTATAGGAAGTGTTGGTTGTTGAATACAAAACTTAAACTTATGAACAGGTTTTAAAAATTCAATTAAATAGTATTTAGCGGGGAAAGTTCAGGTTGACCATCCCATGCTTCCTTGCAGACCATGATATCTACCTCATATGGCATGATCCTGTAAAAAGAACAAACACCCATAGCTATAAGGAGTGTTATCTGGAAGGTTAGTTTTTGTTGGGAGTGTACAGATTGTATAAGGAGTGTTATCTGGAAGGTTAGTTTTTGTTGGGAGTGTACAGATTGTACCTTGATATGTCAAGGCAGTTTTTCCATGAAAGGTCAAAGGTAATAATAAAAAAATTCAGAATTTTTTTTGGTGGGATAGTTGTTTCTTAAGTGAATGACTGGCCTCTCCAGGTTCTCTTGTTTGAATATTTAACCTTCCTGGTTTGGGGTCACCTTGTAGGAAGTAAGTCAGTGTTTTGTCATCAATGTGACATATGGTAGGTCTAAGACACAGTTTTAGCATTTTCAACTGTTGGGTCATAACTGAGTTTCTGATAAAATAATAAAATAAAATAGAGACAAACAGTCATACATATAATTATATTGTTATAAAGGATATACAATATATCAATTTATATCTTATCGAGATTATCCTATACTTGTCTAGATGCAATTTGATTTAGTGCATTGGCATTAAGGCCATTAGGATACAAAGTACCTAATTTATGAATCCAGTAAGTTTATTTTATGAGTCTATTCATGTCACCATGCACAATTTTTGGCATTTGTGTTGTTTTTTTATCCCAATTCTGAGTTTCTTATAAAATCTCTTGTCTGGAAGTTGTCTGTTCACTTTACTAACTTCAGTTATGTTGTCAGATGTATTCATGATAACAACACAGGATCTTGTGTCTGCTGGCTTGTTAACAATATCCTCTCTCTTGTGCATTTTTTCAGTGACTATTTCCTGCTAGTTTAAAATGTCCTTTTTGGTTTGGCTCTGTTCCTTAAAGTTAGTGTCATTTTCCATATTTTTATGTAAGATCCTGAGATCATTGTATTTGCTGGACAGGTCAAGCAGATTTAAATATTTTACCAGCACATACTCTGTATATAACTTGACACTGGCCATAGAAACTCAGTTAACATTGTAGCAACTTGTCCACAAGTACCAGACACAAAAAAGAGGATAAGATGGTCCCCTATCTAGCTCCTCATTTGATACTGAACCATCTAGACCAGTATAGGATAATCTCGATAAGATGGTCCCCTATCTATCTCCTCATTCGATATTGAACCATCTAGACAAGTATAGGATAATCTCAATAAGATGGTCCCCCTATCTAGCTCCTCATTCGATATTGAACCATCGTGACAAGTAGAGGATAATCTCGATAAGATGGTCCCCTATCTATCTCCTCATTCAATATTGAACCATCTAGACAAGTATAGGATAATCTCGATAAGATGGTCCCCTATCTAGCTCCTCATTCGATATTGAACCATCTAGACAAGTATAGGATAATCTCGATAAGATGGTCCCCTATCTATCTCCTCAATCGACATTGAACCATCGTGACAAGTAGAGGATAATCTTGATAAGATGGTCCCCTATCTAGCTCCTCATTCAATATTGAACCATCTAGACAAGTATAGGATAATCTCGATAAGATGGTCCCCTATCTATCTCCTCATTCGATATTGAACCATCTAGACCAGTATAGGATAATCTCAATAAGATGGTCCCCTATCTAGCTCCTCATTCGATACTGAACCATCTAGACAAGTATAGGATAATCTCGATAAGATGGTCCCCTATCTAGCTCCTCATTCGATATTGAACCATCTAGACGAGTATAGGATAATCTCGATAAGATGGTCCCCTATCTATCTCCTCATTCAATATTGAACCATCTAGACAAGTATAGGATAATCTCGATAAGATGGTCCCCTATCTAGCTCCTCATTCGATACTGAACCATCTAGACAAGTATAGGATAATCTCGATAAGATGGTCCCCTATCTATCTCCTCAATCGACATTGAACCATCGTGACAAGTAGAGGATAATCTTGATAAGATGGTCCCCTATCTAGCTCCTCATTCAATATTGAACCATCTAGACAAGTATAGGATAATCTCGATAAGATGGTCCCCTATCTATCTCCTCATTCGATATTGAACCATCTAGACCAGTATAGGATAATCTCGATAAGATGGTCCCCTATCTAGCTCCTCATTCGATATTGAACCATCTAGACAAGTATAGGATAATCTTGATAAGATGGTCCCCTATCTATCTCCTCATTCGATATTGAACCATCTAGACCAGTATAGGATAATCTCAATAAGATGGTCCCCTATCTAGCTCCTCATTTGATACTGAACCATCTAGACAAGTATAGGATAATCTCGATAAGATGGTCCCCTATCTAGCTCCTCATTCGATATTGAACCATCTAGACGAGTATAGGATAATCTCGATAAGATGGTCCCCTATCTATCTCCTCATTCAATATTGAACCATCTAGACAAGTATAGGATAATCTCGATAAGATGGTCCCCTATCTAGCTCCTCATTCGATACTGAACCATCTAGACAAGTATAGGATAATCTCGATAAGATGGTCCCCTATCTATCTCCTCAATCGACATTGAACCATCGTGACAAGTAGAGGATAATCTTGATAAGATGGTCCCCTATCTAGCTCCTCATTCAATATTGAACCATCTAGACAAGTATAGGATAATCTCGATAAGATGGTCCCCTATCTATCTCCTCATTCGATATTGAACCATCTAGACCAGTATAGGATAATCTCGATAAGATGGTCCCCTATCTAGCTCCTCATTCGATATTGAACCATCTAGACAAGTATAGGATAATCTCGATAAGATGGTCCCCTATCTATCTCCTCATTCAATACTGAACCATCTAGACAAGTATAGGATAATCTCGATAAGATGGTCCCCTATCTATCTCTTCATTCGATATTGAACCATCAAGACAAGTATAGGATAATCTCGATAAGATGGTCCCCTATCTATCTCCTCATTCGATATTGAACCATCTAGACCAGTATAGGATAATCTCGATAAGATGGTCCCCTATCTATCTCCTCATTCAATATTGAACCATCTAGACAAGTATAGGATAATCTTGATTTGCTCTTTGTATAATCTGATATATATTGCCCATTATTTTCAAGATTTTTCCATGAATTCCAATAAAGTTTCAGAGTAGAGGAGAATGCCAAATGGCCTCAAGGGCCTTTTGAATATTCAGAAAGGAAGCATGGGTAGGAGTACCACAGTCAGAGTTAATGACCTCCTGAAGATTAAAAGAGGCAGTGAGGCAGATTAGATTCCTTTGAAAGAATTGCTGTTGTGGATTAGGGAATAGAGTTTCCTTAATCACCAAGAAGTTATTAATCTTTGCTTGTACAACTTTCTCAATATTTGATGCACTGGTAACAAGAACACTGACTGATAGTTATCAGTATCAGATATGCTTTTCCAATTCATTTTGTAATGAGTATTATAAAGTTGAAAATTTGATGACTGTATTATTTTGAAGGTGATAATGATTACCTTTCAACTTTTTTTAGGTAAAGAATGTACTGCATAGTTCTTGCCCAATGATTTCATCATCTACAGATTCTTGTTTCTGTATGTGCCTCTTAGAACAAATGTTTCAGATCATAGACTGTTATCTCAATTGAGTTATAAACATCTTTGTCATAAATATCTTAATTTTTAAATGTGTAGAACAATCTGTAAAAACACTAGATACCAAAGGTCAAAGGTCAGAACAGGTTTTACCACATAACAAATTTCAATACAAGATTTGTCTGTTGTTGCATTAAAGTAGTCTAAAAATATTCTCTGAAGGAATGAAGATGCAAAGTTTTGTTAAATAAACCAACAAGATCTACACCTATAATTCTGTCATTTATGTTTTCCATTGATACATTTTTCATTCCAACTGTTTATTTAAAAAATAACTGTGATCCCTGATTTGCCAGCCCAAATTTCTGGAATCTGATGTCTCTTCACACAGACATGTTATCTCCCTTTTCTCAAAAGCAAGCTTTATGTATTTAGTTTTTTGTTTAACCATAAAAATAATCTAAAGCAAGGAGATTCTATGACTTTATGTGCAGTTTATTATTGAATGATAGAACATACATAAAATTAATTTGTTATTGCTTAATATGCCAGTAAGGGACCCATGATGTGTAATTACATAGGGACCCATGATGTGTAATTACACAGGGACCCATGATGTGTAATTACATAGGGACCCATGATGTGTAATTACACAGGGACCCATGATGTGTAATTACATAGGGACCCATGATGTGTAAATACACAGGGCTGAGTGGTGTTACTTAACAATAGTAGCCTACCTAACCAAATCTGGCCATAGACAGCTGTTCATGTCATGGTGTGAAGAGTGGAAACGTAAAACCCAAAACACATAAATATAACCCCATTGCCCCCACATTTCACCATTATCCCATGATGGAGATAAGCCTCATCCAAAAAAGTCACAACTCTTTTGAAAATAAAGTGATCAGTCTTACGCCACATTCAGAAGAACAAATTTTGGGAATAACTAACAAAAACTGTCAGAGCAAAAGTAATTTGTTCATATACACATTTTTAAATAATAAACATAAAATATAGAAAGTTTCATATTGACTGATTAAAAACTGAGGCTAGACAAACTTGAGCTCAAAGTTATTAAAGGCAACAACTCAAACAAACATTTGTAAAACAGTGGCTTGTTGAAAAAAAAGTATCTACAGATGATGGTTATAATGATTCCCAAGTTTCAAAGTGATCCATTTAAATTTGTGAGACTAGATGCATTCAAATAAATCTGTCATACACTGCAAAAAAGTTAAAAGGCAATAACTCTTTAAACATTGTGGGGAACACAAAGATTTGATGCAAAATGCATGTTAAGATGATAGCCATAATATTTATCCAGTTTCACAGCAATCCATTCTAAATTGCAGAACTTGTTGCACTAAAAAGACAGAAGGAAGGATGTATGATTTGCCTATTTGTTATATATTGTGTATTCTATTAAACGAACCTCGACATAATGAATAAATATCACTAATTTTAGCTACATTAAGGTTTAAGAAAATGCCAGGATACAGCCCAAGTAATGATCTAAATTTGCAAAAAGTGTTTCTTCAAGATGAACAAGATCTCGAGGTGACAAATATTAGCTTTCATAAAAGCAGCAATGTTTGATTCAACAGTTATTTGACAGTAACTACTTGTTAGTAAAATACATCAATACAACAAAAATGAACACTGATGTCATGCATGTGTAACGTTTTAGCAAACAAATGTCAACTGTGCACATCAGGGCTTACTGTCTGTGATTCGTGACAGACTGGTACACTAGCTGTGATGGAGTATTCACTGGTACAACAGATAGAATACCTTCACCCGAGGAACAGCTACTATCCAAGTCAGACTCAAATATGTTATCAGATTTGGAGTGGTCTAGAGAAGAAGACATAGTAGGATTGCATAAATTGCACATTTTAAATGATTGTAACGGATCATTATAAGATAAATCAACTCTTATAAACAACATAAACTCTGAACTAGTAACTAAACCATTGGATACATTCAAAAAGCCATGGTCACTGAACCATTGGATACATTCAGTCATGGTCAGTAACCATTTGATACATTCTAAAAACATCAAGGTCAGTAACCATTTAATACATTTAAAAAGTCACTGTGAAGTATCGAATTTTGAATTACAGAAAATTTTAAAGTTGAATGCATTGAGCAATTAAAGTCTTATCGCAGTTAAGCCAGAAAAGTCTTTGTGAAGGGGTCACTTTGACCTTTCTTCGTTCATCTCCCCGCCCATGTCAGTGTAAACTTCAAAGGAACAGCATTCCGACTCAGTGAAATTGACATGGGTATCTTAACACGGTCCTTAGAACGTAAACATTTGAGCTACCAACCCTAACCGCTTGGTAGGAACCTATGTCCACTGATCATATTTTCAAAGGAAAATTGTCATGCACTGTCGCACACAGATTCTGAGCTGTCTAAATCTGATGAAAGGAATTATTTCTTTGAGAAAGATTAGGGACCACTGCCTATGATCAGGTAGAATAAATTAGGGCATACACTTTAGAGCAATCTGACTTTAAAGTGATGACCCTAGTCAAAATTCTTTAGTCTGGAAATTTCCTAGAATAGGAAACTTAGTCGACTCTTGGGAGGCATAAAGACATTAGTGCTTTCCTCATGAAGCAAGGAAGGGACCAATTGGTCATCGTGTAAAAAGAAAGGCATGTTTAGTGCTAGGATGCACAAGTCCTGAATGAAACAGTGACAAGGTATGCAATTTTAGTTTCACATAATATTCTGTTATTTGATTGTTTGTTTAATGAAAATGTTTTTGTCATGACTAGGTTTCATATTATGTATCATTTATTCAATTCATGGAAATGTGTTGATGCTAGAGTTGCTATGCAATTTATTTTAGTCAGTTTCATGGAAAGTGTTGTTGCTAGAATTGTTATGCAATTTACCTTTTAATTTTACAATTAGTTCACTGGCAGAATTGATTGCATGTGATCCAAATGTCTATATGTGTAGGATTTCATATGGTTATATGAAATAACTTCCTTTGTTGTTAGGACGCTACAGATCATTGTGAGTAAACGATAATTGCCTAATTATATCTGATTTTGTAGTGCTTGCATAATCTTGTAGTTAAGGAATGTCAGGAGTTATATTTCTTTGAATTTCATGCAACAGATATCGAACATGTAGTAGCATATGTAAAATAATACGGTAATATTTGGTAGACGTTCACGTGGTAATTTAAGACTTGCCACTGGAAAGCAAGGTTAATGTCCTACCGTACTAAGACAGAACTTACGCGGTGTGTGGATAGCAACATGCTCTGAATAACATTAAGTGAATTGTATGTACCTCTAAATATAAGGTATACAGAATTATGATGTAAATTTGTCCTTTAAGGAACAGCTTTCTGAGAGGATTTTTGTTGTTGTTGTTGTAGGGTTTAAAGCCATTTCTCAGCACAAGATAGGCTATACATGGTGGCCAGTATAACAGGTGGAGGAAGAACCCTGGAAAACCCAGGGAAGAACCACTGACCCACAAGAAGCTACTGGCAGGCTTTCCCATGTACCCACGCTAGCTGAGCCTTGGACTCGAACCCAGGCAGACAGAGGTGAGATGGCAGTGATCCGGAACAGTGAGTGCTTTAGACCACTCGGCCACTCCGGGTCCCTTCTGAGAGGAAGATGAGACAGTCTGAAGACAGGAGTGTGGGGAAAAGAGAGAAAGAAGGACATGGTCAGAATAAAGGACCAGGAATTCCATGAAGGGGCAGAACCTAGAGTTTAGGAAGGATGAACTAGGAGACATTGATATATGGTGAAAGTGAATGAAGGTGATGCAATTGATCGTGGGCATTGCGCTCTATTCACCTCTCATTATGATGATGTAATAAATCCAAATTGGACACACCAGTTAAATTCTACTTAGATAATCTAACTTGAAGTGGAATTGCTGTTTTAATTTGTTCTGATTAAATTCGTTATTTTCTTGTCAAAAGGGGGCTCGTATTGTTTATTTCTTCCCAGTATTCTCGCTCAGTTCTCTGTTGAAATTCCATTCTTCTTTCACTCCTGCTGGGCTAAAATATTGAGGGAGGTCATCCCCTGGATAACGCCAGCCAAACCCAATTAACCACCCCTATTACTAAGAGGGCGATGTTACAGTCACTAATGATCTGATACATCCAGTCAAGGTCACTAAGCATTTGATACATTCAGTCAAGGTCACTAACCATCTGATACATCCAGTCAAGGTCACTAAGCATTTGATACATTCAGTCAAGGTCACTAACCATCTGATACATCCAGTCAAGGTCACTAAGCATTTAATACATTCAGTCATGGTTACTAACCATTTCATACATTCAGTTATGGTTACTAATCATTTCATACATTCAGTAAGTCATGATTGACAGCTTGAGGATTAAGACTTTGTCTTGAACTGTAAGTGTTGTGTTTTGCAAATAAAATACTTTATCAAATTTTTAAAAAACCCAAATAATTTATTTCCAACCCGGGTGTAGACTACCGAAGTTATTCAATTCTTATCTAGAGCACAGATCTGGTGTGTGATATACTCACTTAAAAGTCAAGTCCAACTGCAAACTGAATAGACACAGATCTGCCATCCCATAATAAACTGGCAGATCTGGCTCTAGGAGTAATAAGTAGAAGATCTGCTGGCATGTTATATGACAGTTGTTTACAGTTGGACTGAGCTTCGAAATATGTTATCATAATAAATTAAAATATAGGCTTCAGCTTGTACAGATTTTTGACAGATTTAAAATTCTTATTATCTAGGTCAGTACCCAGTAAATTTGTTTAATTTGTAATATTTGTATTTATATGAAATCTGTACAATATTTGCTTGCGTTTGCATGATTTGAATAGTTCGGAACAACTATTACACACTACCCAATACCCCTTTACAGATCTACAATATACTCACTAGTGTCTTTACCTGAAATGAAGATCACCATAGAGAACGTTAAGATTCTTGATAAAGTAGCATAATGCAAGACTATTGTTGTAGGTGTTGCTGGTACAGCTATGGTCATACCTTTTGGCTGCAACACAGATCTCCATTAAAAACTATTTCATACTGAATTAATTTAATAATAATAATAATAATAATAATAACAATTTAAAGTGGCTAACTCGGTCAGTACAACTAATCTCCTTTGAGGTCCTAAATAAAAATAATCAACTACTGTATAACACTGAATTTACAGTCTGTAAAAATACTACTATATAACATATTGAATTTACAGTCTTTTTCTTGGGGTAGGTTCACTGAGATGTTGCTTTTGTGCTAGGGACTTTTTTCCTCCTTCTTCAATACAAACATGAATGACACACAACATATATGAATTAAAAAACAAACATTAGTACAAGAATTTTAAGGATTTCTAAACAGGTGGTTATGCTTCTTTGGCCAATGTTGGTATTTTTTATTAAAATGAGGAGAAAAACAGTATATATTTACATTTTGACTTTATAAATATACTATTTCCATCATAATTTGTATTTCTAATCTTTAAAGTTTACCAGAACAGAAGCATCAGCAAGTAGATTTTACACATGATTACTTTACACTTTATGCATGATAATCTTGTACATTACATGTTAAAAGTTTATACATTACATGTTACAAGTATACACTTTACACATGAAACATTTATACTTTACACATGAAAAGTTTATACTTTACACATTATATATATATATATATATATATATATATATATATATATATATATATATATATAGACTTCATAGCTGATACATTTAATGTTATAAATTTACACTTTACAAAAAAATTATACTTTACACATTATAATCTTACATTTGACATGTTTTAAGTTTATACTTTATATCTGATACATTTTTACTTTATATTTGACAAGATTATAATTTACATATGACAAGTTTATACTTTTTCTGTGTTATAAGCTTATACATTACATATGACAAGTTTATACCTTTTCTATGTTATAAGCTTATACATTACACTTGACAAGTTTATACCTTTTCTATGTTATAAGCTTATACATTACACTTGACAAGTTTATACCTGACATGTAATAAGTGTATATTTTATGTGTGATAAGTTTATAATTTATATGTGATAAGTTTATAGTTTACAGGTAATAAGTTTCAATTTTACATATGATAAGTTTCTATTTTACACATGTCATGTCTGTACTAATTTACCAAGCATGGCCAAATATCTCAATATTTCTTTTCATACTTCTATGCTGATTGTTTGAATTTTTTTCAGAGGTTGATTGCCCATTTTGCCTACAATTGTTCTCGCCTAATAGATGTTTCTTGATAATGTCATAATGTACAAGCAAAAGCTTGACCATACAGGCATTTTGCAAGAAAAACACGGACAATCTAAACAGCCTGAGTTACTCCTGTACACTGAGGTACACTGAATCTAACGTGAAAACCCAGCTATGGACAAAAACAGATGGGTCAATATCCAGATTTGACCTCCATTAACTATTCTCATTGCTTTTGCTATTATTCTGTCCATAATTTACAGTAAAATTCTAAGGGTTGAGAGATCTGCAAATACACCGAGAACTCGATCTAGTCCATAAATTTAAGATTGAAATGAGGTCCTTTACTTAATGGTATCTGGTTTCTGTTTTACTGCACTGATACATATTCATGAAACTCTCACGAGAAAATACTAACGGTATGAAAGTAATAAGTATCAAAATCTATTTTTCAACAAAATTTTATTTAAAAAGCACTGGAAACTTCATTGAATCCTAGGAAGTTATTCCTCAGACAAAAAGATAAAAAATGGCTAACATTGTAATTCTTGTCATGGAGCTACTTGCTTTGTAAACTTTACATTACACATATTTGAAAATGACATGGTTTGAAAGTTTCAAACTCAGGACTTCAAAATTCAGTAACAATGGCCCTTACTTCAGACACTCATGTACAAGTCAGATCCAAACTGCATGGATCCCAATCTGCCATTGCATTACATGCCAGCAGATTTAGGTCTATGCAGTTTGTTAGGATTAATAAGCAGAACAATACAGACCCTGACCTGCTGCATGCGTTATGCGACAACAGACCAGGATTGATGTTTTTTTCAGTCAGACCCAACTTATAGGTGAGTATTTATGGTAAGCAATTGCCAACATATAGAGGTGTCGAGTTTCCAGAAATGTCCATGTTATGTATGGGTTGATGTTATAGGATGGGCTGTACCTATCTCTGTGGTCATAAGAGTTTTCCTAGGTTTTCTCGTCTTGTTGTGATTCAATGGAAGATGTAACTTGAAAGCCAATTTCTCATATGCTGCTATCTCATACATGTTTACCATGTTGTCAAACCTGACCATGTCCATTGGGTAGATCACTCCTCTGTAAGTGGAAACAAAATATACTTTGCATCAAAAATGCTATTTACTATTATCCTTTGTATAAAAATATGGCAGTACTATATTCCATGACGGATATGTAACTCAATCAGATAGCATTCTCTACTCCAGGTAATGGAGGAAATTAATATAACTTCCATGGGAAGTTTAGCAAAACTAACATACATAAATTAACCAAATGTGTTTCTGCTTACCATGCATACATTCCTAAATTCAGGCTTATCTATAGTATACATGTTAGGCTAATCAACAGTATACATATCAGGTTAATCTAGTGGTTAGAGCATCCGTTTCGGATACGGGAGGTCATGGGTTCGATCCCCGGCCGAGTCATACCAAAGACTTACAAAAATGGTACTAAAAGCTGCCTCGCTTGGTGCTCAGCATCAAGAGGTTAGTGTTAGGACTGGTTGGCCTGGTGTCAGGATAATGTGACTGGGTGGGACATCATGCTACATGTCTGCAGCATGATGCCCCAGTGCTAGACATCACTATAAACTGCCACACTGCAGACATCGTAGCGATATGACTGAAAAATTGTTAAAGCTACATTAAAATTCCAAATCACATCAGTTATAAGGCAATTTTATTTCCAAGGTTGGTCTGTAAAAAAATCCAGGTCAATGTGCTTCCAGCAGACAGTCAGTGCCATACTGTTAATATATAAAATGGCTTAAAGATACAGCAACACTACAATAAAGTTCAGATCCTGAAGTCCATCTGTTGCAGGCTTTGACAAATCAACTTGCTCAACATCCATGTCATGCTCAAATTTGGCTTGGGCAGGTGTAGTTGCAAATCACAACAGAAATATATATTGTACATGTCAGGCTATTCTATAGTATACATGTCAGGTTAATCTATATTATACATGTCAGGTTAATCTATATTATACATGTCAGACTAATCTATATTATACATGTCAGGCTAATCTATAGTATACATGTAAACCTAATCTATAGTATACATGTCAATAAGATGGATACCTAAAGGTTACATGGCTTCTATTATTAAGAAAAAGGGCATTTGGACAATCTAGACTAACAGAACTTTCATTGATTTGAGTACAAGTTCAAGAAAATTACACACATACATGCCAAAGTACAAATCTCTATTTGCCACTGTGGCAATATCACTCTATTTGCCATTGTGGCAATACCACAGTATTTGGCACTGTGGCAATACCACTCTATCTGCCAATATGGCAACACCACTCTACTGGCCATTGTGGCAATACCACAGTATTTGGCACTGTGGTTATACCACTGTATTTGCCATGCATGACCTATATTAGCTCTAATTACCATTTGCTAACTTGACACATTGGACATTGGATATAAGTTGTCCACAATTATTCCATACACTATTTGGGGTTACTTCTGTTATTTCCCAGTTGTTTAAACACTCTGTAGCAATAAAACACAGGACAAAAGAAGTGTAAAAGCTTATCATTGCATAACAGATATCACATCAATCCCCTACAGTCTTTCCAGCAATCCATTGTGAAAGCACACTGGTGAAAACTCAATATCGATATGACCATCCATCCAGGAGTACCCATACAAGATTATCAAAATGACCTTCCAGAGATCAATGCCATTTTAATCTGGAACCAGATATAATAATGACTATTCTGATTTTAAAAAAACATGTTGGGAAAACTTTCTGTTGAGAATTAGTAATAACAAGATTTTCAAGATGGTTACCAATGTTAGACATAATGTATATCTGGACATGTTAGAAATACTGTATACCTGGACACTTTAGACATATTTTATGTCTGGACATGTTAGACATACTGTATACCTGATCATGTTAGACATACTGTATATCTGGACATGTCAGACATACTGTATATCTGGACATGTTAGACATACTGTGTATCTGGACATGTTAGAAATACTGTATATCTGGACATGTTAGAAATACTGTATATCTGGACATGTCAGACATACTGTATACCTGATAATGCAAGACATATTTTATATCTGGACATGTTAGAAATACTGAATACCTGATCATATTATACATACTGTATATCTGGATATGTTAGACATACTGTATATCTGGCCATGTTAGACATACTGTATATCTGGACATGTTAGAAATACTGTATATCTGGACATGTTAGAAATACTGTATATCTGGACATGTTAGACATACTGTATGTCTGGACATGTTAGACATACTGTATATCTGGACAGCACCTTTTTTCATTTAGAACCAACTACACATCTCAAAAAGTCATTCAGGTGAAACTATATGCCAGTATGTAAAAACTATATGCTGTTATGTGAAAACTCTATGCCAGTATGTGAAAACTCTATACCAATATGTGAAAACTCTATGCCAGTATGTGAAAACTCTGTGCCAGTATAACTTTCCATCAGAGAGGAGCTGCAATAAAAAGTTATGCATGATGGCCACTGTAATGGCAATATTTGACATCTGTGCAGCACCATTTTCATTTATGACCAACCAGACCAAGTGATGAAAGTGTTCATAACACTTCATGGTGGTCCTCTCAAATTTTTTAAAATAGTAGTAACCATAACAAAATTGTGCAATGGAGAGAGAGATGTATGCCATATGACTGTAATGAAATAAATGATGGATAAAAGACCAACCAGTAGACTCTTCCATTGTATGACCAGTACAGCTAAAACCCAGGGCTGCTACAAAGATTGCTCATATCATGTGTTTTTGAATTATTTATGTGACAGAGTGTAAGCATATATTAGCCTTGCAACAAAATTTGTGTAGCTTGAGCACAAATTAAAAAGAAAAAGATCCTAGCACAAAAATGAACCTTTATTATCATCCTCTTCCTTGACAACTGACCAACTAAAACTTTATGGTTGGATTTGACTGGAACTGCCCAGGTGCTATGCGTTTTTGTGACTGCATGTCATCTTGTTGTTACTTAATAATTAATCTTTAAAAGGAGTAGAGTCGAAGTAAATACTTTTCTTCAGTGAAATTTTATGAATAGTTTGCGAGAAAACTGTTGATCGTAAATTGTGTTCTGACATCTTGATTAGGTTAACACTCACCTGACATCTCTGAGCAACAGGATCTTTTCTGGTTTGTCCAGGATGGCTAACAGCAACTGGACTAAGTGTTCGATGTCATGGTCATTATGATACTGAAATTAAAAATGAAGGAATATTAAAGAGACATAATACACTGTCAAATTTTCTCAATTAAACAATAATAACAAAAAATTCCCTTAACAAAATTTTGGATCAAAGAACTGCAAAACCAGTTCAATGGATCTGAACGTGAATGACCAACATAAAGCAATTCCACTGACGAGTCATTCTATAAGGAAAAAATCAGTTATAAGGCAGTTTTATTTCCAAGGTTGGTCTGTAAAAAAATCCAGGTCAATGTGCTTCCAGCAAACGGTCAGTGCCATACTGTTAATATATAAAATGGCTTAAAGATACAGCAACACTACAATAAAGTTCAGATCCTGAAGTCCATCTGTTGCAGGCTTCAACAAATCAACTTGCTCAACATCAATGTCATGCTCAAATTTGGCTTGGGCTGGTGTAGTTGCAAATGTGCAAGTCCCAAACATTTTGAGGAGTGTGTGTGATGTGTGTGCTTAGTTTGTAATGCTCTATGTTTTGCAAGTGTTGTAATCTGAAATCTCACCACAGCACATATATGAAGTCCTTTATTTAGTATTTATTTACTCGGTATACTGAATTCTTCTATTACGTAACTGCCTAAGTTTCTCTTATCTACCAATTTTTATTTCACACAATACACTGCTTCACATTTTCATGTTGTAGTCAGTGTCAAAGTTGGTTTCATACTTTTGGCATAGATCGGATAATTTGAATATTTACCATTTGAAACAAGCATTGACAAATAGTGATTAACAACATATACATATACAGTGGAACCCTGCTATAAGGCGCCCCGCCATAACGCGAATTCGGATATAACGCGGTCGTAGCATGGCTCCCGAAATTTCGTATATTCATTCACACATGGAGAAAAAAATTTTGGAGAAAAGTTAAAAAAAAACAAAACAAGAAATTAACTTCATTTTGGGCATGAGATTAGTTGTGACTTTTAAAATAATATGATCGTGGCATGGTTCCTGAAATTTGAAATTCATTTACGTGTATTTTTATCGGACCGTGAAAATATTTGTTTAACGTACGAGAAATAGTGTGTAAAACGTTTATTATAATTTGGTGGAAGAATTCGCGTATGACTTTTAATAATAAACGATCGGAACTTAACAATTTATCCTGGTTCTTTAAGTGATTTTGGAGAAGTGATCGTGTATGAATTCTAAAATAATACGATATATATAACGTACGAGAAACAGTGTGTACAACGCTTGGCTTCTGAAATTTATCAATTTGAACAGGTTGTGGTGAAGCTCCGTATTCTACTCTAGAAGAGAAAACTGGTTTCATTAGGTTTTTGAATTGTTAAGCCGAAGTAAACATTATCGGAAGTGTTACTTATTACGGATCCATGAGTAAAGCCAGTAAATCGTCTTTGTGATCGTCTTCCATGAATTCTGTATACAGTCGTTGCTCAAACAATAGCCGACATGGGCTTCTTATTTAACTGCAATCACAGCCAAGCAGCAGACAAAGTTGTGGTTGATACAAGAGTCGCACAATTTAATAAACATCAAAGGACGAAAGCTGCCAACATGTATGCTGTGCTTGGCGGTGTGATCAAACAACAAACAGTTGAAAGTAAATAATATCCACTTTATTATCTGTAAATTAAAAAGGTATGAAATTGTACATCCGTTCAGCTTAATTTTGTTTTATATAAAAAGTGATTCGTAACCATTGCAGGCCTTCATTACTTAGTTATTGAGCTTTATCTGTGTACGTTGTTTGCTTATATAAAAAAATATTTTACTGTTATGGAAAAGCAAGTTCAAAAACGCAAGTCGTTTTCTGCTAAAGAGAAACTGTATGCCCTAGATCAACTAAAGAAGTGCAAACAACAAACTCAGCTTGCCAGAGATCTAGGAATCAGTGAGTCCACTTTGCGAGGGTGGAAAACAGATGAAGGAAAGCTCCGTAGTCTACCCAACATTCTTGAAGAGGAAACTGGTTTACAGCGTAAAAGGGTTAAGTTAGCTAATGACAATGTCCTAGATTCAGCTTTGTACCAATTTTTTGTACAAGCTCGCTCAGAAGGTGTTCCAATTTCTGTCCCAATTCTGAAAGCCCAAGCAGAGAAATTTGATCGCCGTATCAATGGAGATGATTCCAAATTTAAGGCGAGTAATGGCTGGCTAGACAGATTCAAGAAAAGGCACGCTATCAGCCAAGTTCTTGTGTCTGGGGAAATCCGCTCCGCTGACAAAGAGGCTGCCAATTCCTACCCGATTGGGCTTAAAAAGTTGCTGGAGGACGGTTGCTACACAGCCGACCAAGTTTACAACTGCGATGAGACTGGTTAATGTTATAAAATGTTACCCGATCGTACCATTGCAACCAAGACTGACAGTCACAAACGAGAAGGTTTCAAGAAGAGGAAGGACAGAGTGACTCTCTTATTTTGTGTTAACAAATCTGGCAGCCACAAAGTCAGACCTCTGATGATTGGAAAATCGAAAGCTCCCAGATGTTTTCATCATGTAAATATGAAGGCACTTCCATTCCAGTACACTAACAGCAAGAATGCTTGGATGAATAGCTCCATATTTGACGACTGGTTTCACAAAACATTCGTTCCAGATGTTCGGGCTCATTTACGAAAACTCAAGCTGGAGGAAAAAGATCTCCTCCTGCTGGATAATTGCCCTGCCCACCCCCCAGCGGAAAATCTTGTCAGCAGTGATGGCAAGATCAAAGTTTCGTACCTCCCGAAAAACACTACGTCAGAAATCCAGCCACTTGACCAAGGCATAATTTCCGTATTTAAACAAAATTATCGCCGTGAAATGATAAAGGGAATGGTAGCAGATAATAACGCATCCGTCGACACATCATTGGCATTACTCAACTTAAAAGAAGTATTAATTTAGCAGTTTTCACATGTTTCTTTTGATGTTCACAAAATCTGAAATAAAAGTTATTTGCACGCTGAAATCATGCGTTGATTGTTAATTATTCTTGCAGTTGTCGCATATGATAAAATTTTAGCGGTATGAAATTTGTACAGACACCGTATGTAGACCCGGGAATAGCTGCATGCAATGACCGTACGACATCAGACGGCAAGTAAATGGTTTCAATATTTTGTTCATCCTATATTTTACACGACGAATTCAGACTATTACAAAATTATTGAATATTTTAAATCTGTACGATTTTCAATGAAATTACATCCATTATGGATGAACTGCATGCCACGACGGCACGGTAGCATACGGTGTTGATACACTTTTCATGATATAGCGATAGTCTGGTATTATCGGTCAATCTGTATTATCGTTCAAACAAATAAAAATTAGTAAATGTTTTTAATGCACAGTAATAACCTATAAATATAATAGCCTTCGATTATTTTGAATATATCTTAATTAATGCATTCCAGTTAATATTCATCTGATGATAAGCCGACTTTTGATCATTGTACATGTATACACGTATATGTTCTCGGAAAAAAGTTAAATATTGTAAAACCCCGCATTAACGCGACCCCGCTTTTAACGCGATCCGATTTTATGGACCCCGATCATCGCGTTATAGCGGGGTTCCACTGTATACTACTCATTATTCCCTGGAGATTTTTTTCATTTTCACCTGAATTGGGAATAGGACAGGCATTTGCTGGGTTACTTCTGAACACATCCAAATATATCTACTTCCAAGAGATATTTTATTAGCTATATGAATAGTTGTGTTAAAAACATTGTTTTTGATTGGTGATTTCACCTGCACATATGCAGAGGGTTAAAAACTGGACTTCTTTTTTTGTTGGGCTTACTGGACCCATTATACTTGTGTCCTGGCTACTTTTTACTCTAAATCTCAAACTTATCTTACTTTTTGCAAAGGTTCACCTTTTTTTGTGCAGTTCAGACTGGTCTGATTTAAATCTCAGGTCAAAAAGTCCATATAAAATTTTGGTGCCAAAAAAATCAGGTCTACAAAATTAAGTTTTTCTCGCTGTATTTTGTAATGCAAGTAGGAAGTCCAGATTATATAGTACCGTTCTAGAACTACATCTATCTACTTTTCTGTAATATCATAGTTTTGGTGTATCGTACAGAAGTAGGGCACAACTTCATGACAGATAAAACTGGCACACGGGGTTCATGAGTTAACATATCAGCTACATTTCAATCATAATATTTGTATGCATACAGGATTTGCCCACATTCAAGTCCTAACCTAGCTACAGGTTCCAATATGTACCCAGCTTGCCTACTCTATAAAATCGACCTGTCAAAGATTGTTTTGATGCATATCAGTGATTTCAATGTGAATAGATGATTACTGTTAATAACATAACTCATGAAATACTTCTGACAGGTGTGAAATAGACAACACTAATTTATAATAACTAATCACCTGGATTTCTTTAAATGTGCAAATGAAGTACCAAAAATACAGGAAACTGAAGAAGGTTAAATATCTACTGTTTATATAATTACAGGAGACATAAAGTCAAGCTTTAATTAGTGTTCATGTAGTTTAGGAATTTAGTGTATTTAGGCAAAGGAAGGAAACCTGATGAAGTTTCAAAATAAAATCTACTGAACATGTTTCAAAGAACAAAGCTGTTTTATTGTTCAGTCTACCTAACCATATCTCTCTCTCAGATCTAGCTATTTCCAAAACTCTCATCTATCTATCCAGTTATCTATCTAAATACATGTATATATATATATATATATATATATATATATATATATATATATGCATTCATTTTTTTCTCATCTACATCTACATATATCTATTTTGATAACTTTAATAACTGGTTGAAAGTTTTATGGTCCAAACAAAGATATGAAGAAGAAAAAAAAGCTCTTTACTTGTAAAATAAATGTAATGCATGTTTCCCATATTTCATTTTACTTAATGTTTTACCTTTAACTGCGATATTATGTTATTTATCTTGGTGGTAATCTTGTATCTCCCAAGGATAAGTTCAATGTTGTCTGCTTGACTTCAGCAAAGGCCAATGTCGCTGTAAAAGTATTATCCAGAAGTTTCCAATAACAATATTGTCTGCCTACAACCAGAAGTTTCCAATAAAACTATTGTCTGCCTACAACCAGAAGTTTCCTAATACACTATGGTCTGCCTACAACCAGAAGTTTCCAATAAAACTATTGTGTGCCTACAACCAGAAGTTTCCAATAAAACTATTGTCTGCCTACAACCAGAAGTTTCCAATAACACTATTGTCTGCCTACAACCAGAAGTTTCCAATAACACTATTGTCTGCCTACAACCAGAAGTTTCCAATAAAACTACTGTGTGCCTACAACCAGAAGTTTCCAATAACAATATGGTCTGCCTAAAACCAGAAGCATCCGAATACGCTATGGTCTGCCTACAACCAAAAGTTTCCAATAAAACTACTGTGTGCCTACAAACAGAAGTTTCCAATAAAACTATTGTCTGCCTACAACCAGAAGTTTCCAACAAAACTATTGCATGCCTACAACCAGAAGTTTCCTAATACACTATGGTCTGCCTACAACCAGAAGTTTCCAATAAAACTATTGTGTGCCTACAACCAGAAGTTTCCAATAAAACTATTGTCTGCCTACAACCAGAAGTTTCCAATAACACTATTGTCTGCCTACAACCAGAAGTTTCCAATAACACTATTGTCTGCCTACAACCAGAAGTTTCCAATAACACTATTGTCTGCCTACAACCAGAAGTTTCCAATAAAACTATTGTCTGCCTACAACCAGAAGTTTCCAATAACACTATTGTCTGCCTACAACCAGAAGTTTCCAATAACACTATTGTCTGCCTACAACCAGAAGTTTCCAATAACACTATTGTCTGCCTACAACCAGAAGTTTCCAATAAAACTACTGTCTACCTACAACCAGAAGTTTCCAATAACACTATGGTCTGTCTACAAACAGAAGTGTCTACAAACAGAAGTTCCCAATAACACTATGGTCTGCCTACAAACAGAAGTTTCCAATAACACTATTGCATGCCTACAACCAGAAGTTTCCAATAACACTATGGTCTGCCTACAAACAGAAGTTTCCAATAACACTATTGCATGCCTACAACCAGAAGTTTCCAATAACACTATTGCATGCCTACAACCAGAAGTTTCCAATAAAACTATTGCATGCCTACAACCAGAGGTTTCCAATAACATTATTGCATGCCTACAACCAGAAGTTTCCTAATACACTATGGTCTGCCTACAACCAGAAGTTTCCAATAAAACTATTGTGTGCCTACAACCAGAAGTTTCCAATAAAACTATTGTCTGCCTACAACCAGAAGTTTCCAATAACACTATTGTCTGCCTACAACCAGAAGTTTCCAATAACACTATTGTCTGCCTACAACCAGAAGTTTCCAATAACACTATTGTCTGCCTACAACCAGAAGTTTCCAATAAAACTATTGTGTGCCTACAACCAGAAGTTTCCAATAAAACTATTGTCTGCCTACAACCAGAAGTTTCCAACAAAACTATTGCATGCCTACAACCAGAAGTTTCCTAATACACTATGGTCTGCCTACAACCAGAAGTTTCCAATAAAACTATTGTGTGCCTACAACCAGAAGTTTCCAATAAAACTATTGTCTGCCTACAACCAGAAGTTTCCAATAACACTATTGTCTGCCTACAACCAGAAGTTTCCAATAACACTATTGTCTGCCTACAACCAGAAGTTTCCAACAACACTATTGTCTGCCTACAACCAAAAGTTTCCAATAAAACTACTGTGTGCCTACAACCAGAAGTTTCCAATAACAATATGGTCTGCCTAAAACCAGAAGCATCCGAATACGCTATGGTCTGCCTACAACCAAAAGTTTCCAATAAAACTACTGTGTGCCTACAAACAGAAGTTTCCAATAAAACTATTGTCTGCCTACAACCAGAAGTTTCCAACAAAACTATTGCATGCCTACAACCAGAAGTTTCCTAATACACTATGGTCTGCCTACAACCAGAAGTTTCCAATAAAACTATTGTGTGCCTACAACCAGAAGTTTCCAATAACACTATTGTCTGCCTACAACCAGAAGTTTCCAATAACACTATTGTCTGCCTACAACCAGAAGTTTCCAATAACACTATTGTCTGCCTACAACCAGAAGTTTCCAATAAAACTATTGTGTGCCTACAACCAGAAGTTTCCAATAAAACTATTGTCTGCCTACAACCAGAAGTTTCCAATAACACTATTGTCTGCCTACAACCAGAAGTTTCCAATAACACTATTGTCTGCCAACCAAAAGTTTCCAATAACACTATTGTGTGCCTACAACCAGAAGTTTCCAATAATGCTATTGTGTGCCTACAACCAGAAGTTTCCAATAACACTAGTGTGTGCCTACAATTAGAAGTTTCCAATAACAGAATTGTGTGCCTACAACCAGATGTTTACAATAACACTATTGTCTGCCTACAAACAGAAGTTTCCAACAACACTATTGTGTGCCTGCAACCAGAAGTTTCCAATAACACTATTGTGTGCCTACAATCAGAAGTTTCCAATAACACTATTGTCTGCCTACAAACAGAAGTTTCCAATAGCACAATTGTGTGCCTACAACCAGACGTTTACAATAACACTATGGTCTGCCTACAAACAGAAGTTTCCAATAACACTAGTGTGTGCCTACAACTAAAAGTTTCCAATAACACTACTGTGTGCCTACAACCAGAAGTTTCCAATAATACTATTGTGTGCCTACAACCAGAAGTTTCCAATAATACTACTGTCTGCCTACAAACAGAAGTTTCCAATAACACTATTGTGTGCCTACAACCAGAAGTTTCCAATAACACTATTGCATGCCTACAACCAGAAGTTTCCAATAACATTATGGTCTGCCTACAAACAGAAGTTTCCAATAACGCTAGTGTGTGCCTGCAACCAGAAATTTCCAATAACACTATTGTGTGCCTACAACCAGAAGTTTCCAATAACACTATTGTGTGCCTACAACCAAAAGTTTCCAATAACACTATTGTGTGCCTACAACCAGAAGTTTCCAATAATACTATTGTGTCCCTTCAACCAGAAGTTTCCAATAATACTATTGTCTGCCTACAACCAGAAGTTTCCAATAACACTATTGTGTGTCTATGAACAGAAGTTTCCAATAACACTATTGCATGCCTACAACCAGAAGTTTCCAATAACACTATGGTCTGCCTACAAACAGACGTTTCCAATAACACTATGGTCTGCCTACGAACAGAAGTTTCCAATAACACTGTTGTGTGCCTGCAACCAGAAGTTTCCAATAACACTACTGTGTGCATACAACCAGAAGTTTCCAATAAACTATGCTTTCCTACATAAAGAAGTTTCCACAAACACATTGTTTTGCATACAACCAGAGTGTGTGTGTGTGATTTGGATTTTTAATGTAGCTTTAAAAAATTTTCAGTTATATCGCTACAATGTCTGCAGTGTGGCAGTTTATAGTGATGTCTAGCTCTGGGACATCATGCCGCAGGCATGTAGCATGATGTCCCACCAAGTCACATCATCCTGACACCAAGTTTCCAAGAACACTGCTTTGCTTACATCCAGAAGTTTCCAAGAACACTCTTTTTATGACTCTATGGTCTTAATTTAGGTAACAGAAAAGAGTGAAAACAAAGCCAGTCTTGTGAAATTCAATAAATAGTTTATTTTCCTAAAATACAAAATGAAAATTTAAAAAGAAGTGACAGTATTGTGAATTAAATACCAAAATAGTCCTAAAGGTTATGTTACAAGTCCAAAAGTATAGTGTGTTCTGATTGAATTCCATTCCAGTAGTGTTCCAAATAAGTTCCAATATTGAATATGTTGATGTGCCTGTAGTCTTGCATGTGCCAATGGCCTGGAGTGTGGTGATATACTAACAGTCTTTTGATGTATCACAATAATGTAAGCCAAAATGTCCAAGAATATTATTGAGCACTTTATAATTCCAGTGAATAAGAATGAAATAAATCCAACCAAATTAAAAACTGAACACAACAATACAACTGACTGTGTTTCAGATGTTAAGGCAAGGATGAATAATCCCAATGTAAACAAGACTACATACTCCTCTACTTGATCTAGGCCACAATTACCATTTTGGGAAAATACTCTCTCAACTAATATCAAATTTCAATTCTGGAAGTTTTTGAAGTCAGGATCAAGACTGTATCTATCTCAAATTGAAATAATATGTGAATTGAAATTTCACTTGCCTATACAGCGAAGTTTTAAAAATGTACTGAATGACCTCTGAGATTAATGTCAAGGGATACTCTTCAAAGATGAACTTTTGTAACCAAAATATGTCAGGTACATAGATGCAGATATCAAACTATACCTTTCACACTTGCACCAAAAGGCAACTGCATTTCTGCTGTGATGAAACAACTGGTTTTTCCAATCATCCAGCAGATGAACTGCTTCAACCCTCTCCCCGTTTGAAAAAATCACCTGACTTTTGAATCTGGCACACTGGATCTTCAAGTTACATTGATTCATATACTATGCACCCATCCAAACTACGCCTTCCTTAAGAAGCAAAAATTTAATTTGCATACGGAGGTGAGCGGCCACTGTCAATAACACTCCTTTGAGAAACCATTAATGTGTAGGAAACACCTGGGTGTTGACCATGAAAATCAGGTAACTTCATTATACACAACTTTTACACTTGAAATTTATTGAGAGGAAATAAGAGTGACCATTGAGACCAGATGACCATTCTGTTAATTTTGCCTACACAGAATATGCTGAGTCATGTAAGGTACTAATATGTGAAAACTAGTGTGCCTACTCTGATACTTAATACCAAACAATGTCAGTGTTTTCATTACCTATATGGATGCAGTTTTAGTTCCTACATGGATGCAGTTTTAGTTCATATATGGATGCAGTTTTAGTTCCTACATGGATGAAATTTTAGTTCCAACATGGATGAAGTTTAAGTTCACACCTGGATTAAGTTTTAGTTCCTACATGGCTGAAATTTTAGTTCCAAAATGGATGAAATTTTAGTTCCAACATGGATGAAGTTTTAGTTTCCACACAGATTCAACAAAACCATAATTATCATGCGTTATCTGGGTAAATTCTAACTTGGACACTGAGATATGTTATGCTAGTCCAAATAATTATAAATATTGCACCTGAATCTTCACACAGCATTTTGTGTTAAATCTTGAATCTGAATGGATGAAGCCAGACAAGGTATCAACATGGCCATATAAAAAGAGGACACAAAATTAGGATTTTATATTCACTAACCTACTGTCACCATAATAAAAATTTCTTAATGCTCTGGTTTAAATTTTACTTCTTGCAAAAATGAAACAGATGTAAGTCCAATTTCCTATTCAATATTTTTTTATTCACTAACATCAACTGTAAGAAATAACTATATTTCACAAACAAGAATCACCGAAAATTAAATGTTCCATGTCTGATTCATGATCAGACCTAGTTCAACCAGGCATTGTCTCTGGCTTTTTGTTTCTTGGTCGAGAAACATGCCGCAGACCGATGGAATGGGTTATAATCCTTGATGTTTGGTGAGTTAAGGAGCACCAGCGATAGTGTGATTCCATGGATGAACTGTGCAAGTTTGTATACCCATCAAAGAATCATAATGAAGTACCCTGCATGCTTTCATATTTCAATGAAGACACCACAGAAAGTACATAACATCAAATCCTTTCCTTGGTCATATGATAGCCATTTTTTTGTGTTTTTTCCACATTTCTGGAATTGTTTAACTCTCTTCATCATATTTACAATTATGTTCTCTCTAAAGTCTCATATTTTGATGGTGGTTGTGCACAATTCAAACACTTCCACTTTGTTATCAATTTTTTTTCTTTAGGTGGCATCATATATCTACTGTCATAATGAGTTGCTATAAAATGCTACTCAATACATATATTCCAAATGTCACAGCATAATGCACTGAATTTGTTGTTGTTGTTGTTGTTGTGGGGTTTAACACCATTTTTCAGCACATGATAGGCTATGTATGGCGGCCAGTATTAATGGTGGAGGAAGAACCTGGGAAAACCCCAGGAAGAACCACCGACCACGAGAAGCTACTGGCAAGCTTTCTCACATACCCACATTGGCCAAATCTTAGACTCGAACCCACACAGACAGAGGTGAGATGGCAGTGATCCGTAACAGAGAGCACTTTAGACCACTCGGCCACTCAGGGCCTCGTATTGAATTTGTTTATCAACAATGACAAATAGATTAAAACACTTTATTTACTGTAATTCTGGATTATTTGTTGAGTTGGACATCTGGACTTTTCTGATTGGTCAATAACTAGTCTGACACCATATATCAATTTTTGTATCATCTATCTTGAAATCAGTGTACTGTGCTAGTATGCCAGGTTAGTTCCATGTGTGTGAAGACTTTTTGACAATAATCACCTTAATTTACTTGATGCATGGAATAACATCTGTTGCAGAATTTGTTGTATTTTGTTAAGTATATGATGCTGGTAGTTATTTTTAATCATCTCTATACCTACTAGTAATCATCTCTATACTACTGGTATCCATCTCTATAAATACTCATGATCATCTATATAACTACTGGTAAACATCTCTATAACTACCAGTTATCATCTCTATATCTACTGGCATACATCTTTATATCTACTGGTAGTCATCTCTGTAAATACTGGTATACATCTCATAACTATTTTTAATCATCCCTATACCTACTAGTAATCATCTCTATAACTACTTGTTATCATTTCTATAAATACTAGTAAACATCTCTATAAATGAAAATAATCATCTCTACAACTACTGGTATACATCTCTATATCAACTGGTAATCATCTTTATATCTACTGGCATCCATCTCTACAACTACTGGTAATCATCTATATAACTACTAGTAATCATCTCTATACTGGTATCCATCTCTATAAATACTAGTATTAATCTCTATAGCTACTGGTATCCATCTCTACAACTACTGGTAATTATCTCTATATCAACTGGTATTCATCTCTAAATCTACTGGTATCCATCTCTACAACTATTGGTATCGATTTCTAAAACTACTGGTATTCATCTCTACAGCTACTGGTATTTTACTCCATATCTACTGGTATCTATCTCTATAACTACTGATAATCATCTATATAACTACTGGTAATCATCTCTATACTGGTATCCATCTCTATAAATACTAGTATTCATCTCTATAACAACTGGTAATTATCTCTATATCAACTGGTATTCATCTCTACAGCTACTGGTATTTTACTCCATATCTACTGGTATCCGTCTCTATAACTACTGGTATTCATCTCTACAACTACTGGTAATCATCTCTACAACTACTGGTATTTATCTTTATAACTATTGATATCCATCTCTACAACTACTGGTATTTATCTTTATAACTACTGATATCCATCTCTACAACTACTGGTATTTATCTTTATAACTACTGATATCCATCTCTACAACTACTGGTATTTATCTTTATAACTACTGATATCCATCTCTACAACTACTGGTATTTATCTTTATAACTACTGATATCCATCTCTACAACTACTGGTATTTATCTTTATAACTACTGATATCCATCTCTACAACTACTGGTATTTATCTTTATAACTATTGATATCCATCTCTACAACTACTGGTATTTATCTTTATAACTATTGATATCCATCTCTACAACTACTGGTATTTATCTTTATAACTATTGATATCCATCTCTACAACTACTGGTATTTATCTTTATAACTATTGATATCCATCTCTATAACTACTGGTATTTATCTTTATAACTATTGATATCCATCTCTACAACTACTGGTATTTATCTTTATAACTATTGATATCCATCTCTACAACTACTGGTATTTATCTTTATAACTACTGATATCCATCTCTACAACTACTGGTATTTATCTTTATAACTATTGATATCCATCTCTACAACTACTGGTATTCATCTCTACAACTACTGGTAATCATCTCTACAACTACTGGTAATCATCACCTGGTATTAATCTCTACAACTATTGGCAATCATCTCTACAACTAGTGGAATCCATCTCTACAACTACTGGTATTCATCCTTATATCTACTGGTATCCATCTCTACAACTATGTGTATACATCACTATATCTACTGGCATTCATCTCTATAACTACTAGAATCCATCTCTACAACTCCTAGTAATCATCTCTATATCTACTGGTAATCATCTCTACAATTACTGGTATTATCTATATGACTACTCATAAACATCTCAATAACTACTGGTATTCATCTCTATAACTACTGATATCCATCTCTACAACTACTGGTAATCATCTCTATAATCAACTGGTATTCATCTCTAAATCTACTGGTATCCTTCACTACAACTACTGGTACCATTTCTATAACTAGTGGTATTTTACTCTATATCTACTGGTACCCAGCTATAATTACTGGTATCCATCTCTGCAACTACTGGTATACATCTCTATAGCTACTGGTAATCATCTCTATAACTACTGGTAATCATCTCTATAACTACTGGTAATCATCTCTATAATCAACTGGTAGCAATCTCAATAGCTACTGGTATCCTTCACTACAACTACTGGTATCCATTTCTATAACTAGAGGTATGTTACTCTATATCTACTGGTACCCAGCAATAATTACTGATATCCATCTCGACAACTACTGGTTATCATCGTATAACAACAGGTATTAATCTCTATAACTATTGGTATTCATCTCTATAAGTGTACTGGCATCCATCTCTACAACTAGGTATACATCTCTATATCTACTGGTATTCACCTCTGTAACTACTGGTATCCATCTCTACAACTCCTGATATTCATCTCTATATCTACTGGTAATCATCTCTACAACTACTGATATTATCTATATAACTACTCATAATCATCTCAATAACTACTGGTAATTATCTCTATATCTACTGGTAATCATCTCTATAAATACTGGTAATTATCTCTATAACTACTGTTATCCATCTCTACAATTACTGATATACATCTCTATAACTACTGGTATCCATCTCTATAAATACTGGTAATCATCTCTACAACTTCTGGTAATCATCTCTATATCTACTGGTATTAATCTCTACAACTTTTGTTATTATATATATTACCACTCCTAATCAACTCAATAACTCCTGGTAATTATCTCTATATCTACTGGTAATCATCTCTTTAACTACTGGTATCCATCTCTATAACTACTGGTAATCAATCATCTCTGTAACTATTGGTATCCATCTCTACAGCTATTGGTAATCATCTCTATAACTACTGGTATCCATCTCTATAAATACTCATGATCATATATATATTAACTACAGGTAAACATCTCTATATCTACTGGTAATCAATCATCTCTATAATAAAGGTTGAAAAATTGCGTAACATTAGATTTTAATGCCATTTTACTGCAGCATGATTTCTTTTTTTTTCCACAGACAATTTTTTTTTTACAGCATACTGTTTTGATATGTCTCATCACAGCACTGAATTCATCATTTGTGAGCGTTTTCCTGGCCGAGTCTTCCAGTATTGCTAGACTGTACCCATCAATAGTGTTGGAGTGAACAACATGGAAGCCAATGCTCTTCTCAAAGATGCCCTTCTTCCCCATGGTACCAGATTCATGGAAATCTAGACAGAAAAAGGTCTGGAATTAAACCATTACTCTCAGACATCATTTCATGTATACAATCAACCAAATTTTAAGACAGCTGTGTAATATTTCACATAGGGCTTGACTTACATTTCTGACAGAAATTTTGTGTTATCAGTTTGTTTTTGATTTGGAAAACTCAAGTAGGATTTTTTTATCTGTACTGATCCATCAACACAAAAAGGAACACTTTGCTGTGGTATATTTCTGTGCAAACATTCACTATCAATTTTGCAAATGAGAACAGTGTGCAAAATTATGCAGCTATTAAAGAGGCATCTGTTTTCATTTTAAATTGGTTTAAATCTATTAAGTCCTAAAAATGTTATTCAGTGCATAAAGAATTCATTATTCCAAACCAAATAAGGGCAATAATTCAGTAACACAATCCAAACTGAACCTAATCATAATTTCTCAGTATAAAACACCATACAAAATTTTATTTGATTCTATTAAGCCCTTCAGAAATTACTTAACAGAAACAGAATTCATGATTAAAGGACAAACTTCAAAGTCATAGAAGAACCATAACTCAAGGGCCATAATTCCAATTCTGATCAAACCAGGTAAATATAAAACTTTGCTTATATTTGTTGTATTATTAAACGTAATAAAAAATTTGCTTGCAATTCATAAAGTTCTTAAAAAAATTGATTGGAAACAAAATTTGCAATAATAGCCCTGAACAGGATTGAATGGATACGTGTAACACTATTTTCACCTTTTATAGAATATAGCAAGGGTATTATAAAAAGGAGAAAGAATGAAAATACTAGAGATTTTCCTGCATTTTGTGGTCAGAGCAACCTGGCTGCTGTTGAATGCATTCACCGAGTGAATAGGATGGAAATAGAGGATACCAGTGTTGAAAATCAGTGAAAATTTTATCATAAATTATTCGATCATTTTAGTTACTTTCAAAATTAATGATTTCCATGCTGAGAGTATATAATTGGGGCACTGCAACTGATATTATTTGCCCAATGTTTCAGAGAATTTTAAAATCATCAATAGTGGCTCAAAAGTAACCAATCAAATACCAAATATTTGGCTACATTTTAAGGCTATTTGAGGTAACAACACAGTGGGAGATTTTGTTTAATTCATTAAATTATAAATTTACACACAAAAATATGGTGGTTTAATAAGTCTTACAAAAAAGACATGATTGATCTGCTGATCATAATATCAAATTGGCAATCATCCACAATATCGCTTAAAATGCAAACCACATAACAGTATAATACCGTCAATATTGCTTAAAATGCAAACCACATAACAGTATAATACCGTCAATATTGCTTAAAATGCAAACCACATAACAGTATAATACCGTCAATATTGCTTAAAATGCAAACTGCATAACAGTATAATATCATCAATATTGCTTAAAATGCAAACCACATAACAGTATAATATCATCAATATTGCTTAAAATGCAAACCACATAACAGTATAATACCATCAATATTGCTTAAAATGCAAACCACATAACAGTATAATACCGTCAATATTGCTTAAAATGCAAACCACATAACAGTATAATACCATCAATATTGCTTAAAATGCCAACCACATAACAGTATTATATCATCAATATTGCTTAAAATGCAAACCCCATAATAGTATAATACCAAAATATTACTTAAAATGCAAACCACATAACAGTATTATATCATCAATATTGCTTAAAATGCAAACCACATAACAGTATAATACCATCAATATTGCTTAAAATGCAAACCACATAACAGTATTATATCATCAATATTGCTTAAAATGCAAACCGTATAACAGTATAATACCATCAATACTGCTTAAAATGCAAACCACATAACAGTATAATATCATCAATATCACTTAAAATGCAAACCGTATAACAGTATAATACCATCAATACTGCTTAAAATGCAAACCACATAACAGTATTATATCATCAATATTGCTTAAAATGCAAACCGTATAACAGTATAATACCATCAATACTGCTTAAAATGCAAACCACATAACAGTATAATATCATCAATATCACTTAAAATGCAAACCATATAACAGCATAATACCTTCAATATTCTTCAAACTGGCTCTCTTTGACGACTTGACTTTCATGCTGCCCTTTATCTTATTCTTAAAAGTCTTCCATTTACTGTTTTTTGGTGTGCCTGCATCAGGTGAGACTAAAATAAAAGGCACAAAAAGAATTTTTTTTTACAGAAAACTGACATTAGAAATGGTAAAGCCATAGTTTTTATCCCAAAAATAACTTTTATTTGACTTTTCATTGGAATATTTATTAGGAAGAAACTGAATCTTTATCTGTCATGAAAATAGTGCACTTTTCAGTTTAAATTTCTTTTAAAAATTCTTGTACAGAATGATCCCTTGTTGAAACTGAGTCTCTGTGATGAAACACCTGGATGTACCCTATTAAGTGAGCAAAAACAATTACCAATACCTGGATGTACCCATTAATGTGGCAGTTAATATATGTGCATGTGTTTTAGAATTCATAAATTTTTTACTGGCAGAGCATCATTTTCTAATATTTCATATACACTAGTCTAATCTTGGAATACATTTTACTAATTCAGCAAATGCATAGCAATCTCGAACATCCAGGTAGTGTTAATTTTTACTCAATTAATGGGGTACATCCAGGTATTGTTAATTTTTACTCAATTAATGGGGTACATCCAGGTATTGTTAATTTTTACTCAATTAATGGGGTACAGCCAGGTATTGTTAATTTTTACTCAATTAATGGGGTACATCCAGGTAGTGTTAATTTTTACTCAATTAATGGGGTACATCCAGGTATTGTTAATTTTTACTCAATTAATGGGGTACATCCAGGTAGTGTTAATTTTTACTCAATTAATGGGGTACATCCAGGTAGTGTTGACCGTTCTGGTGGCCAAGTGATTAGAGCACAGGTGGGTAAACTTTCCAGTTCAAGTGCCACATGCACAAATTTACACCTTGTTGTGGGCCGCATAGTTCATTAAGTAAAATAATTAATATTTGAAATAGCAAAAACAAAAAGTTTTTCTAAATAACATCTAAAACTAATTTTCAGTTGTTAATATGTTGTTAATATTTGAAAACTTAAACTTAAACTTCAAAAGAAGCACATTTATTTGATAAACAGAGTAACATAAACAGAGTTAGTGTGAACGATGACTTGTTCCTAGGCTGCATGAGAACCCTTGGCGGGCCGCATGCGGCCCATGGGCCGTAGTTTGCCCACCCCTGGATTAGAGCATCTGCTCTTGATGCGAGAGGTCGTGGGTTTGAACTGAGGACAAGTCATACCAAAGACTTCTAAAAATGGCACTAACAGCTGCCTTGCTTGGCACTCAGCATTAAGAGGTTAGTGTTAGGACTGTTCGGCCTGGTGTCAGGATAATCAGCCTGGGTGGGACATCACACAAAATGTTTGTGGCATGATGCCCTAGCGCTAGACATAATATGCTTTCTGATTTGTCAAAAGCCAAAATTTGGAATAATAAAATTTATTTCAGAAAGTTTTATGCCATTTTACTTCCATGGCTGTCCCTATGACACAGCTATTTTTGACCAAATTTTCCACTGTTTAAATCGAGAAAAGTCTTTGTTGTTTGAGACTCTGATGACATTATTAATCGGTTTACTTGTTACAAATATCTGTTTTACAAACTTCACTGAGGACATTATTAATCAGTTACTTGTTACAAATATCTGTTTTACAAACTTCACTGAGGACATTATCAATCAGTTTACTTGTACAAATATCTGTTTTACAAATTTCACTGAGGACATTATTAACTGGTTTACTTGTTACAAATATGTTTTACAAACTTCACTGAGGACATTATTAATCGGTTTACTTGTTACAAATATCTGTTTTACAAACTTCCCTGAGGACATCATTAATCGGTTTACTTGTTACAAATATATTTTTTACTAACTTCAGTAAGGATGTTAATGGTTGTTTTACTTGTTACAAATATGTTTCAAAGCTTCACTGAAGAAATTAAATTTTGTTTTACTTGTTACAAATATGTCTTACAAACTTTGCAGAGGAGATTAATAGTGATTTTACATGTTACAGTCTGTTTTAGAAGTTTCACTGAGGATGTTATTGGTTATTTTACTTGTTACAAATATATGTCTTACATGCTTCAATGATGCAAAACTACCAAATTAATGTTTGGTCAAACCAACTAATATATAAAATTATTTTTATTCCAAATAATTAAAAATATTCAAAAAGTACACAAAACTCGGTGAATTAGACTGTAATAAAAGTATGACAAAATCTGCAAGATATTTAAAGAGTAATGAAAATCCTAATTTTCTAATTTTTGTTTTGATTTTTCATTGACTTGATCATTCTCATTTATTATTATGTTGTAACTACATTCATTTTTGAAAACTAGTTATGTAATAAAATTAAATCTAATAACTGCATCATCTAGAGTAGTTGATTATACCTAATTCCACACCAATAAATGCATTATTCACTAAATACTATCAGAAGGTAGCCTTGATGCTTTGACAAATTTATTCTGCTGGCTAAAGTACCACCATCCCTAAATGATTCAAGATAGTTTCTGTTTCAATATACTAACCCTGGTAACTTTTCTTTCTATCTGATTTGTCAATGGTTTCACCTGGTGACAACGAGTTCAGTTCATACATCCCTATACTTGATTTTCTGGATTCCAGTTTCTGAATTCTTTCTTCTAAATTGCAGATTTCAAATTCATCAAAGTTTTCATCTTCACGTCTATCATCTGTTTTATCTGGATAGCTTGAGTTAACAGTTTTGCTGGAATCTGAGTTGCCATGGTAGCCATCCACTTGGTCATCACCATGGCTACCCTGCTGCTGTTGATCTGAGATTGTGACATTAATTATTTTCATCTCATCTTGACAGTTATTTTTTGTCCCATCAACACTAAAATTAAGATTCTTTCCCTGACTTTGACCTCCAAGTTTACTAGGATTTTGTCCAGTGAGAATGTGCTGATCTTCTAAAATTACAAACTGATCATGCAATGAAGATGACCTTGACCTTGAAGAAGACTCTCCTGGAGATGATACTGGAGCCTGCAGATTGAGGGACTTGTTGACCTTTTTGACCTGAGCATATATGTACTCTTCTTTAATTTCAGTTCTTTCCACTGAAGCAGTTGTATCATCAGTTCTATGTATATCCTCAGTAGAGCTGTATATCATGTCCATGCCCTCTCCATTTGAAATATTAACATTGCTGGTCGTATTGTACCCTGTTCTAGTCTTGCTTGGGGTTGGTGAAGTATATTCTCTTTTTGGGGGGGATGCCTCTATAGTCACCACAGATGCTTTCTTTGGGGACATGTCATAGTTCCCTTCCCTGCCTGACTCATCGTCTGTATCAGATTTTGGACTGTCATGTGATTCCACATCAGAATCATCAAGGTTAAGTTCTGATGACAAATGCATTTCATGAGACAATTGATGGTGAGCATCATCATTAGAGGCTGACAGCACATAAATAGCTTCATCAGTTTTATCTCTTTGTGCATCATAAGGTCTTGATGACACATTTGTTTTATGTTCCTCTCTGTGTCCAACTACCTCATGAACATCCTCACTGCTTTTAACATTATATTTTCTGCCCCCAACTTTTGAAACAATAGATCTATGTTTATCATTTTCAACAGCGTCTGAATTTTCTTGAACTTCATAATTTTCTCTTGCAATAGAACTGGAACTTCTTGGTTCAACATCAGCTCTGATTTTAGATGTCTGTTGGACATCGGTGTTTTTAAATAGTGTATAACCATCTTGATCACTGTCTGAGGAATAGCTTGGATTTATTTGCCCAACTTTTGCCTGATCTTCTGCATCCCACTGATCCAAATCAATGGAGTCTTCATCTTCAGACAAATCCATGCATCTGGTGCATATTTTGATGTCCTCTGACCGAGGTAGGAAGACATCTGACTGCGCAGGCAGACCACTGGATCTGGGGATTTCCATTGTATTCAGTGACCACTGACTAGACAGGTCAAATCTGTGTGCAAGTCGAAGCCTTCTCTTTTGTGTCTCCGTGTCATCCGATATACCTTGAATTGCACTTTCCAGCAAATTATCTGATGATCCTAGATAAAGGAAATGTGCAATATTAAGTCCTTTCCATATTTTGCTAGGTAGAAAGTAAAGAAAAGAAAAATGAACTAATTTTACTGCATACAAAATACATAATATGCAAAATTTAAGATCTATTTATTCCTCTCTGATTTCATCTGGCATTATTTATTTTATTTACAAAATGGCATTACAAAAAGGCATGTATCACACATTTACTTATTCTTCATAGTCCTCTCAGATCTTCCTGGAATGTCATCAGTATTTGTCATCCTAAATAATGCACAGTGATTTTATATCAAGTACATATTGCTCTGTAATGAAACTAGATGTCACGAGTACATATTACTCTGTAATGAAACACATTATGTCAAGTGTACATATTACTCTGTAATGAAACACTTGATGTCAAGAGTTCATATTAATCTGTAATTAAAAACTTGATGACAAGCATATACATGACTCTGTAATTAAACACTTGCTGTCAAGCATACATATTACTCTGTAATGAAACACTTGATGTCAAGCATATATATTACTCTGTAATGAAACACATTATGTCAAGTGTGCATATTACTCTGTAATGAAACATTTAATGTCAAGTGTACATATTACTCTGTAATGAAACACTTGATGTCAAGAGTTCATATTAATCTGTAATTAAAAACTTGATGACAAGCATATACATGACTCTGCAATGAAACACTTGATGTCAAGTGTACATATTACTCTGTAATGAAACACTTGATGTCAAGCATAATTAATACTCTGTAATTAAACACTTGATGTCAAGCCTATATATTACTCTGTAATGAAACACTTGATGTCAAGCATACATATTACTCTGTAATGAAACACTTGATGTCAAGCATATATATTACTCTGTAATGAAACACTTGATGTCAAGCATATATATTACTCTGTAATGAAACAATTGATGTCAAGCATATATATTACTCTGTAATGAAACACTTGATGTCAAGCATACATATTACTCTGTAATGAAACACTTGATGTCAAGCATATATATTACTCTGTAATGAAATACTTGATGTCAAGCATATATATTACTCTGTAATGAAACACTTGATGTCAAGCATATATATTACTCTGTAATGAAACACTTGATGTCAAGCATACATATTACTCTGTAATTAAACACTTGCTGTCAAGCATACATATTACTCTGTAATTAAACACCTGATGTCAAGCATATATATTACTCAATAATGAAACACTTGATGTCAAGCATACATATTACTCTGTAATTAAACACCTGATGTCAAGCATATATATTACTCTGTAATGAAACACTTGATGTCAAGCATATATATTACTCTGTAATGAAACACTTGATGTCTAGCATACATATTACTCTGTAATTAAACACTTGCTGTCAAGCATACATATTACTCTGTAATTAAACACCTGATGTCAAGCATATATATTACTCAATAATGAAACACTTGCTGTCAAGCATACATATTACTCTGTAATTAAACACTTGCTGTCAAGCATACATATTACTCTGTAATTAAACACCTGATGTCAAGCATATATATTACTCTGTAATGAAACACTTGATGTCAAGCATACCTATTACTCTGTAATTAAACACTTGCTGTCAAGCATATATATTACTCAATAATGAAACACATGATGTCAAGAGTTCATATTAATCTGTAATTAAAAACTTGATGACAAGCATATACATGACTCTGTAATGAAACACTTGATGTCAAGTGTACATGTTACTCTGTATTGAAACACTTGATGTCAAGCATATATATTACTTTGTAATGAAACACTTGATGTCAAGCATATATATTACTCTGTAATGAAACACTTGATGTCAAGCATATATATTACTCTGTAATGAAACACTTGATGTCAAGTATATATATTACTCTGTAATGAAACACTTGATGTCAAGCATATATATTACTCTGTAATGAAACACTTGATGTCAAGCATATATATTACTCTGTAATGAAACACTTGATGTCAAGCATATATATATTACTCTGTAATGAAACACTTGATGTCAAGCATATATATTACTCTGTAATGAAACACTTGATGTCAAGTATATATATTACTCTGTAATGAAACACTTGATGTCAAGGATATATATATTACTCTGTAATGAAACACTTGATGTCAAGCATATATATTACTCTGTAATGAAACACTTGATGTCAAGCATATATATTACTCTGTAATGAAACACTTGATGTCAAGCATATATATTACTCTGTAATGAAACACTTGATGTCAAGCATATATATTACTCTGTAATGAAACACTTGATGTCAAGCATATATATTACTCTGTAATGAAACACTTGATGTCAAGCATATATATTACTCTGTAATGAAACACTTGATGTCAAGTATATATATTACTCTGTAATGAAACACTTGATGTCAAGCATATATATTACTCAATAATGAAACACTTGATGTCAAGAGTTCATATCAATTTGTAATTAAAAACTTGATGACAAGCATATACATTGCTCTGTAATGGAACACTTGATGTCAAGCATATATATTACTCTGTAAAGAAACACTTGATGTCAAGTATATATATTACTCTGTAATGAAACACTTGATGTCAAGCATATATATTACTCTGTAATGAAACACTTGATGTCAAGCATATATATTACTCTGTAATGAAACACTTGATGTCAAGTATATATATTACTCTGTAATGAAACACTTGATGTCAAGTATATATATTACTCTGTAATGAAACACTTGATGTCAAGCATATATATTACTCTGTAATGAAACACTTGATGTCAAGTATATATATTACTCTGTAATGAAACACTTGATGTCAAGCATATATATTACTCTGTAATGAAACACTTGATGTCAAGCATATATATTACTCTGTAATGAAACACTTGATGTGAAGTATATATATTACTCTGTAATGAAACACTTGATGTCAAGCATATATATTACTCTGTAATGAAACACTTGATGTCAAGTATATATATTACTCTGTAATGAAACACTTGATGTCAAGCATATATATTACTCTGTAATGAAACACTTGATGTCAAGCATATATATTACTCTGTAATGAAACACTTGATGTCAAGCATATATATTACTCTGTAATGAAACACTTGATGTCAAGCATATATATTACTCTGTAATGAAACACTTGATGTCAAGTATATATATTACTCTGTAATTAAACACTTGATGTCAAGCATATATATTACTCTGTAATTAAACACTTGATGTCAAGCATACATATTACTCTGTAATTAAACACTTGATGTCAAGCATACATATTACTCTGTAATTAAACACCTGATGTCAAGCATATATATTACTCAATAATGAAACACTTGATGTCAAGAGTTCATATCAATCTGTAATTAAAAACTTGATGACAAGCATATACATTGCTCTGTAATGGAACACTTGATGTCAAGCATATATATTACTCTGTAATGAAACACTTGATGTCAAACATATATATTACTCTGTAATTAAACACCTGATGTCAAGCATATATATTACTCTGTAATTAAACACCTGATGTCAAGCATATATATTACTCTGATTTTTTTGTACTGTTTAAGGTGAAAACAAATTACAAATTTATGTGAATAATATTTAAACTTAACATCCTATTTAGTGAAGAAGGAATCCTTTCTAATAATTATTTCGTCATGATAATATTCGCAGTAGTCCTACATGTAAGACTTTGATGCTGATATGTTTTGGGCATCAGGGTCGTAGCACTAAAACATAAATAACATGTGATACTTCTTAAATGAAGGACTATATTCACATGTGATACAACAGAACATGCCTTCCATGGATTGCATACGATATATCTATTTATGTAGGACTTTTTTTTTAGGAGAAATTAAAATTGAAGACATAATATAATAATCGGGAGTTCTTTGCAAAATCAGGAGATATGAAATCGGGAGATAGGCATGGAGTGACCCCAAAATTCAGGAGTTTTGTCTCTCCCAGTGTGAGAGTTGACAGGTATGGTGTAAGGTCACTTACATCAAAGCAAACTACAACTCAGCTTTAACAGTATTAGCATAATTTTCGAAGGATTATTTCTGAAACTTAATTATTGTATTTTGGAGATATCAATAAAGTTTAGTGCAGTGGTGCCCATGATTCGACTCTAAGGATGTACTTCATTCAGCGCATGTTCAAACCTACAATGTACATGCAGTGGCGCCATTATGTAAATACATTCAGTAGCCTATTTGCGAGCATTGAATCAAACTGTAATGTTGTTTGTTGTGTTATCATACTGGGATCAAATTTTAATGAGTTAGGTGTTTACAATTTCAAGGCAAAGTAAAAACGTAATTACTGATATAAAATGTAAAATGCAATGATGCATAAACAAACAATAATTGAATCAAAAGGCAGAGGTAGTGTTACAGCAACTCACGACTGCTCAATTCTTGTCATCATTTGATCAAATTATACACAAATCTAAATAAATTGCTTTTCAAACAAGTTTATACCATTTATTTTTAATAATCATACATGCCATGCCCGAGATAAGTATACATGTACTTTTTGTTAATATAAGTTTGCGTAAATAAATGCATTTAGAACTTACTGTGTGCATCTTGTGATAATTAAAAATTTAACATGAAGCATAGATATTACTCTGTAATTAAACACTTGATGTCAAGCACATACATTACTCTGTAATTAAACACTTGATGTCAAGCATATATCTTACTCAGTAATGAAGTACTTGATGTCAAGCATAAATTACCCTGTAATGAAATACTTGATGTCAAGCATACATATAACTCTGTAATGAAACACTTGATGTCAAGCATATATATTACTCTGAAATGAATCACTTGACATCAAGTGTATATATTAATCTGCAATGAAACATTTGATGCCAAGTGTACATATTAATCTGCAATGAAACACCTGACATCAAGTGTACATATTACTCTGTAATGAAACACTTGATGTCAGGTGTACATATTACTCTGTAATGAAATACTTAATGTCAAGTGTACATATTACTCTGTAATGAAATACTTAATGTCAAGTGTACATATTACTCTGTCATGAAACACTTGACATCAAGTGTATATATTACTCTGTAATGAAATACTTAATGTCAAGTGTACATATTACTCTGTCAGGAAACACCAATAAAGAAGACTCCAGCTCTTCGATTTGCAAGCTGGAATGTGCGCACCATGTGTACAGGCATCTCCGACGACCTCAGAGAAGTGGACGACACCAGAAAGACGGCCATCATCGATAGAGAACTCACCAGACTAAATATCAGCATAGCTGCCCTCCAGGAAACCAGGCTCGCCTCTAGTGGCTCCCTCAGAGAGGAAAACTACACCTTCTTCTGGAAGGGTCGAGAACCTGAGGAGCCCCGTCAGCACGGAGTGGGCTTTGCCATCAAAAACAATCTCCTGGCCTCGGTTGAACCTCCAACGGGGGCACTGAGCGTCTCTTGTCCATCCGCCTCACCACTACTTCAGGTCCTGTCAACATCATCAGTGTCTACGCCCCAACCCTCACGTCATCAGAAGACGTGAAGGATCAGTTCTATGGGCAGCTGGACGAACAGATCAAAGGATGCCCCAAAAATGAACCACTATTCCTCCTCGGCGACTTTAATGCCAGAGTAGGTGCGGACCATGAGTCCTGGCCTACCTGCCTCGGATATCATGGCACTGGAAAGACCAACGAAAATGGCCAAAGACTGCTGGAGCTATGCACCTACCATGGCCTGTGCATCACAAACACCTTCTTCAAGTGTAAGCCACAACACAAAGTGTCATGGAAACACCCCAGATCTCATCACTGGCACCAACTCGACTTGGTCATCACCAGGCGCTCTGCCCTTAACAGCGTCCTCTCCACCAGAACCTACCACAGTGCAGACTGTGACTCCGACCATGCCCTTGTGAGCAGCAGAGTGCGACTACAGCCACATGTGCTACACCGCACAAAACCAAAAGGATGTCCTCGCATAAACACTGCACAGATGTCAGTCCCTGCCAAGGTGGAGGAGTATGTGTCTGCCCTGAACAAGGCTCTCCAGGACCTGCCTGAGTATGACGCTACAGCCAAGTGGAACGCCATGAAGGGTGCCATCTACAGTACAGCAATGTCAACGTTTGGCAAGAAGGAACGACCCAGCCAGGACTGGTTCAATGCACACCTATCAAGGATGGAACCACAAATCGAGGAGAAACGAAAAGCCTTCATAGCTTACAAAAAATGCCCTAATGAACGGACGCTTGCTGCTCTCAGAAGTGCCCGAAGTAACACCCAATGCATTGCTAGACAGTGTGCGAACGAGTACTGGCAACAACTGTGTGAAGGGATCCAGCGAAGTGCCGAGTCCGGACACATCCAAGGCATGTACAGTGGCATCAAGAAGGCTCTAGGCCCTACAGTGAAAGGGGTCGCTCCCCTGAAATCCCTGATGGGAGAGAAGATCACAGACCGTGGGCAACAGATGGCCAGATGGGTGGAGCACTACTCAGAACTATACTCCAGAGAAACGTCAGTCACTGATGCAGCCCTCAGCAGCATAAAGAATCTGCCCACCATGGAAGAGCTCGACAAAGTGCCAACCTTAGAGGAGCTCAGCAAAGCAATCGACTGCCTTCCAAACGACAAAGCACCAGGTAGTGACAGCATCCCACCCGAAGCTATCAAACGTGGAAAACCAGCATTGATTAAACCACTGCACGAGCTACTTTGCCGCTGCTGGGAGGAAGGAGTAGTCCCTCAAGACGTGCGTGATGCCACAATTGTGACCCTTTACAAAAACAAGGGCGACCGCAGTGACTGTAATAATTACAGAGGGATCTCGCTCTTGAGTATTGTTGGTAAAGTGTACGCCCGCATCATACTCAACAGGCTGCAGTTGCTGGCAGACCGTGTGTACCCGGAATCACAGTGCGGCTTCAGAGCAGGCAGGTCGACGACAGACATGATCTTCTCCCTACGACAACTCCAAGGGAAGAGCAGAGAGCAAGGTCAACCACTCTACATGATGTTCATCGACCTCACCAAGGCCTTTGACTTGGTCAGCAGGAAGGGCCTTTTTGAACTTCTGAGTAAGATCGGTTGCCCCCCAAAACTCCTCAGCATGATAATCTCTTTCCATGCAGATATGAAGGGAACAGTCCTGTATGATGGATCATCCTCAACTTCCTTCCCAATTAACAGTGGTGTGAAGCAGGGCTGCGTGCTGGCACCAACACTTTTTGGGATCTTCTTCTCCCTGCTCCTGTCCTACGCCTTCGACACGTCCACGGATGGCATATATCTAAACACCAGGTCTGATGGGAGCCTGTTCAACCTGGCACGACTGCGCTCAAAGACCAAAGTGAGAGCTGTGCTCATCAGGGAGATGCTTTTTGCAGATGACGCAGCTCTTGTGGCCCACACCGAGGAAGCCCTCCAGAGACTGGGAGACCGTTTTGCTGTTGCCTGCACGCACTTTGGTCTCACAATCAGCTTGGAAAAAACAAATGTCAGCGTGCAAGATACCACCATTGCCCCTTCAATCAAAATCAACGGTGTCACCCTGGAAGCAGTCAACAACTTTACCTACCTAGGGTCAACCATCAGCAACACTCTCTCGATTGATATGGAGCTGGACAGAAGGCTTGGAAAGGCAAACACCATCATGGCTCGATTAACAAAGAGGGTTTGGGAAAACAACGCGCTGACAGAGCACACCAAGGTCCGAGTCTACCAGGCCTGCGTTCTCAGCACCCTTCTATATGGAAGTGAGACGTGGAGTACCTACATGAGGCAAGAACGCCAGCTCAACTCCTTCCATATACGGTGCCTAAAACGCATCCTGAAAATCAGCTGGCAAGACCGTGTTCCACACAGCGAGATCCTGCAGCGTGCAAGTACCCCCAGCATGTACTCCCTGCTAATTAAACGCCACCTTCGATGGCTGGGTCACGTCCGACGCATGGAGGATGGAAGGCTGCCAAAGGACATCTTATATGGACAGCTGGCCACTGGCATGAGAAGAGTCGGACGCCCCTCACTCCGTTTCAAAGATGTGTGCAAGAGGGACATGAAGGCATGCAACATTTCACCCGATGGCTGGGAAGAGCTGGCTGAGGACCGAGGCACCTGGAGACTGATGGTAAACAATGGCATATCAGTCGCTGATGCGATGAGAGGCCAGTTGGTGGCAGAGAAACGTAAGAGAAAGAAGAACGCAACACCAACCACAGTAATGCAGACTTCCCAGTATGTCTGCACCAACTGCAGTAGGGACTGTCACTCACGTATGGGCCTGTACAGCCACAGCAGACGTTGCCAACAGAGACAGGCAACACCCCAAGGGCGCTATTCGCATGGTCTTTCGAGACCGAGTCGCCAATGATGATGATGATGATGAATGAAATACTTAATGTCAAGTGTACATATTACTCTGTCATGAAACACTTGATGTCAAGTGTACATATTAGTCTGTAATGAAACACTTGATGCCAAGTGTATATATTACTATATAATGAAACACTAGCTGTCAATCATACATGTCAAGTGTACATATTACTCTGTCATGAAACATTTGATGTCAAATGTACATATTACTCTGTTATGAAACACTTGATGTCAAGTGTATATATTAATTACTCTGTAATGAAACACTTGATGTGAAGTGTACATATTACTCTGTAATGAAACACTTGATGTCAAGTGTATATATTAATTACTCTCTAATGAAACACTTGATGTGAAGTGTACATATTACTCTGTAATGAAACACTTGATGTCAAGTGTACATATTACTCTGTAATGAAACACATGATGTCAAGTGTACATATTACTCTGTAATGAAACACATGATGTCAAGTGTACATATTACTCTGTAATGAAACACATGATGTCAAGTGTACATATTACTCTGCAATAAAACACTTGATGTCAAGTGAACATATTAATTACTCTGTAATGAAACACTTGATGTGAAGTGTACATATTACTCTGTAATGAAACACTTGATGTCAAGTGTACATATTACTCTGTAATGAAACACATGATGTCAAGCGTACATATTACTCTGTAATGAAACACCTGATGTCAAGAGTACACATTACTCTGTAATGAAACACTAGCTGTCAAACATACACATGTAAAGTGAACATATTAATCTGTAATGAAACACTTGACATCAGGCATATTTATTACTCTGTAATGAAATGCTAGATGTTAAGTGTACACATTACTCTGTAATGAAACACTTTATGTCAAGTATTGATGTCAAGTGTTTATATTATTTTATAATGAAACACTTGATGTCAAGAGTACATTTTACTAGATGTCAAGAGTACATACTACTCTATAATGAAACACTAGATGTCAAGCATTCATATTACTTGGTAATGAAACACTAGATATTAAAAGTACACATTACTTTGTAATTGCACACTAGATGTCAAGCATACAAATTACTCTGTAATAAAAACTTGATGTCAGGCACACACATTACTCTGTAATGAAACACTTGATGTCAGTGGTGATGTCAAGTGTTCATATTACTTTGTAACAAAAACATTGATGTCAAGAGTACATATTACTCTGTAATGAAACATTTGATGTCAAGCATTGATGTCAACCATTCATATTACTCTATAATGAAACACTTGATGTCAAGAATACACATTACTCTGTAATAAAACACTAGATATCAAGAGTTCATATTACTTTGTAATGAAATATTACATTATAAAAGCTAGCCATAATTCGTATGTCAAAAGTATACATTACTTTGTAATGAACTATTACTTTATAAAAGCAATATTTCAACAGAGAACTAACACATAAAAGACACAAAGTTTGAGTAAAGCAAGAAAAAGTTTTTAAAATTATTAAAATTTCAACTTGAAATTCACAAATCTGGAGTTAAAACTATTGACATCTGAACTTCAACCCTTCAAAGATATCTTTTGCTAATGTAATATATTCAGAGGGAATCTAAGATATGTCTTTTCTCACCTCTAAGTGATCTATTACAGCTACCTGTACAATCACTCCAGGTGTATTCTGCATATAGTTCCTTATATGCAGGATACCGGCCCACATCCTGAAACAGGTGAGACGAAGAAATATTGACACATTCAACACAATGTAAATAATAGCTTGCAAGTTTTGCATTAGACTTATACATCATTAGCTATCCTATATTTGACAATAATAATAATAATAATAATAACAAGAAGAAGAAGAAGAAGAAAAATTCAATGAAAATATTTCTGAGAAAGGCCAGACTTGTGCACAAAGTTAAAGCAATATGGCCTATTATCAATGAACTATTTCATGCTAGAAAACAAGGCAACAGTCCCATTCAAGATCAATTTCAGCTAACCCCCATTTTACATCCCGAAACTACATTACAGTAGTCTAAGTATGTTTTCCCCATTATGGGACCATGCTGGTGGCCTAAGTGGCTAGAGCATCTGCCTCAGATGTGGGAAACCACTCCGGTGGCCTAGTGGTTAGAGCATCCGCCTCAGATGTGGGAGGTTGTGGGTTCGATCCCCCTGCCAAGTCATATTAAAAACTTTAGTAAATGGTACTAATAGCTGCCTCGCTTGGAGCTCAGCATTAAGAGGTTAGTGTTAGGACTGGTCGGCCTGGTGTCAGGATAATGTGATTTGGTGGGACATCATGCTTAATGTCTGCGGCATGATGCTCCAGTGCTAGACATCACTATAAACTGCCACACTGCAGACATCATAGCAATATGACTAAAAATTGTGAAAGCTATGATAAAAATCCAAATCACACACACACACACTCACTCCATCATAAAAAGAATGTATAAAAACATTAAAAAAGAGATATTCTGCTAAATAAATAATGCAACTGATAAATAGGATGACAACAAAAATATTAATTCTGGCATATGTAAATATGAACACTCACTTTACACACACATCATCTAGCATCATGAGTAAGGGAGATAACCTTTCAAGGAGATTAAAATATTATTTCAAAGAGTTGTGTACCCTCAGTGTGAGGATAAGATGACTCATATTTCTGAGACTTTCAACTGCTTGTGAGTGAGTAATGTTATCAAAGGGCTTCCCATTGACATCTATTATCTGGTCTCCAACATGTACACCATTCTTTTCAGCAAGACCTCCAGGGATAACCCTGAAAAATATAATAAAATTTATTGGTATGAATGTAAATTAATTTACTTACAAATGATGCCAAAAATGGCAAAAGCTCACTTTGATCAAAATATTCACATTTAAGGCAGATTTCGCTAAAAAGTTCATTACATTTTTTAGTAGTAGCTCCAAAGGTATGGGAGGTAGCATTAGGATAATCTGTGGGGTTTGCATAATGATGTGTTCATTTCAAGCAATGCATATTGCTGTGCTCTTTTCAATGATTGTATATTCCTGTGTTAATTTCAAGCACTTGCATATTGGTGTGTTAATTTGGAGCATTGCATATTGCAGTGTTCACTTGAAACACTTGCATATTGCTGTGTTCATTTCAGGCACTTGCATATTGCTGTGCTCATTTAAAGTATTGCACATTTCTGTGATCATTTCAAGCACTTGCATATTCATGTGTTTATCTCAAGCACTTGCATATTTCTGTGATCATTTCAAGCACTTGCATATTCATGTGTTTATTAAAGCACTTGCATATTCATGTGTTTATTTCAAGCACTTGCATATTGATGTGTTCATTTCAGGCACTTGCATATTTCTGTGCTCATTTCAAGCATTGCATATTCATGTGTTTATTTCAAGCATTGGTGTGTTCATTTCAAGTATTATATATTCCTGTGTTCATTTCAATCACTTGCATATTGGTTGCTTAATCTGGAGCACTTGTATACTGCTGTATTTATTGGGAGCACTTGCATATTGCTGTGTTAATTTAATGCACTTGCATATTGCTGTGTTAATTTGAACCACTTGTATATTGCTGTGTTCACTGGGAGCATCGCATATTCCTGTATTCATCTCAAGCACCTGCATATTGCTGTGTTCATTGGGAGCACTGCATATTGCTGTGTTCATCTCAAGCACTTGCATATTGCTGTGCTAATCTGGAGCACCTGCATATTGCTGTGTTCATTGGGAGCACTGCATATTGCTGTGTTCATTTCAGGCACTTGCATATTTCTGAGCTCATTTCAAGCATTGCATATTGCTGTGCTCATTCCAAGGATTGCATATTGCTGTGTTCATTTCAAGCACTTGCATACCGTTTTGATCATTTTGAAGTATTGAATTTTGCTGCGTTCATTTCAGGCACTTGCACAATGTTGTGTTCATTTCAAGCACTTGCCAAGCATCTCTGTGGTCTTGGGTTCAGACACACATGACTGCATGCTTAATTAATGGTCATATCCATCCAATGTCATGGTTCATGGATTTTCTCAATATGCATTGGATCTGAGTATTTTAGTATGTGTCAAAATAGTAAGTTGTGTTTCTTATTTGCATACAAACGTTTGTGACTAACTCATTGGCAGATTTATTCTAGGATGTGTGATTGTTGAATTCATGCAAGTTTCTCAAAAATGTGTTGAAAAATCAATGGAAAGCATGAAAGTAACTCACTATATCTTGAAGCTCTATATTTAATTTTTCATTAAAACCCTCCTATACATGGAGAATGTCAATTTTTTTCCAAATGTTGGGGTGATTTTCCCTAAGTACAAAACATCTCCCTAATTTTCAATTGTGGGGATGAATTTCCCTGATAAATTTTCTGTTCTGGAATATACTTTTGTATTGGTATAGATAAAATGTATTTCAGTGTTGATCGATTTCATAGTTTTTACAGAAAATTACATTTTCATTGGCAGAAAAGGTAGTCCACATGATGTACAGCTGGCAAGGATGTGACATCACTTCTGCCTATGTGTAATATAGACCCATAAACTCAAGTGGGAGAGCTAGGACATAAAATGATTTGGTTGCCTATGTGTAATGTAGACCTTTAAACTATGGTGGGAGAGATGTGACATAAAATGATTTGGTTGCCTATGTGTGATGTAGACTTTTGAACTATGGTGGGAGAGCTTGGAGGAGAAAGGATTTGGTTGCCTATATGTAATGTAGACTTCTGAACTATGGTGGGAGAGCTTGGAGAGAAAAGGATTTGGTTGACCATGTCTAATGTAAACCTTTAAACTATGGTGGAAGAGCTTGGAGGAAAAATGATTTGGTTGCCCATCTGTAATGTAGACCTCTGAACTATGGTGGAAGAGCTTGGAGAAAAAAGGATTTGGTTGCCCATGTGTAATGTAGACCTTTGAACTATGGTGGAAGAGATGTGACATAAAATGATTTGGTTGCCCATGTGTAATGTAGACTTTTGAACTATGGTGGGAGAGCTTGGAGGAAAAAGGATTTGGTTGCCTATGTGTAATGTAGACTTCTGAACTATGGTGGGAGAGCTAGGATGTAAAATGATTTGGTTGCCTGTGTGTAATGTAGACCTCTGAACTATGGTGGGAGAGCTTGGAGTAAACAGGATTTGGTTGCCTATGTGTAATGTAGACATCTGAACTATGGTGGAAGAACTTGGAGGAAAAATGATTTGGTTGCCTATGTGTAATGTAGACCTCTGAACTATGGTGGAAGAACTTGGAGGAAAAATGATTTGGTTGCCTATGTGTAATGTAGACCTCTGAACTATGGTGGGAGAGCTTGGAGTAAAAAGGATTTGGTTGCCTATGTGTAATGTAGAGTTCTGAACTATGGTGGGAGAGCTAGGATGTAAAATGATTTAGTGCCTATGTGTTGACTTTTTAACTATGGTAGGAGAGTGTGGAGGAAAAAGGATTTGGTTGCCTATGTGTAATGTGAACTTTTGAACTATGGTGGGAGAGCTAGGACATAAAATGATTTGGTTGCGCATGTTTAATGTTGACCTTTTTGAACTATGGTGGGAGAGCTAGGACGTAAAATGATTTGGTTGCCTATGTGTAATGTAGAGTTCTGAACTATGGTGGGAGAACTAAGATGTTAATGATTTAGTGCCTATGTGTTGACTTTTTAACTATGGTTGGAGAGTATGGAGGAAAAAGGATTTGGTTGCCTATGTGTAATGTGAATTTCTGAACTATGGTCGGAGAGGTAGGATGTAAAATGATTTAGTTGCCTATGTGTTGACTTTTGAACTATGGTGGAAGAGCATGGAGGAAAAAGGATTTGGTTGCCTATGCGTAATGTAGACTTTTAAACAATGGTGGGAGAACTAGGACATAAAATGATTTAGTTGCCTATGTGTAATGTAGACCTTTGAACTATGGTAGGAAAATGATTTGAATAATGACAAAGAAAAAAAAATATTAAATTTTAATAATTGCAAAGTTCACATGAAAAAGAAAACTATAAAGTTAATGAAAATACACATTTGAAAAACTAGTAGCTTGTGACCTGACATAATGCAAGCTTACTGTTGCATAAAACCAATATGACTTTAATATTTATATCATACTATAACTATACCAACCAACATACCCTTTGTGTATTTGATACTTAAAATATATCCACCAACATACCCTTTGTGTATTTGATACTTAAAATTATACCCATCAACATATATACTTGATATAGTGGATACAATTATCCCCACTGAAATAACCTTTGTGAATTTGATAAAAAATACTCCCACCAAGTTTGAACAATTTTAACATTTGTGTTTTTCATAAAAAATAAACCAACATAATCTTTGTGTATTTGATAAAAATATACCCACCAAATCCACCAACATAATCTTTGTGTATTTGATAAAAATATACCCACCAACATAATCTTTGTATATTTGATAAAACTGTACCCACCAAACCCATGAACATTTTTTTTTGCTTTATCTGATACAAATATACCCACCAAACCCACCAACATAATCTTTGCTTTATCTGGTACAAATATACCCACCAAACCCACCAACATAATCTTTGTCTATTTTGATAAAACTGTACCCACCAAACCCACCAACATAATCTTTGTATATTTGATAAAACTATACCCACCAAAATAATCTTTGTATATTTGATAAAACTATACCCACCAAACCCACCAACATAATCTTTGTGTATTTGATAAAACTATACCCACCAAAATAATCTTTGTGTATTTGATAAAAATAAACCCACCAAATGAACCAACATAATCTTCGTGTATTTGATAAAAATATACCCACCAAACCCACTAACATAATCTTTGTGCATTTGATGAAAATATACCCACCAAACCCACCAACATAATCTTTGTGTATTTGATAAAAAGATACCCAAACCCACCAACATAATCTTTGTGTATTTGATAAAACTATACCCAACAAACCCACCAACATAATCTTTGTGTATCTGATAAAAATATACCCACCAAACCCACCAACATAATCTTTGTGTATTTGATAAAACTATATGGAGTATGGAAATGATGTACAGAATGACACGCTGGGAGACAAACCATGCTGTGTTAGGGACTCATTTAATGTCTATAGCATACATGCTAAGGTAACTGTTCATTTATAGTTTTTGATAAATCCTGGAGACAAACTTTGACCTTTCTTTTGAAAATGACGATTTTGGAGTGACTGATGGCCCCCAGCCTCATGTCAATCCAGCTATCCATTCAGGAATTGTAGCTGTAAGATTTTCAAAATGGCCAGCATTCAAACTGTACATCAAATTGGCATCATTTTTATTTAAGACCAACTACATGCATATATCAGAAGAAATTAAACATATTCAGCTATAAATAGGTGCTTTCAACTTAATACTTCCCTCTTTATATGGAAATAGTGCATTGTTCTGTGGTAGATAGTACACTGTTCAGTGACAAATGGCGCGTTGTTTTTCAAGAAAAAGAGAATAAGTTGAAAACAGGTTTATCTCAAACTACTAGAGAAGACTTACTTGGATATATATATGCCTAGGCCATACTCTGACCCTCCACGGATATTGAAGCCCAGAGTCTTTTCTCTGCGTGCATACTTTAAGTTTACTCGTCTCTCAGAGATGTCAACATCCAGGCCACGTATGTAATGCATTACCCCACACTCCTCAAAGTCTCCGGAGATAATTTGCTCCTTGTGTACATCGTACCTTATAAACAACGAGAATATGGTTATCAAACAAGCTGACAGAGTAATGCATATTGTTGTATAAAAGTAGAAACCAGTCCACGGAATAATACAAATGGTTATACAGTATCAAACTAGAAAGCAGCCCACGGAATAATACAAATGGTTATACAGTATCAAACTAGAAAGCAGCCCACGGAATAATACAAATGGTTATCTCAAACTTGAAACAAGTCCGCGGAATAATACAAATGGTTATACAGTATCAAACTAGAAAGCAGCCCACGGAATAATACAAATGGTTATCTCAAACTTGAAACAAGTCCACGGAATAATACAAATGGTTTTATAATTCTAGAAATGATCCATTATAAAAAAACAATGGTCCACTTCATCCTTTACAACCAAACATGAATCCCATATAAAACTAACTTCAACACAAAACTTGATGAAAGTTAATAATCATGAATTATAGATCATAGTGACCAACTTTTGACAGGACAGTGTGGCATACAATCAAAACACAAAATGTCATGATACTGGTGCCAACAGTGCGAAAGAAACTAACCTGAATGCAAAACATAAACTAGGTTAATGAAGCTTGAACCCCTGCATCACCCCATTGGTTACATGTTCTGGAAAAGTAGACATAAAACATTTCCAAGATGGCCACAAATGCAGCCATTTTGGATGATAAATTGGCATCACTTTAATAAAGGACCAACCACATGTTACAAGAAGAGCTATAGTGAAAACCTCATGTCAATATAACCATCCATTCTGTTGGATTAGCAATAAGAACTTTTACAAGTTCATCATAATGGTGGCCACACTGGATGTCAGATTGGCAACAATTTTATTTAGGACTAACAAGATAAAGTATCATAAATTATTTTTTTTAAATGGCAGGGGGCAATCCATTAAGTATGTATGTACGTATGCAAAAATCTGGCAAAGCTTGACCCGTCCCCCCCATACACATGCATACTTTTTTTTACACACACCCCACCTGCGTTCCCAGGCTTGACATTCCCCAATTCTACATAACATCCTATATTTAATCCATGCAGAAACAATCAAGGATTAATAATATTAACTTCATTAATAAAACATAAAGTCCACCAACACTGAATGTCTGGCTGTATCAAAGAAATAAGCTGTGTAACTTTAATAAGTTTGTCTAGTATCTGCTAAAATTCAAATGCCAACTGAATCCAGACAAACATGTTATGCAGTAGACAAAATATTATCAAGGTTTCACCCCCACCCCCCGTTTCCGATGTGTACGTAAATTATCAGTAAGCCTCCCATATGCAAGCATTTGGATTGATCCCCTCCATGTGTACATACTAAATTGACAGCACCCAGCCTCATGTCAATCCAGCTATCCATTCAGGAAATGTAGCTGTAAGATTTTCAAAATGGCCAGCATTCAAACTGTACATCAAATTGGCATCATTTTTATTTAAGACCAACTACATGCACATATCAGAAGAAATTAAACATATTCAGCTACAAATGGGTACTTTCAACTTAAATTTAACATAGATATTGAACATGTTGACAAGCTGGAGTAATTTTTCATTGGCTAATGGGGTCAGGTGGGTTCTTCAAAGAATTCAATTATTTCCCATTGGATGAGTGGGTCGCAAATAGTAAGAGAAAGTTGTGTTTTAGGGCCTTATGATTTGATATAAGGATATGGAATTTGAAAATTAAGACATTCTTATTTCCTTATTTTAGCATCAGTCTACATATGTGTTTAATGTTGTGTTTAGATATAATTTGTGAGGAAACAAGATTATTCACTAGAATTACCAAATGCTCATTGGAGTAAAATATTATTCTGGGATTACTGTGAATTTATTCAACGGAGTTCTGGACAATGCCATTGTGATGCATCAGGACTGTTGACAGATCAATACATGCAAGGATCTGGAATTCGCTCAGAACATTCTATTCTTTAAGAATTGTTATATACCTTTTGGAATTATTTGATTTTAATTCATGATACTGTACATTCCTCTTAAATTTTCATTTATTAACTTAGAGAATTACTTTTTTGTTAAGTTTTACATAACTTGTTGGTTTTGCTTCTTTCTGTTACTTTGTTTATGACAACAGAATTATAACAGAAATTTGGCCTTCATACAGGACATGAATTGTTTTAGAAATCACATTTTGTTTTGAAATTTTCTGTCTCTTGTCTTTTGATCTGACACAATGAAACCAACAAGTTTCACAACGTCATATAGAGTGGAGAGTTTTGTTTCTGATCTTAACCAGGAAAGAATGGAGATTTGTTTCTGATCTGACCCAGGAAGTGATGGAGAGTTTTGTTTCTGATCTGACCCAGGAAGTGAAGAGAGTTTTGTTTCTGATCTGACACAGGAAGTGATGGAGAGTTTTGTTTCTGATCTGACACAGGAAATGAAGAGAGTTTTGTTTCTGATCTGACCCAGTAAGTGATGGAGAGTTTTGTTTATGATCTGACCCAGGAAGGGATGGAGATTTTAAAAAGGATGAGTAGCTTCAGTTTGCCAAGCAATATTCTTTTGGGAAGTAAAGGCTACTTAAGAAACTAAAAAATTAAAAATATTTTGGTCCAGTATTTGATGGAAGTAACATTTTTATAATGAGTTTAATTAGTAAATCTGTATCTAGCTCTAAAATGAAAGTAATAGAATTGAAATTGAAATTGAAAATTGAAATTAAAATTAAATTTGAAATTGAGATTGAAATTAAAACTGAAATTGAAATTAAAATTGAAATTGAAAATCCAGATGGAAATAGAGCTAAGAAAGCTTCAACTTCAAAAATGAAATGAAGGAAATCCAAAATCAGACAGATGAAAGATCAAGAGAAATGCAAAATAAGAAGAAAGAAAGGTAAAAAGAAATGCAAAATACGAGAGAAAGAGAGAGAGAATGTGAAATGTGAAATAAGAAGGAAGAAAGCAAAAGGGAAGAGGCAAATGCAAATGAAAAATGAAAAATGAAAATAAGAGAAATGGAAATGCAGAATAAAAGAAGAGAGATGCAAATAAAATGGAAAATGCAAAAAAGAAGAATGAAAAATGGAAATGCAACTGCAATTAAAAGAATTAGAACTGGGAAGTAGGAAGCACTACTCTCATGAAAGTTTGGGTTCTAATGTTGCCAAAAATATAAGTTTAGAACCTCCTTTTAAAGAAAATAGGTAAATCAATATTTTCCTCATTTTGAGAAAATTGCTGAGAATCTGAAATGGCCAAGAAGTCACAGGACTTTACTGTTACAAAGTCTACATACTGGCAAAGCTCAAGAAATTTACACTTCACTGTCAGTAGAAGCATTCCTGATTATAGTTTGGTCATGGAATGTATCTTCAATGGTTTATGAGTTGGTACCTAAGGCACATCGACAGAAGCTTAGTAATTGCAGAAAAGAAACAATCCAAACCCATGTTCAGTCTGCTAGAGAAAAAGAAGAACTATTTGACAGGTGGTGTGCAACTCAAAAGACTGATAAAGATTACGAAAAAAACTAAGACAACTCCTATTAATCAAAGAGTTCAAGAACAGCATCAATAGTGATGTCAAGACTTATCTTGATCAGCAAATGGTAGGAACTTTGGAAGAAGTTGCTTGTACAGGTGATGTTTATTCCTTTACTCATAAAGTTTTGTTTGTCAATAAGTTTTCCTCTCTACACATTTTTAGTAATAAACCATTTTAGTTTCATATAAGTGCTTCCAAATTTGAATCTGGCACAACTTACAAAAATGAAACTTTTCGTAAGACTTTCCGAAAATCCTTATCTCTTCCTTCATGCACTTATTACAAGTAAATAAAGCATGTCATTTCTGATTGTTACAAACTTCAAAATAAGCAACAGAATAAAGACAGAGTTATTCCAAATGTTATTGTTTCTACAAGGTCACTGTCACAGTCATTATTGGAAACAACACATTTGTTGGGCCAAACAAACCCCAGTCTGATTTTATTATGGATAATTATGAACTGTTCGTGTTTAAAGGTTCTATATCACTTATAGGTTGATTCTGCCAAGCCTATCCCTATTATAATATTAAGGGACACGAGCTTCTCAGAATTGCTTATTATCAGGTAATCTGCATTTATCTCAGAAGTTTTTGTCTAGTGAAAGTGTTCTTATTCAGGGAGTCAAGTAGAGCTTTGTTAGTATTCCTCTCCATTGTGTCAATCTGTTACAGGAACTGTGACAGTTGGAGCAGTAACGTCTTTGCCGAACTGGTAGACAATGACCTAGCTGATTACGTTTGTCTTTTAGCCATTTGTAACTGAAAAGCCCTGTTTGGATCAGTAAATCTGAACATGTTGAAAATGAAATCCCTGATTGATATCCAGTCTTTTGATGAGGTAACTTCACTTCCTGCTACTGATCTAATAAATGGTTTTGATCACCTTTTTTGATACTATTCATTCTCTCAATTCTAATCAGGGTGAAAAAGACAATTACTAGTTGTCTCACTGGAACATGATCCCGAGATCTCCTGTTTGTTGCAAATGGTTTTGAGTGACACTGAAGCCACACAAGTACCAGCTTGTTATTTTTTGAAAATGGGATCCTTATGATAAACTGGAGAACACCTGCTGGAGAACACCTGAGGTACCTGCTGGTTAATGAACTATCTGATGGTTATTCCTAAGTTGTACAGACAAAAAATACTTAGTCAGGCCCATGAAACTCCATTGGCTGGTCATTTAGGAGTCAATAAGACTTATCATAAGACCTTAAGTCATTCTTTCTGGCCAAGAATTAAAAATGATGTTTGTGAATACTGTAGATATTGCCTCACTTGTCATATGGTAGGAACATCCAATCAGAAGATACCTAAAGACAAGCCCTGCATCTGACAAACCTCTTAGTGAAATAATTGTGTTCTGTTTATCCTTTGCCTAAGACCAAGCTAGGCAATCAGTATTTGTTGTCCATAATGTGTGCATCCAAAAGATTTCCTCAGCCCACTCATTTAAGGAATATAAAGAATAAAACCATGCAAAAAGATCTATTTTTTTTTATACATTTGTTGGCCTTCCCAAATCTGTCCAATTTGATCAAGGATCAAACTTTTTGTCTGGAATTTTCCAACATCCTGTTATCGATCTTTTGGAATTATTTTAGATTTAATTCATAATACTGTAATTTTCTCTTAAATTTTCATTTTCTGACTTAAATTATTTGTTAAGTTTTATATATCTTGTTGGTTTTGCTTCTTTCTATTACTTGGTTTCTGACCATAGAATTGTAACAGTAGCAGTAAACCTTTCATGATGGTCATCAAAACAACCAAGTAAGATCAGTACTATTTTCATTTTGGACCATCTATATGTTGTAAAGATGTCTTACAATTTAAAAAAACAACAAAAAAAACATCTGTGTGGCCAGTAGCAATAGCAAATAAGCAATAACAAGATTTTCTAGACGGTCATCATGTATGTCTGAGAACATCGTTTTCACGTATGTGATGTGATGTGATTTTGGATTTTTAACGTAGCTTTAACAATTTTTCAGTCATATTGCTACGATGTTCATTTATGCCCTTCCACTTATTATAAGAAGTTTTTCAGTAAAAACCACATATCAATACGTCTATTTGTTGTCGAGTGGTAGTACTAACAAATGTTTCAAGTTGACGATAATGGCAGCCTTGTTGAAAATTCAGATTGGCACTGTTTTCATTTGGAACCAGATAGATCTTCTAGTGAAAACATGCATTTTGATCATTCATTCTCATGAGAGTTGGACATTAGATCAGCACCAACAAGAGAAATATCATGAGAAATGTTTTAGCAAAATCAACACATACATTTGACCATCAATACCAGAAAAGAAGTTGTAACATGATACTGAAGGTAACCATATTGGATATTAGATTGGCACCATTTTCATTTTAGGACCATGTATCATAAAAATGCTTCTAAACAAAACGTCCACGCCAACATGGCCATCCATCAGTTTAGCAAGAGTGGCAATAAATATTTTCAAAATGGCCACCTTATCAGCCTTGTTGTAAGTCAACTTGACACCAGTTTCACTTAAGGCCATCTAGATTTCATAAGAAGTTTTTCTGTAAAACTCATGTCGAATTTAACATCTGTTAAGTAAATATGAGCAATAACAACATTTTCAAGATGGTAACCATGACAGTCATACTGAATGTCCAATCAGCACTATTCTAATTTATGACCAACTATGTACCATAAGACATCTTTCACTGACAACCCAATGTTGATATAAAGATCCAATCAGGAGTAGCTATAACAAGATTTCAAGATGCCACCATGTGTCTATTTGAAGACCATGGTTAACTATTTTTCATTCAGGACAAGCTAAACCTTTGATGAAACTGTGTCAAGTTTCAAGACCTTCCACCAATTAGCTTCATAGTAACAAACATGTGCTTATTGACGGACAGATGATGGGCAATTATCAGGCCATTGAATAAACTCTTCTAGTCTCTCACTAACAGAGATAATATTTGCAGTAATGATTTTTAAATCTAATATGGGCATCAACATATAAATATGAGCATCAGCATTTAAATATGGCATCAGCATATAAATATGGGCATCAAATAATAAATAGGGGCATCAACATATAAATATGGATAACAACATATAAATATGGGCATCAGCATATAAATATGGGCATCAGCATTTAATATGGGCATCAACATATAAATATGGGCATCAACATATTAATATGGCATCAGCATTTAATATGGGCATCAAAATATAAATATGGGCATCAACATATAAATATGGGCATCAGCATATAAATATGGATATCAACATATAAATATGGGCATCAACATGTAAACATGGGCATCAGCATACAAATATGGGTATCTACATATAAATATGGGCATCAGCATATAAATATGGGTATCTACATATAAATATGGGTATCTACATATAAATATGGGTATCTACATATAAATAAAAATATCCTCTTAAACTAAATTTGCTTACCGTAAGTGGTTTTTGCTTAATTGTTTCAAAAAGTCTTTTATTACGAATGTTGAAGTCCAAAAATACATTGAAAATTTAAAAACTGCTGTAGTGGCCAAATATCTAATCAGGTCATCTTATTAAGACCTTGATGAAGTGTTTAAAGTTTGATGACTCTGAGTTGAATATTTTTCAGCTTTAATACTAAAACAGATTTGGCACAGGTGTATGGACATGTGGATGTACACACACAGACAGATTTGGCACAGGCATATGGACATGTGGATGTCCACACAGACAGATTTGGCACAGGCGTATGGACATGTGGATGTACAAACAGACAGATTTGGTCAGGCGTATGGACATGTGGATTGGCAGCAACAAAACTATATGCCCCTTCTACTATAATATGGGTTATAACAACTGCTTTGGATGACATGACGGTGGGTATAACAACAGTTTTGGAAGAAAATACAGTAGGATATAGCAACAGCTTTTGATGACAAGACAGTGGGTATAACAACTGCTTTGGATGGCAAGACAGTAGGGTGTAACAACAGTTTTAGATAACAAAACAGTGGGGTATAACAACAGCTTTGGATGACAAGACAGTGGGATATAATAACAGCTTTGGATGACAAGACAGTGGGGTATAATAACAGTGCTCTGGCTGATGAACTCAACAGTACTGAGGACAATAGTGGTATATAACAACAGCTTTGGATGACAAGACAGTGGGGTATAACAACAGCTATTGATGACAAGACAGTGGACTAAAACAACAGCTTTTGATGACAAGACAGTGGTGTATAAAAACAACTTTGGATGACAAGACAGTGGGATATAAAAACAGCTTTGGATGACAAGACAGTAGGATATAAAAACAGCTTTAAATGACAAGACAGTGGGGTATAAAAACAACTTTGGATGACAAGACATTAGGGTATGAAATTACAACTTTGAATGATAAGCTGAATAGTTTTCTTGACAAAACATTTGGATATAAAAACAGCTCTAGATGACATGACAGTGGGGTATGAAAACAGCTCTAGATGACATGACAGTGGGGTATGAAAACAGCTCTGGATGACATGACAGTGGGGTATGAAAACAGCTCTGGATGACATGACAGTGGGGTATGAAAACATCTCTGGATGACATGACAGTGGGGTATGAAAACAGCTCTGGATGACATGACAGTGTGGTAAGAAAACATCTCTGGATGACATGACAGTGGGGTATGAAAACAGCTCTGGATGACATGACAGTGGGGTAAGAAAACATCTCTGGATGACATGACAGTGGGGTATGAAAACAGCTCTGGATGACATGACAGTGGGGTATGAAAACAGCTCTGGATGACATGACAGTGGGGTATGAAAACATCTCTGGATGACATGACAGTGGGTTATGAAAACAGCTCATCATGATAAGCTCAATATTTTTGTTGACCAGACATTTAAATTTAAAAACAACTCTAACTGATGGGTTCAATAATTCTGTTGTCAAATCAATGAGGTAAAACACCAGCTCTAGATGACAAGACAGTGTGATATAAAAACATGGCTCTAATGGTTAGCTCAATGGTTCTGTTGAGAAGAGTGTGTAGTATAATTTCAGCTCTAGATGACATTGAGATTTTAAAACAAGAACATACGAAATATGTGTGGTTTCATTATCCACTGCTAATATGACCAACTTAAGCCAGATCACCCACTCATGAGAATTTTGTCTGAATCTACCATTCTTGCATGAACTAGTGTCTGAATAATTGTTCCACAAGCATGCAAGTGACACATTCCAAAATTGTATAGTCACTGACATGTCCATAATGAACCACACACTATGTTTCATCAACAATGCAGCAATGGTTTCACAAAATTCTTTTATTTGATGCAGCTGAGGAAGTCATGGCCATCGTAGCTTTGAAAAAAACTGAACTGTTATGCTGCTAGGATTGTGAAGATGGCAACCATCATAGATTGACCAACAGTAATTGTTGTCAGACCTTTATCAATAGCAACTTGTATGGCTAGTTTGGTTGAAAAAATAATTTAATTACAGCTCCATTAATAACTATATGCCTATTCGGACCAAGCAGTCTCAATACCATCAGTAAACTATATTCAGTCGCCAATCAAAGATAAAACAATTGCCATGGCCGACTTCATGACTGTGTTGGCAGAAATGGAAACTTCTGACAACTTCGTACACAGACATGAAATCAAAAACTGAAAGAGGTATTTGATTAACATGCAATAAAAATTAAGCAAATGCTTGCAAGTTACCATTTTGTATGCATAGACCAAGAATGCTTATACCTTGGAGGTCCTGTGTCATCTGTGTGCAGGTGTGAAAGAAAAATAATTCGCATGTGTGTTTGTATGTGCTGGGAATGCACCTGCACTCAGAAAAAAAGGGAAAATTGGGGGGGGGGACAGCTTGAACCTGATATGGAATATTGTAAAATTTTAAAACCCACATTTTACTACTACTTAGTGGGGTTGAAAAACATGGTTCTTGTTGATGAGCTCAATAGTTCTGTTGACAAGATAATAGGGTATAAAAATATAATTCTGGATGACAACACTTGATGACAAGACAATGGGGTATAAAAACATAATTCTGGATGACAACGACTGATGACAAGACAATGTGATATAAAATCATAATTCTGGATGACAACACCAGATCATAAGACAGAGGGGTATAAAAATATAATTCTGAATGACAACACTAGATGACAAGACAATAGGGTATAAAAACATAATTCTGGATGACAACACCAGATCATAAGACAGTGGGGTATACAAATATAATTCTGGATGACAACACTTGATGACAAGATAATGGGGTATACAAATATAATTCTGGATGACAACACTAGATGACAAGACAGTGGGGTATAAAATATAATTCTGGATGACAACACTAGATGACAAGATAATGGGGTATACAAATATAATTCTGGATAACAATACTAGATGACAAGACAATGGGGTATAAAAACATAATTCTGAATGACAACACTAGATGACAAGACAATGGGGTATAAAAACATAATTCTGGATGACAACACTAGATCATAAGACAGTGGGGTATACAAATATAATTATGGATGACAACACTAGATGAAAAGACAGTGGGGTATAAAATATAATTCTGGATGACAACACTAGATGACAAGATAATGGGGTATACAAATATAATTCTGGATGACAACAATAGATGACAAGACAGTGGGGTTGACAAACACAAATCTGATGAGACCTACAATACTTTTGAGAACACCAGAACTTTTGTATCCATAACAATTAATTTGAACAAGATAGTAATGTAAATTTGAAGGATACTTCATGTGATCTGCATGATGGGTAGAAAAATCTTGATAAAAGGCGTTTGAATTATGGAGTTTTTATTGTACAGTATATGGTAAACTACAATCATACAACTGATCACTATGCCTACACCTAAGCATGTTCACTGCAGCAACAAAAATACAAGCCACCTCCAAGATTTCCAGGTATTCTGTATTTCTGATACTTCCTGTATGGTTCTTTTCCTACTCGCAGAACAAGCTAGATCTATACCCTATCCAACCTAATAAAAACACATGCTTTAAGAAGTGCACATCCCTCTCTTTGATCAAAATTTACAAAAGTACGAAAACAGTGTATCCAATTCCATCATTCCTGATGCTAATGACCCAGCTAGAACATCATGATTTTCTTCATAATGCATCCTTACCACTTGAACTTGAGCATTTAATCAGTTTCAAAATTTGATCTTACATGTGATTTATTCAACTTTACCATATTGGAAGAAAGAAATCACCTCCAAAGTAAAGAGCTCCCAACAAGACAAAACTACTAAAACTTTTGATATGTAAATGTGATGGGAACAGTGTTTACGATATCATCACTGCACATTTACTTTTCTTTTAAGCACACATACTCATATTATGGCATATATGGCCAAGAGAAATCTAAAACTTAATTATTTCTGATGGACGTGCAAACCTTTGGAATGTTTTTTTCCCTACTTTTTCTTCTCCAAATGCCATGCATACTCTTCTTGTCTATATAATAGAGTGAAACTTGTGAAAAACAGACATGGATTGATCCACCGTTTAGTTAGTTGGGATACTGTTAAACAGTGAAATAAACAGGGCAATTAGGAATGCTGATGCTTGAGTACAGGATGTAGGATTTTAAAAAAATGCTCTATTTCTTCATGCATAACAGGCTACACCCATCTATGAAAACAACAGACTCAATCTGCCATTGCCTAAAACACCAGGCCCTGTTAGTCATGAAATATCTTGAAGCTAATAACTTTAATGTGACTAAAGGTAGAAATGACAGAATTTTCTGAGATGGCATAATATTCTTAACTCTACATAACTCTTAAAATGTCCTTGCTGTCAAGGGTCTTTAAGTATGGTTTCTAATTTAGGTGTCTTCAGTTGGAGTTCAATTTTGTGTTTAAACCAATTCATGACTTGTAGGCAAGAATAAAAGTGCTCAAACAGTTGCCTGACAAGTGGGCCAGAACATACATTCTCAAATAGTTTCATGATTACTAAGCCAAAACATTTGTGCTCAAAAAGTTTCATGATTTCTGGGCCAGAACATTATTTTGTGCTCAAACAGTATTGGGACTACTGGGACAGAATATCTGTGCTCAAGCAGTATCATGATTACTGGGCTAGTACATCTGTGCTCAAGCAGTATCATGATTACTGGGCTAGTACATCTGTGCTCAAACAGTTTCATGATTACAGGGCTAGTATATCTGTGCTCAAACAGTTTCACGACAACTGGACTAGAACATCTGTGCTCAAACAGTTTCACGATTTCTGGGCCAGAACATTATTTTGTGCTCAAACAGTTTTATGACTAATAGGCCAGACCATCTCCACAACAAATATGTTAAGATCTTTACAATACAGCTAACATTCTAAAGAGGCAAAGCATTTAGACATTTAAGACATATCATCAGGGCCGGCGCTACCATATAAGCAAACTAGGCAGCCGCCTAGGGCACTGATTTCAAGGGGGCGCATTTTAAAAAAAAAATATGTATTGTTTATAAATTTGAAAATCGGGGGAGGGGGGCAGAATCTAACCTTGCCTAGGGTGCCAGATAGTCTGGCCGGGTCTGGCACCGGCCCTGCATATCATACAGATATGACTAGAATGAAGAAAAAAAAAATTGCATCCTGAATATGTAGGGGTCTTGGAGGGGATGTAAAACTACTTCATGATGTAATATATAACACTTACTATTGTACTGCAATCCTTTTCCAAGCCTGTTAGTCTTGGTCCAAGGTATTAATTCCTTCATCAAATTAGTAATGTAAAGAATATGATCCCAGTCTGACTTGTTAATTACAACCAACATATGGAATACCTCATGCTTTTGACTTGGAAAGATATGAGAAACCTTTAAGATGTAGAAAGAGATGAGCCAGATCCTTCCTTCTCTGTTACAGGAAGCCAAAAATAATATTAAAGCTCTAACTGGGCAATGGAGCCTTTCCTGGTCATACCCAGTACAGAGAACCCAGTTTAAACTTTTGAAAGAGGTTGTGATCCATGACAGGAGAGAATGTTCCTTTAAGTTTGAATGGACACACACATTGTGATTTCTGACCAAATCCATGAAAAAAAGGTCTTGACAAGCACCTGTCTGGGCACTGGGAAGAGGAAGATGCTGCAGGACAGGATGCAACTCCCTTGTGCCTTCTTCCTTGGGGAAAGGGGATGAGTCCAAATGTTTCCTCCTTGGCCTCTCCTCCTGCCTGAAGAGCTTTGGAGAAGGTCCCAAAGGGTAATCAAGGTGTGTATGTATGTGTGTTTCCTGGCTTGTTTTGACTAAAGACAATGATTCCTCCTAGAAAAGGCATAAGGGGGCAACCGATGAGAAATAAGCATATGAGGGGATCATTCATATAATGCAGGCCTTAGGTTTCAAGGATTATAAGTGGGAGGCTGCCCCACCTGATGTTCCCATTTGTGATGTCCCAGAGTCCATGGGCAGGTTACTTAAGGTGCAAAGCCAAAGAATTAAACTTGATAGCTGGAGGCCAAATTTAACAACCATAGTCCAGAAGTGGCAACAGACAAGACCATCTGCTACCTGGTGAACTTTTGGTCCAGGAAAATTTTTGTATAAGCTCTCAGATCATAGCAGGGTGCTGGAGGAGAAAAAAATTTGAATGAGATTAAAGTCCCAGAAAGCCTCTGCTGCCTGGAGAAAAAACATCTTCAGTGCCAAAAGGCTTAGGTCAAAAGTCTTGGGGAAGGAGGTGGCATACTTTATTCACTGCCTTATCAAAAGTCCAAACTTTCTTGTCTGCCAGCACCCAATAGGTGGGAAGGTGCATGGAGCCCAATTGCTGGTGTACATACAGTCCACACTCATTCCTGTGAGAACTCATTTGAATCCACTATAATGGAAATGATATATGTCATTCCCACTATGTATCTGTAGGGAGAGACATCAAAATGGGGTTGCTGTCATCCCAAAGTTCCTTAGTGGGGATGATGGGACTAATCCTACTAGCTGCACTCCTAAGGGAAGAGGATTGCTGATTTCTTTTAGCTCGTCTAGGAGCAGAATGGGAGCCTCCCCTCTGTTTACTATATCAATTAGGAGGGAACAGAGTGGGTCCATGGCTTGTCATGTCAGTCCTAATTTGAAAACCATTCCAGTGGCCTAGTGGTTAGAGCGTCCGCCTTGAAAGCAGGAGGTCGTAGGTTTTAACCTCAGCCGAGTCATACCAAAGACTTACGAAATGGTACTAACAGCTGCCTCGCTAGGCGCTCATCTTTAAGAGGTTAGTGTTAGGACTGGTCGGCCTGGTGTCAGGATAATGTGACTGGGTGGGACATCTTCATCCCTCTATATGTGTAGCAACATCCCACAACATCTCCCACTTGTTCAGTCAAGAGACAAACAAATCAGACACCTTCCACTGTACTGCTTTCTATTCTGATCATACATACCAAAGTTTAAAAAAGCTTCCATAATCCTATACATTTATATGCAGACTCCCCCATCCTTGGGCTCTGGTATTTAGAACAAAACTCATTCATCTTGCTACATGTCGTACAAGGCAACTAATGGAGGCAGAAGCTACTGTGGCTCAGTGGTCAGCATGCTGGACTGTGGCTTTGTGGTTAGCATGCTGGACAATGGCATGGTGGTCAGCATGCTGATCCGTGGCCTGGTGGTCAGCATGCGGGACTGTGGCCTAGTGGTTAGCATGCTGGACTGTGGCTTGGTGGTCAACATGCTGGACTGTGGCCTGGTGGTTAGCATGCTGACTGTGGCTTGGTGGTCAACATGCTGGACTGTGGCTCAGTGGTCAGCATGCTGGACCATGGCATGGTGGTCAGCATGCTGGACTGTGGCTTGGTGGTCAACATGCTGGACTGTGGCTCAGTGGTCAGCATGCTGGACTGTGGCTTGGTGGTCAACATGCTGGACTGTGGCTCAGTGGTCAGCATGCTGGACCATGGCATGGTGGTCAGCATGCTGGACTGTGGCTTGGTGGTCAACATGCTGGACTGTGGCTCAGTGGTCAGCATGCTGGACTGTGGCTTGGTGGTTAGCATGCTTGACTGTGGTTTGTGGTTAGCATGCTGGATTGTGGCTTGGTGGTCAGCATGTTGGACTGTGGCTTGGTGGTCAGCATGCTGGACTGTGGCTTTGTGGTCAGTATGATTGACTGTGGCTCAGTAGTTGGATACTGTAGGTATTTGTTTAAGGGAGGTAACTATAAGTATGGTGGACTGGAGTTCTGTATAGGAGGAATCATGAATTATCAACATAAATGACATCACTAGCATTCACAAGTCTATACAGATCTTAGAATAAACTGTTTTGAAACATGGAAAGGTCACTGCTAAAAAGACGATAGTGTTATGTATATCTATATTGTGTCTTTAACCTTTGGTCCATGATTGCAGATTGCAATGAGCTATAAATAGGTTGTTAAGTTTTAAAATCAGTCTTAATAATTAAACTGTTTACAAGTTTGTGGTAATTTCCCATTGGATGACATAGATCAAGTAGGAAAATATCACAATTTAGAGCCATAGGGTATATATAAAGCATAGAAATGATAATTAATTCCTTCTTATTTCCTATGTTCTTGTTTTAACACTCTGCAGTGTATTTAATGTTGTGTTTAAATATGTTTGAGAGCAATGATTTGCTTGGATTATTCATTGGAATTAGAAAGTGCTCACTCCCTTTGGTCATTAAAAAATTAATCTGGGATTATTGTGAATTCATTCAAAGAAATTTTGTGTAATGTCATTGTGACCAATCAAGACATATGACACATCAGCATATTCAAGGATATTGGTATTTGAGCAAATCAAGGACCTGGAATTCATTTGGAGCACTATTTTTTTTTTAAATTGTGATAAAACATTTTAGGATTATTTTAGATTTGTTTCAAAATTTTATTTTATAATATATAAAAATTAAACTATTTGTTAAGTTTTACAAAACTTAGTTGTCTTGCTTCTTTCTGTTACTCAGTTTAAGATGAAAGATTGTAAAACATGGACTGGTAACTAAATTGTATTTTGAAACAAGAATTAACTCCTTTCACATTACATCAATGATTTTCAAACAGTTGAACAATAAATACAATAAACATGGAAGATAATAAACAGCCTGAAATTTGCAAACTGTTCACCTTTTACCAGATATTCTATTTTAAAAGAACCCTGATAGCCCAACAACAGATATGTGTAGATCTTCTATCAGGCAAATAAATGCCAGACTCATGGAATTTTTGCATATCATGTGAAAGCATGTGGTATATATAACCTTTATAAACATACTCTGTAAATTATTCAACAAACTGGAGTGTCTTTCATCTTAATTGTATCTGAATCACAATAATTGCTTTGTTTATTCTTAACGCAACACTGTCTGTAAATTCTGAATTAGCAGTTATATAGTGCATTTTCCAACGCATTCTGTAAATTGTTTTGGATTTGGTACAAATTGACATAGCAGTTACTGAACAAAGTGTTTACTGAAGCTGTCTGCACTCAGCAATTACCAATGATAATTAACAGAACCCAGGACTAGCTTTCTGCACAAAAGAACAAAGAAGGAAAGAAAGAAAAGAAAAAGAATGAAAGGCACTAAGCATTTGGCAATAAAAAATTTCTCTTACAGTTTCAGCAATTCAGTAATCAAACCAATTCAGTAATCTTGAGTGTCAATCTAAGAAATTCTTTAAACAATGTAGCAGTAAAACTAAATTTAAATTAAATAGCCACTTATCTCTAGGTGGCCTATTTCTTACCCTTTCTCACAAGTGCCAATTTAGCAGAAAGTGAAATCAAAATTTCCAGTATCTTCTTCCTGCATGTGATTATCAGTGCTAAGTTAATTTTTGTCAGGAACACTAAAGCAATTATATTCTACAGTCATGTATCCATACATCAAACATTCAGGAATTCCAAATACAAATTTTAAATTTTTATCTCTGACATGGAGTCTCAATAATAATATTAATAATAATAATAATAATAATAATAATAAAAATAAAAATAATATCTTTGTCTTTATTCAAAGAAGGTAACTCAGTTGAATATAACTAATCTCCCTTGAAGCTCTCTACAAAATACAACATTTACAAGTATTAACACTCTTATACTTGTACCGTATACTAATGTATAATCTCACTCTCCTGCTCTCTCTTCCTCTCCCTGCCAAATTAAGTATTTACAAGTAAACATTGCATAATACTGCTAAAATATATTATAGGAAGCACTGAGGTTTAATACACAGATATAAATTGTTATTGAATCCATTTAATAACTTTGTTGGAATGCTGTTGCAGAAGAAGAAACCTGAGTAATGAATACTTTCTGCATTGTGTTTGTTTGAGGAATTCTGAAAATTCTGGCAACAACTACCATAGAGTTGGTGCATTTACACATTTTCTGGCAGTAATTGTGTATATAGTTGGTATATTTACACTGTTTCTGGCAGTCATTGGGCCATTGTCCAGAGTTTGTGTATTTACATATTTCTGGCAATAATTTCTGGCAGTAATTAAGAACAGAGTTGGTGTTATTTTCTTATTTTCTGTAATGAAACAACTTATATCATATGGAAGAGTGTTATTTGAAAATTAAAGCAAAATCTTTGTCTTATTGATAAATATTCTGGGTTCAACAGTGAGACTCATTGTCTATGAATTATTTATTACTGGTTCAACAAGTATACTTCTACAGCAGGGCCGATAAAAAAAATTCACTCATTTGTCCAGGACTAGTGGTTTCAGAAAATTCATTTGCTGGCTTGTGTCATGTACTGACCATGCTGCATTGCTGGCTAGTGTCATGTACTGACCATGCTGCATTGCTGGCTAGTGTCATGTACTGACCATGCTGCATGGCTGGCTAGTGTCATGTACTGACCATGCTGCATTGCGACCATGCTGCATTGCTGGCTAGTGTCATGTACTGACCATGCTGCATTGCTGGCTAGTGTCATGTACTGACCATGCTGCATTGCTGGCTAGTGTCATGTACTGACCATGCTGCGTTGCTGGCTAGTGTCATGTACTGACCATGCTGCATTGCTGGCTAGTGTCATGTTCTGACCATGCTGCGTTGCTGGCTAGTGTCATGTACTGACCATGCTGCATTGCTGGCTAGTGTCATGTACTGACCATGCTGCATTGCTGGCTAGTGTCATGTACTGACCATGCTGCATTGCTGGCTAGTGTCATGTACTGACCATGCTGCATTGCTGGCTAGTGTCATGTACTGACCATGCTGCATTGCTGGCTAGTGTCATGTACTGACCATGCTGCATTGCTGGCTAGTGTCATGTACTGACCATGCTTCATTGCTGGCTAGTGTCATGTACTGACCATGCTGCATTGCTGGCTAGTGTCATGTACTGACCATGCTGCGTTGCTGGCTAGTGTCATGTATTGACCATGCTGTGTTGCTGGCTAGTGTCATGCATTTACCCTGTTGCACAGGCCTTATGAGGCCTAAAACTGTCATGAGATGTGCTACATTAAATCCAGAATTTGTCAGTTCCATTGACAAATACACTGGATGAATATCCAACCCGTGCCAGTTTGGGATATAAAGACATATTTCCTTAAGAGTCAATGTGTTCAAGCCATGGATAATTATCCACAAATGTGGCTTAACACCTGTCTCAAAGGATTGTCATGTTTGATATGTTTTGCTGCCACAGAATCTGGATTAGTCTTTTTGGACAAATAGTTACGTCAGACTCATTGGCAGCCTTACATTTTCTTCTTCCATTTTTCACATGAATGTTCCCTCTCAGAATCTTCCTTATGACCTCCCTTGCAAACATAAATTTGTAAACTCATTTCCCAACAGGAATGATCATCTTCATTGACAACTACATCTAAAATAATAAAATAATAAAATAACATAGCTTTTGTCATTTAAATGTAAACATACACTACTTCTTTGATTAGTGTAATTGTTTTGCTTCAAATGCAATATCATATTATCACACATTGACGGCGATCTTCTGTATAGTCAATTTAAAAAAATTAAGAATTGTTACTGTCACTGAATCAATTCATAAAGAAAATCAACACTTATATCAGTACATGCCTTAAATTAATTTAATTTCATGACATGCAGGTCTGAAATCAAAGAGTGATTCAGTTAGGAGTATCTGGATTGAGTAGACACAACATAACAATGTCATTTAAACACCTGCTAATTACTCACTACAGGATTTGTTTTGTTGAAAGTGTTTGATTGACTGATAATTCTGACCCTTAACTCAACATACAACAGTTATCAGTGAGCACTTACGATAGGTGTGAGATGTGCTGAATGACTAAATAGAGAGGTAAATTCAAACAGTTTTCAAAATGCCTGGAGGATGTGATTTGTCAGACAAAAGTAATAAATATGACTGAAGCTTGCAAAATATCACAAGCAAGAGTTGTTTTAAAACAGGCAAAAGCTCTTGATCAGGACTAGAATTCTGGAATATTTGACTTATCCAACTTTGAAAATGAATAGTCTAGGATGTTGGGCTGTGGAATTTGATAAACTCTGTGCATGCCTTTTCTTAGAGTCTGACAATCTTCAATAAGTTCCTCCAACAATTTCTCAATAATCAACATGATGCTGGATGTAGCTTTTCATAAAAGGTAATTCTGTTTTACAGGTATGAAATATTTTGGTTTTCTATTCAGCCACAAATAGGCATTTATTTTCTATATTATACAAGTAATGTGTTGAGACCATATTAGGTTCCTGTCCACAGAAACTTAAAAATATTTCCTCCCCACACAATATATATATGATCACTGTTAAATTTATTATTAATGCTGATGTCTTTTAATTTCCTTCCTACACCATATAACATCACTGTTACATTAATTATTAATGCTGATGTCTTTTATTTTCCTTCCTACACCATATAACAACACTGTTACATTAATTATTAATGCTGATGTCTTTTATTTTCCTTCCTACACCATATAACATCACTGTTACATTAATTATTAATGCTGATGTCTTTTAATTTCCTTCCTACACCATATAACATCACTGTTACATTAATTATTAATACTGATGTCTTTTTTCCCCTTCCTACACCATATATATATAAGATTACTGTTACATTAATTATTAATGCTGATGTCTTTTAATTTCCTTCCTACACCATATAACATCACTGTTACATTAATTATTAATACTGATGTCTTTTTTCCCCTTCCTACACCATATATATATATAAGATTACTGTTACATTAATTATTAATGCTGATATCTTTTAATTTCCTTCCTACACCATATAACATCACTGTTACATTAATTATTAATGCTGATGTCTTTTATTTTCCTTCCTACACCATATAACATCAGTTATTTTAATTATTAATGCTGATGTCTTTTATTTTCCTTCCTACACCATATAACATCACTGTTACATTAATTATTAATGCTGATGTCTTTTAATTTCCTTCCTACACCATATAACATCACTGTTACATTAATTATTAATACTGATGTCTTTTTTCCCCTTCCTACACCATATATATATAAGATTACTGTTACATTAATTATTAATGCTGATGTCTTTTAATTTCCTTCCTACACCATATAACATCACTGTTACATTAATTATTAATACTGATGTCTTTTTTCCCCTTCCTACACCATATATATATAAGATTACTGTTCCATTAATTATTAATGCTTATGTCTTTTATTTTCCTTCCTACACCCTATATATAAGATTACTGGTACATTAATTATTAATGCTTATGTCTTTTATTTTCCTTCCTACACCATATAACATCACTGTTACATTAATTATTAATGCTGATGTCTTTTCTTCCTTCCTACACATTATAACAACACTGTTACATTAATTATTAATGCTGATGTCTTTTACTTTCCCTCCTACACCATATAACATCACTGTTACATTAATTATTAATGCTGATGTCTTTTATTTTCCTTCCTACACCATATAACATCACTGTTACATTAATTATTAATGATGATGTCTTTTTTTTCCTTCCTACACCATATAACATCACTGTTACATTAATTATTAATCATGATGTCTTTTATTTTCCTTCCTACACCATATAACATCACTGTTACATTAATTATTAATGCTGATGTCTTTTAATTTCCTTCCTACACCATATAACATCACTGTTACATTAATTATTAATGCTGATGTCTTTTCTTCCTTCCTACACATTATAACAACACTGTTACATTAATTATTAATGCTGATGTCTTTTACTTTCCCTCCTACACCATATAACATCACTGTTACATTAATTATTAATGCTGATGTCTTTTTCCCCCTTCCTACACCATATAACATCACTGTTACATTAATTAGTAATGCTGATGTCTTTTATTTTCCTTCCTACACCATATAACATCACTGTTACATTAATTAGTAATGCTGATGTCTTTTATTTTCCTTCCTACACCTTATAACATCACTGTTACATTAATTATTAATGATGATGTTTTTTTTTTCCTTCCTACACCATATAACATCACTGTTACATTAATTATTAATGCTGATGTCTTTTATTTTCCTTCCTACACCATATAACATCACTGTTACATTAATTATTAATGCTGATGTCTTTTAATTTCCTTCCTACACCATATAACATCACTGTTACATTAATTATTAATACTGATGTCTTTTTTCCCCTTCCTACACCATATATATATAAGATTACTGTTACATTAATTATTAATGCTGATGTCTTTTAATTTCCTTCCTACACCATATAACATCACTGTTACATTAATTATTAATACTGATGTCTTTTTTCCCCTTCCTACACCATATATATATAAGATTACTGTTCCATTAATTATTAATGCTTATGTCTTTTATTTTCCTTCCTACACCCTATATATAAGATTACTGGTACATTAATTATTAATGCTTATGTCTTTTATTTTCCTTCCTACACCATATAACATCACTGTTACATTAATTATTAATGCTGATGTCTTTTCTTCCTTCCTACACATTATAACAACACTGTTACATTAATTATTAATGCTGATGTCTTTTACTTTCCCTCCTACACCATATAACATCACTGTTACATTAATTATTAATGCTGATGTCTTTTTCCCCCTTCCTACACCATATAACATCACTGTTACATTAATTAGTAATGCTGATGTCTTTTATTTTCCTTCCTACACCATATAACATCACTGTTACATTAATTATTAATGATGATGTCTTTTTTTTCCTTCCTACACCATATAACATCACTGTTACATTAATTATTAATGATGATGTCTTTTATTTTCCTTCCTACACCATATAACATCACTGTTACATTAATTATTAATGCTGATGTCTTTTAATTTCCCTCCTACACCATATAACATCACTGTTACATTAATTATTAATGCTGATGTCTTTTCTTCCTTCCTACACATTATAACAACACTGTTACATTAATTATTAATGCTGATGTCTTTTACTTTCCCTCCTACACCATATAACATCACTGTTACATTAATTATTAATGCTGATGTCTTTTTCCCCCTTCCTACACCATATAACATCACTGTTACATTAATTAGTAATGCTGATGTCTTTTATTTTCCTTCCTACACCATATAACATCACTGTTACATTAATTAGTAATGCTGATGTCTTTTATTTTCCTTCCTACACCTTATAACATCACTGTTACATTAATTATTAATGATGATGTCTTTTTTTTCCTTCCTACACCATATAACATCACTGTTACATTAATTATTAATGATGATGTCTTTTTTTTCCTTCCTACACCATATAACATCACTGTTACATTAATTATTAATGCTGATGTCTTTTATTTTCCTTCCTACACCTTATAACATCACTGTTACATTAATTATTAATGATGATGTCTTTTTTTTCCTTCCTACACCATATAACATCACTGTTACATTAATTATTAATGATGATGTCTTTTTTTTCCTTCCTACACCATATATATACGATGACTCTCTCAACATAAGAAGGACCAGCCATTCATACAACCAGCATTCTTTCAAAGATCTCACCTGTCTCAGGAGACTAGGTCCCAATTCATCACTTAGAAACTGTTCATGGCCCTACTCTTAATGTACATACACTTACTTAACATTATAAGAAAAAATAATCTATGATGTCAACAAGCATTCATGGGTATTTCCTCCACCCACCCCCAAAAGGCCCTACTCTTAGTCTCATAACTTGGAAACCATTGATATCCCCACCCAAGAAACCTATGGTGATTAATGCACTGGACACATGAACAAAGGTTGTAGACTGTATTCCTAACATCTATTAGCTAGAATCCTTTATAATATGCTTGGATCTACCTACTAACTGAACTCGTATATAGCAAGTCTGATCAAACTGTGTTCATAAATATGGCCTACAGAGTGTTCACAAGCTCAGACAATCAGGTGAATGACCACCTCATTAATACAAGTGAATGTTGCTTGAACTCTCTTGAGAACATGCGGATATAAGCTTACATACCAAATTCAATCTAAATCTATCTCGCTATGATGTCTGCAGTGTGGCAGTTTATAGTGGTGTCTAGCACTGGGGCATCATACTGCAGACGTGTAGCATGATGTCCCACCCAGTCACATTATCCTGACACCAGGCCAACCAGTCCTAACACTGACCTCTTAATGCTGAGCACCTAGAGAGGCAGCTATTAGTACCATTTTTATTAGTCTTTGGTATGACATGGCCAAGGTTCCAACCCATGACCTCCTGCATCTGGAATGAGATTCAAATGTTTTCAGAAGGAGGTGATGATATCAAGTGTTTATGCAAATTGACCAGCAGTATGCTACAATGCAACTAAACTTAATAACACATAGAATTGCTGGTTTAACATTACTACAGTTATATGTATAACATGAACATGAAGACTATCCAACCTCTTGATTGCAAATGTCCTGACCCTGCAAAATTTTGCTCCAAGTTTCAGATTAAGTTTGATATGTTCTCAAATACTCCAGCTCAGCACCAATTATTAGTGAAATTGAATCATCTGGAATTTGCCAATAATTTGTATAATCCAGAACATTTCACACAATCCCACTTTAACTAGATAACTATTAAATGTCCTAATTTGGTATGCTGATTATCAAATAATGTCCATGGTTACCAATTCATTTAAAGCTGGAATTCACTAAAACTTCTTAAGTTTTAAGCACTGTTAATGTTTGCCATTTATTAGACTGATTATGTATTTTACAAAGACTTTTGAAAAAGAACCCATAAACATGAAGGAGATTGTTCAATTTTTAGGTAGGTAGACATAGTTTCATAAATTGGTACACATCAAAATTCTTAATTCAAGGCTGCTGTTTCATTTGTATTCAGCTATAACTATTTAAATATGCTTGATATTTTTAACTATTATTATTATTATTAATAATAATTAAATATATCAATGTATTTGTGAATCAAGTGCCTTGGTATTTAGTTGTACAGGACATTAATCTGAGGTACATACATGGCTTGTATTTAATTAACAGTACTTGGACTCTGAAATAGCAATAGTCACTAAAACAGCAGTAGTCAGCTAGGAAGCTGAGCCATCCACTTGTATCAGCAGACACAGTGGATTCAAGGAACGTGGAACATCTCAAAAACAGCCTGGATGGCAACATTTTGAATTGTCTCAAGCTGTTTAGTACACAATGTTTTTAAATAGTTTTGTGTTGGGAAAGGGCCTTCATGTGCACAATGGATGTCACTTTGCTTCAAAATTGGCCATTGGACATGACAAAGGCATGTGTGAATGTGGGACTAGGATGAATAAACTTCATTTGTTACAAACTTGTTTTGACTTTTCAGGTCAAATGAATCATAATGTTAAGTTTTGATTTACTACTACACATATCTATAAACATAGTACTTTTTGACCTAACTGAAGCACGTTTTTAAAATGAATTTTTTTAAAATGCAGATTGGCGTGTCCCTTAAAAACCTGCATGCAAATTTAACTTAAAGACATTTTGGTCATGTAACTCATCTTACTATTTTAGACTGAAAGATATGGGGAATAAATGCAACAGTCTAAATTATTTGAAAATTCTCTACCACCTTTTATTGCACACTTGGTACAATACTTGAAGGTTTAGCTGACTTAAATGACATTATTTTGCATTACTGCAGATCTTTGCAGAACAAAAATGCAAAGAGCACATATAATGCCTTCCCTGTGTTTAATAGTCCTCTACATATAAAACTGAAAATTTTGTGCATAAACCATTTTTCTTCTTTCAGTCATTGTTACCTTGACCTTTCACCTTCTAACCCCAATGTAATTTGGTTTTTCCTTACTATAGTACCAAGCTATCCACAAAGTTTTGGTGCAGGTCTGTTCTGCAGAACTAATGTTATTCTGTGGACACCATTTATCTTGTTTCAGTCACAGTCACCTTGACATTCAACCTTTTGACCTCAAAATCGATCAGTTTCTTTCTTAACCCAAGTGCAGACCATCCCAGTGGCCTAGTGGTTACAGCATCCACCTCGGATGTAGGTTTGTACCTTGGCCCAGTCATACCAAAGATTTATAAAATGGTACTAACTGCTGCCTCACTAGGCACTCAGCATTAAGTGGTTAGTGTTAGGACTTGTCCGCCTGTGTCAGAATAATGTGACTGGTTGGGACATCATGCTACATGTCTGTAACATGATGCCTCAGTGTTAGACATCACTATAAACTGCCAATCAGCAGACATTGTATCCCTTAAGAAATGAAAACCAAATTGAACAAAATCTCAAACAAGATGGAAATAATCAACCAATATTTTGAAGACAACTGCCATTCACACATGACAATATGTTAGGTGCAAAATAATCAAGACTGAATTATATCAGGTCTACTGACAGTATCTTGCAAATAAAATCATTATTTGCAAACACATTCACTTGAGTGTAAATGACAATCTTTTCACCAGCATGGGTTACATAAGTATCATTACTATTTACCCGCAGGCATCAATGCCCCTTTGTGTTAATTATTATTACAGATGCTAAGGATAATAGAAGCATGGGTGGTGAATAAACACAACTGGCAGTGAACAGTAAACTCCTTCTTTGAACTAACCAACAGGATATCAAAGAGAAAGGTTATTTTTATTACAAAGCAAGACAACCTCAAAAGCTGACTTTGCTTACTTTTTTTTAAAGGATATCAATACAAAGGTTATTTTACTGCAAAGCAAGCTGACAACAGAAGCCTACTATGGATTCTTTTAAGTGCGCCAATTTTCTTTTTTTTTTGAATATACAAAGATGGCTGAGATACAGAAGCAAACTTTGGTTCCTTTTCACTGGTATTCATGAGAATTTTGAAAATAAACTGAATCAATGGACCAAAATTTTAAAGTGACACAATATAGTGCTACGTACACAGACGTCTATGACCCAAAGTTACCCAGAATATTTGCAGAAAATAAAATCATGTGATGAATTCATGAAGGCCAGAAGAAAAGCAGATTATATCACAAACAAGAGGAAAATAATCAACTGAAATATTGAAGACAACTGCCATTCAAGCATGACAATATGTTAGGTGCAAAATAATCAAGACTGAATTATATCAGGTCTAATATATGACAGTATCTCACAAATAAAAATCATTATTTGAAAACATTCACTTGAGTGCAAGTGACAATCTTTTTGCCAGCACGGGTTACAAAAGTATCATTACTATTTACCCACAGACATCAATGCTCCTTTGTATTAATTATAACTATGGATGCCAAGTACATAGAAGCCTGGGTGGTTAATAAACACAACTGGCAGCAAGCTTATCGACAGGACATCAAAGACAACGGTTATTTTTATTGCAAAGCGAGCTGACCTCAAAAGCTGACTTTGATTACTTTTTTTCAAAGGATATCGATACAAAAGTTATTTTATTGCAAAGTAAGATGACCTTGGAAGCCGACTATTTATTCTTTTAAGTGTGCTGATTTTATTTTTTGGGGAATATACAAAGACGGCCAAGATATGGAACCAAACTTTGGTTCCTTTTCACCGGTATTCATGGGAATTTTGAAAATAAATTGAAACAATAGAACAATTTTTAAAGTACGCAATATAGTGCTTTGTACACAGACATTGATGACCAGCATCGCCCAGAAGATTTGGAGAAAATAAAATCATGTGATGAATTCATGAAGGCCTGAAGAGAAGCAGATGATTTCATGGACAATATGATCATTAACATGGATGAAATTCTAGTGAACTTTGATCGCATTCCTGGACGGACTGATGATAAGATGGGGGTCAAAAGTGTGAGAATTAGCATGACTGGTGCAGATTTGAAAAAATCTAACTTTAGTCCTTGCAGTTTCTGCCTCAGGTGATGTGTTGCCTCTAACAATTTTTCATGAGAAAGCTATAAACAATATTCATGCATCAAAAGAATGGATGGTATGTGTACAGGAGAAGGATTGTGTTGATGAGATGCAGCTGCAATGGATTAAAGAGTCTTATCTCAAGTAAAGTTTTATATTTTTTAAAATAAAATTTCAGTTGGAGTGCATTTTCTGACATGTAACTTTCAAATTTAAAAGGTGTCCCACAATTTACAAGTAAAAAAAAAACGATCTGTCCCAGAACATACAGTGCACAAAAAAATTACTTTTAAAATTAATTTATGGTGTCCCAACAAATATGGTCTCCCAACATATACAGTAAATACTGTAAGTTTCAAAACATTCCTGATTGACTATTAGAATAATTTATGTTTAAAAATTAAGGATAATTCTAGCTTACAAACATAATTCAACATTTGCTTATTACTGATTAAGAACTTGAAGTGTGTGTGTGTGTGTGTGTGTGTGTGTGTGTGTGTGATTTAGAGTTTTAACCTAATTCAACAATTTTTCAGTCATATCACTATGATGTCTGCAATGTGGCAGTTTATAGTGATGTCTAGCAATGGGGCATCATGCCACAGACATGTAGCATCATGTCCCACCCAGTCATATTATCCTGACACACGGCCCACCAGGTCTAAAACAAACCCCTTAATGCTGAGTGCCGAGTGAAGTCTTTGGTGCAACTCTGCCGTACTTCGAACCCATGACCTCCCATATTCAAGGTGGACACTATAACCACTTAGGCCACATGAGTGGTCAGTCACTTGTAGGATGTCCTTTAAATCAAAGATTATTCCATTAGCTCATTAGTAATAATCAAATTATTTCGGCCTTTGCATCAGAAAAAACTGGACTTTTGGAAGTCAGAAGATCATTGTGGATCTTATAAATTTGCTGGCATGTTATGAACAGTTACTTTTGACTCACACAGCATTACTTGGGACTAACTTGAAGTACCCAATAAATCCTGTATGCCTTGTGTCATTCCACTTTATCCCAAATAATTAGTTTTCCATATTTATGTATTTGGAAGTTTTTGTAAGTTCAAAGAAGTATTATTTCAGCAGTTCTAGTGAGTTCTAGAAAGCTTTAACAAATTCCATTACAAGTTTTGCTGGAGCAGATAAAATATTTGGCTTTCTTCCATGAAAATGGTGGCAAATATTCAGCCTGTGCTATGGATCACACATGCATCTTTCCATCTTTCTTTTCAGGGATTTATCAGAGAAAGTAGCTGGAAAATTGCCCAAATATATCAGCCTTTTAGCATGAACAGTATTTCCATTGGAAAAAAACCTAGAATCTGCATGCAAAGCATGTTTTTTTTGGTGTTTTATGACCTTTCTGGTCTCATGTCCAAAGCATGGTTTTGTTTGGTGTTTTATGGCCTTTCTGGTCTCATGTCCAAAGCATGGTTTTGTTTGGTGTTTTATGGCCCTTCAAGTCTCATGTCCAAAGCATGGTTTTGTTTGGTGTTTTATGGCCCTTCAGGTCTCATGTCCAAAGCATGGTTTTGTTTGGTGTTTTATGGCCCTTCTGGTCTCATGTCCAAAGCATGGTTTTGTTTGCTGTTTTATGGCCCTTCTGGTATCGTGTCCAAAGCATGGTTTTGTTTGGCATTTTATGGCCCTTCTGGTCTCATGTCCAAAGCCTTAATGAGCCACTGCAGCTCCAGCCACTACAAAGGATTCCCAATGTTATTTCTCCATCTGTCCATCCTCCCTGCTGAGGATCTAGCTTTCACCTCAGGATATCTATTAAGACCAAACGTGCCTGGTAGGTGTTTTTCTCATGAAAATTTGCTATTTTGACCTACTTTCCATGATTTTATTTGAGACTGCTAAAAAATCATGTCTACCATTCCTTAAAATAATAGGGAGGAATGAATCAAATGAATTCTATGTACCAGTCTGTGTAAATATGGTAGGTGTCCAAGGTTAGGCTACAAGGACAAATATGTAGCTTTTCAATATATGCGTTGAGTCTGGTACAACTACTGGTAAATCACTTTCATACCAAAGTCTGAAGGAGAACTGAGGATAAAAATCAGGCAAAATACATGTCAATCCAGCAGACAAGACAGGAAGTTTTGTTTCATCAACAGTACCAATGCTACATACAACTCCCTGAAAATGATAGATCACCAGTCTGAACACAGACATCCAGTTTATACTTGCCTCTGATAATAATGGTATTCAACATTTATAGATGAACCATACCAGTTCAAAAATCATACAGTTTTAAAGGTTAGTGTAGCAATATCTAGGGTAATATGTTCATTTTCCTGTTGCTAGGCAAAATCTGCCAAGTGAAAAAAAGTTGACTGGAGTCAATCCAGTCAACTTCACACACAGCCAATCTGAGATTAACCATGAATGTTTTCATTGCTAGGAAACCTAGATACTGCCAATGTAAATGTGCTTGTGGAAAGCTTAACTTTCTTCAATCCAAACATTTATTGTCCGTTGCTGTGTTTCTCTCTGATTTGTCTATTATTAGTCTATAAAGGAATGAAAGCTGTCTGCCCATCTGGTTTGTTTTCTGATGATGAATCAATATATACTGATGATTTTTCATTGAACTTAATATTTTTGACCTCTCTTACAGCAAACCAAAGTCATACCAGAGTGAAGAGTACTTCTACAATTTTAAATTTCCCTGAACCATTTTTCATATGAAGACCATGTTGAAAATATCTAACAAATACTTTATTTTTAATCATTAATTTCCTCATAGATTGTCAATGGAACATTTTCTGAATAAACAGCCAACAAAACATATTTAAAACTAGCCTAAACATACCTTCATTAAAATGCCATCCTTCTGTGAGTTCTTCACTTAACAATTGAAATGTATAAATTAATGAAATCATGGTAATAAAATAATTACCATGTAATATCTCCAGCATACAAATTAAATGCATACCAAAGGTAGCTGTATGAGTGTAATGCTGGCCAGAACACATTTCTAGCTGGAAAAAAAATCAATTATTAGTATTACTAAATAAAATTAGGCTTGTGTACACTACAGTTCTTCATCCTTACACACTTTGTCATACCTACAGTATTTTTTTCAAGTACCAAAACAGTGAATGTATGGTCTGTTAACATACACTGCTTTCTCATGGTAATGTTGTTCATGGCTGTCATAATAGTTATCCAAGTCATAAGTAAGACAGCATAATAATGAGGCAGGTTGCAACAAGTATGTGACACAATAGTGCATACAAAAAAATACCAAAACTGAGTCATTCATGATGTGAAATACTATAATTGCTTCTTCTGAGCCATGAACTTAAATGAAGTGAAATAATTTAAGTAGTAAGAATAAAACCAAATTCAAACAAATTTTTGTCATCCATGCCCATATCCACATTATACAAGGGACATTAGTATACTAAGAGGCTTTACAATGAGGTATCGTATGGATTATATCACCATACCCATGTTATAAGATGGACAGTAATATAATGAGGGGCATTATAGTGAGGGACTAGTATAGAGAGGGGCTTTATAGTGAGAGACCATTGTATATGGGATCCAGGACCATACCCATGTTATAAAAGGGACAGTGGTATATGGAGGGGCTTTATAGTGAGGGATCCCTGTATTCTTTGAGACTTAAGTATTATGTTTGCAACTGTTGTCAGATCTTCTATCAATCCAAAATGCAAAAAAAAAACTTATATGAATTCACATTTACTGTATTGTGTAAGCATGTGGTATTCTGGCAAGAATGATTCTGATTTTTCATCAATCCACAGGCAATCTAAGTATAGCATTAGCTGGAACTGTAAGTCAAAGGATATATATGTATAACACTAGTTGAGACTTTTATCCACATATTGTCTAAGTATAACAATACCTGGAACTGTAATTCACAGGTTTATCTAAGTGCAACCCTATCTGATACTTTAGTCAATGTTATCTACATATAACACAAGCTGATACTGTAATCTACAGGTTATCTATGTATAACACTAACTGATACAATAATCCACATATTATCTAAGTATAACACTAGCTGGAACTCTAATTCATAGGTTTTCTAAGTATTAACATTTGCTAGAACTGTAATTCACAGGTTAAGTATAACACAAGCTAATACTGTAATCCACAGCTTATCTAACTATAACACTAGCTGAAACTGTAATCCACAGGTTACAGAATTATAACATCTGCTGATACTTTTAAATAAAAGCAAGTCATCAAGTTTTAAGATAGCTTTACATAAAGTTAAGAAATTAATTTAATCTAAATGTCTAAAAACATGAGCTGAAAAAGTTCAAGCATAATTTTGTTTTGGAGAAACCCAACACAGTGAGATAGCCAAATTATTTTTTTTATACACTTTTTACTTGCTTTGGAGTGATTTCCCTTTTCCCTATTCACTGCCATGTGTATTCTTGATCCCTCATCAATGAACATCTATGTTTTTGCTGTTGGTCAGCAAAAATTTTGCAAGTTGCAAATAAGATAAACACCTGGTGACAAATATATGATGTGACAATATTTTTTTCCAAAACAAAAAATCACACAGAATTCCATCTTTGAATGTAGTTTTCCACCCAAATGATGTTGCAGTTAAACTTGAACCTTTTCTATATGAGTGCAGTGACCACATCACGTATTGCATCAAACTCTGCAGCTTATTGTCTATTGTATACAAATGTGTTTTGTTGACACTGACTCAGTTATTGTCTATTGTATACAAATGTGTTTTGTTGATGCTGACTCAGTTATTGTCTATTGTATACAAATGTGTTTTGTTGACACTGACTCAGTTATTGTCTATTGTATACATACATTGTATTGGCATAAACTCATTTACTGTTTATTGTGTACAAAGTGTTTTATTAACACTGACTCATCTATTGTATATTGTGTACAAAGTGTTTTATTGACATTTATTCATTTTTGTCTATTGTATAAATTGTTTTAATGAGATTTACTCATTTGTTGTCTATTGTATACAAAGTGTTTTATTGACATTTATTCATTTTTCTCTACTGTATAAATTGTTTTAATGAGATTTACTCATTTGTTGTCTACTGTATACAAAGAGTTGTACTGACATTGACCCATTTACCGTCTATTGTATACAAAGTGTTTTATTGACATTTATTCATTTTTGTCTATTGTATAAATTGTTTTAATGAGATTTACTCATTTGTTGTCTACTGTATACAAAGAGTTTTACTGACATTGACTCATCTATTGTATATTGTGCACAAAGTGTTTTATTGACATTTATTCATTTTTGTCTATTGTATAAATTGTTTTAATGAGATTTACTCATTTGTTGTCTACTGTATACAAAGAGTTTTACTGACATTGACCCATTTGTTGTCTATTGTATTCAAAGTGTTTTATTGACATTTACTCTTTCATACATATTTATTTGCACCAACATCTTAATTAAGATAATATTAACTGTATTTAACTTGAAAGAATACTTGATATGGGTACCACAATTTTTGTTACCATGATATTTCTGATCATACCATGAATATCATGATATACCTAAATTATACTAAAGACCTACAATTTAATGTTCTGGGAAAGGGTCTGACACTTTTTTTATTTTCCATCAACATCAGGTACAAATATTTTGTTCTAATTTATAGAAAAATAACACCATACTATATCCATTATGTTTTTTTCAATTAATTATCTTGAGATAAACTAAAATATCTCAGCTCAAATATAAATTGCAACTCCAGCCTCAAATTATGTGCTCAGTACATTATAGCTTATGAACTTCCTATGTGTATCTTATGTGCATCCTATGTGTATCCTATGTGTATCTTATGTGTATCCTATGTGTATCTTATGTGTATCGTATGTGTATCTTAACTGTTGTGTAATTATAAAAACTGTAACCAAACCTGGATGACTAAGCTTACACCAGAGATGACACCCTGTGAAAAACATTGTGATGCCATTAAAGTACTTGTATATAAAATCAGAAATGTTGACACTTAAGTCTACAAGTTACACTACTGATAAAATAGGCAGAGAAACTTTGAATGGAATGGCAACATCTAGGCAAAACAATTATCAGAGAAGGCTAACAAAAAAAGAAAACACACTTACTCAACATTTGAGAAAATATTTAGTGGCCTTGAGAAATTACATAAAATTCAAACAAAAAACAACTGTTCTATCTGTAAAGCTTAGAAAGAAAATTTGCAGTCTTACCAAGGAATACATGCACTTAATACATTAACATACACTAATAAATAACTAAGTAATAAAATTTGTTTTCAATCCAATATTTTCAAATTTGGATTTGCCCCAACAGAAAGCACTAAGCATGGGATAGTGGATTAGCATTAATTGCATGCCCTGGAGTCTCATACAGTAAATATGTGAGGAATGTTTAGTCCTATACCTTTTCCTGTTCCCAATATCACATACAGTAAAAGTATCAAGCAAGTCTAGTTCCATCCTTTTTTCACAGTATTATATATGTGTGAAGCAAGTTAAGAAAGACTGCTCTGTCTGCCACTTAGGGGATGACAGTTTTGTATTGAGTATTTGACCACATTCATGGTGGTTTTACTGTTGGATAGTTTTACTGATTGTAAGGCTAGTAATCATACTTTGTGACAGTAAACCACCAATAACTAAAACATAAGAAAATGTTGCTACGTCACAGAGAGAGTCATGAAGACACAATGGCATAAACAATTCCAACAGTTTACATGATTTGCAGCCCCTAATTTTGAAGTTAAACTAATCAGAAAGCGTGTTACATTTGCAGATATATCAAAATATTTTACTGCCACAAATTATCATGTTTAACCAATCAGAATGTGTGTTATACTGACAGCTGAGTTAAAATATTTAATTGCCACAAATTTTGATTTTCAACCAATCAGAAAGCATGTTACACTGACAGTTGTGTTAAAATATTTTACTGCCACTAATTTTGATGTTCTTTCAATCAGAAAGCATGTTACACTGACAGTTGTGTTAAAATATGTTACTGCCACACATACTGATGATTAACCAATCAGAATGTATGTTATACTGACAGTTGTTTTAAAATATTTTGCTGCCACAAATTTTGATGTTTGATTCTTAAGCATTCAGATGTAAGGCTGCAATGATTAACGAGCCTTCTAAACATGTACACAGTATACAATAAACAAAATCATGCTATTTAATATGCACATTAGGTTCATGGATAATTCTATGTATACCATTGACAATGTGCATGCCATACTTCATTATTTGGGGCCCCGAGTGGCCGAGTGGTCTAAAGCGCTCACCGTACCGGATCACTGCCATCTCACCTCTGTCTGCGTGGGTTGTAGTCCAAGGCTCGGCTAGTGTGGGTACGTGGGAAAGCCTGCCAGTAGCTTCTCGTGGGTCGGTGGTTCTTCCCTGGGTTTTCCAGGGTTCTTCCTCCACCAGTTATACTGGCCGCCATGTATAGCCTATCTTGTGCTGAAAAATGGGGTTAAACCCTAGATCAACAACAACAACAACAACTTCATTATTTATATGTTAACCACTGACAATGTGTATGCCATACCTCACTATCTGTATGTAAACCATTGACAATGTGCATGCAAACCATTGACAATGTGCATGTAAACCACTGACAATGTGCATTCCATGTACCTCACTCTCCTTGTGATTGTTTCAATTGCCATATAAGCTAAATACCTTTTATTATGACAGGATTCAGTCTTCAAACTCTTATTATGACATGATTCAGTTTCTAAATTTTATTTTGACAGGAATCAGTCTTTAAACTCTTATTATGACAGGATTCAGTCCTTAAACCACAACTCTTATTATGACAGGATTTAGTCTTTAAACTCTTATTATGACAGGATTCAGTCTTCAAACTCTTATTATGACATGATTTAGTCTTTAAACTCTTATTAGGACAGGATTCAGTCTTTAGACTTCTATTATGACAGGATTCAGTCTCCAAAACCACAACACTTATTATGCCATGATTCAGTCTTTAAACTCTTATTATGACAGGATTCAGTCTTCAAACCATGACTCTTATTATGACAGGATTCAGTCTTTAAACTCTTATTACGACAGAATTCAGTCTTCAAACCACAACTCTTATTATGACAAGATTCAGTCTTTAAACTCTTGTTATGACAGGATTCAGTCTTCAAACCACGACTCTTATTATGACAGGATTCAGTCTTTAAACTCTTATTATGACAGGATTCAGTTTGTAAATCATGACTTATTATTACAGGATTCAGTCTATAAAACAAAACTCTTATTATAATAGGATTCTGTCTTTAAACTCTTATTATGACAGGATTCAGTCTTCAAACCATGACTCTTTCTATGACAGATTCAGTCTTTTAACTCTTATTATGACTGGATTCAGTCTGTAAGCCATGACTCTTATTATGACAGGATTCAGTCTGTAAACCATGACTCTTATTATTACAGGATTCAGTCTGTAAACCATGACTCTTATTATTACAGGATTCAGTCTGTAAACCATGACTCTTATTATTACAGGATTCAGTCTATAAAATAAAACTCTTATTATAATAGGATTCTGTCTTTAAACTCTTATTATGACAGGATTCAGTCTTCAAACCATGACTCTTTCTATGACAGATTCAGTCTTTTAACTCTTATTATGACTGGATTCTGTCTTTAAACTCTTTTTAAGACAGGATTCAGTCTTTAAATAATGACTCTTATTATGACTGGATTCAGTCTTTAAACCATGACTCTTATTATTACAGGATTCAGTCTATAAAATAAAACTCTTATTATAATAGGATTCTGTCTTTAAAGCATGACTCTTATTATTACAGGATTCAGTCTTTAAACCATGACTGTTATGATGACAGGATTCAGTCTTTAAACCATGACTCTTATTATTACAGGATTCAGTCTTTAAACCATGACTCTTATTATTACAGGATTCAGTCTATAAAATAAACTCTTATTATGACAGGATTCAGTCTTCAAACCATGACTCTTTCTATGACTGATTCAGTCTTTTAACTCTTATTATGACAGGATTCAGTCTTTAAATAATGACTCTTATTATGACCGGATTCAGTCTTTAAACCATGACTCTTATGATGACAGGATTCAGTCTATAAACAAAAACTCTTATTATTACAGGATTCAGTCTTTAAAGCATGACTCTTATGATGACAGGATTCAGCCTTTAAACCAAAACTCTTATTATTACAGGATTCAGTCTTTAAACCATGACTGTTATGATGACAGGATTCAGTCTTTAAACCATGACTCTTATGATGACAAGATTCAGTCTTTAAACCGAAATGCTTATTATTACAGGATTCAGTCTTTAAACCATGACTCTTATGATGACAGGATTCAGTCCTTAAACTCTTGTTATGACAGGATTCAGTCTTCAAACCACAAGTCTTATGATGCATTATTCAGTCTTTAAACTTAGGATTCAGTCTTTAAACCGTGCCTCTAAAAATGGCAGGATTCAGTCTTTAAACCATGACTCTAATAATGGCAGGATTCAGTTTATAAACTCTTATTATGACAGGATTCAGTCTTTAAACCACAACTCTTATGACAACAGGATTCAGTCTTTAAACCACAACTCTTATGACAACAGGATTCAGTCTTTAAACCACAACTCTTACGACAACAGGATTCAGTCTTTAAACCGCATCTCTTATGACAACAGGATTCAGTCTTTAAACTCTTATTATAACAGGATTCAGTCTTCAAACCATGATTCTTTTTATGACAGGATTTAGTCTTTAAACCATGACTCTTACTACAACAAGATTCAGTCTTTAAACCACAACTCTTACGACAACAGGATTCAGTCTTTAAACCACAACTCTTACGACAACAGGATTCAGTCTTTAAACCACATCTCTTATGACAACAGGATTCAGTCTTTAAACTCTTATTATAACAGGATTTAGTCTTTAAACCATGATTCTTAATATGACAGGATTTAGTCTTTAAACCATGACTCTTACTACAACAAGATTCAGTCTTTAAACCATGACTCTTACTACGACAGGATTCAGTCTTTAAACCATGACTCTTATGATGACAGGATTCAGTCCTTAAACTCCTATTATGACAGGATTCAGTCTTTAAACCATGACTCTAATAATGGCAGGATTCAGTCTATAAACTCTTATTATGACAGGATTCAGTCTTTAAACCACAACTCTTATGACAACAGGATTCAGTCTTGAATCCATGATTCTTATTATGACAGGATTCAGTTTTTCAACCATGACTTTACTATGACAGGATTCAGTCTCTAAACCATGATTCTTACTATGACAGGATTCAGTCTTTAAATTCTTATTAAGGCAGGATTCAGTCCATAAACCATGACTCATATGATGACAGGATTCAGTCTTTAAACTCTTATTATAAGGATTCAGTCTTTAAATCATGATTCTTATTATGACAGGATTCAGTCTTTAAATCATGATTCTTACTATGACAGGATTCAGTCTTTAAACTATGACTCTTATAATGACAGGATTCAGTCTTTAAACCATGACTCTTATAATGACAGGGTTCAGTCTTTAACCCATGACTCTTATAATGACAGGATTCAGTCTTTGAACCATGTCTTTGTTGAATACTTAATAAAATTGTTGAATACTTAATAAAATCATGCCTGATATCATCATAATATTGGTTTTTTTACTTCTCCTGAAAAAATTCAATAATGCAAATGGACATAATGTATTCATGTGGCTGGAACACTTTATAGGATTTATGATGACTGCAAGAAACTAAAGTGGACTATTAACTTTAATAGCGTTTCTTTAAAATTAAAGTGGACTGTAAAATGTAATGGTATTTCTTTAAAATAAAAAATCCTGTTAACAAAGATTTTTCTTAAAGGTAAGTAATATGGTTTAAAGAATGTTTGTCAGGTACATCATAAATCAATTTAATATGAAGTGTTATGTAATGTGTAATGTTACGTAATGTTTAATAATATGTAATGTGTAATAATATGTAATGTGTAATGTTATGTAATGCAATGTTAGATAATATGTAATAGTATGTAAATGGTAATGGTATGTAATGTGTAATGTTATGTAATGTGTGTTGTTATGTAATGTGTAATGTTATGTAATGTGTGTTGTTATGTAATGTGTAATGTTATGTAATGTGTAATGTTATGTAATGTGTTATGTAATTTGCAATGTTATATATTGTGTAATATTATGTAACATGTAGTATTATGTAATATGTGGTACAACCAATTCTCATCAACTTGGACTTTTTCTATCAATGCCATTCTTTATGTAGAAATCAGCCAAACATTAAGAAAGAAAAAAATTAAACAGAAAAATATTACTAAACAGTTTTCTTGAGCAGATATGTGAAAATATATCATTTAATTAAAACGGGTAATTCCTGTGACAGCCATAAGAATGCTAATTTACACATTTACCAATTTTGTACATGTTTACAGGCAATAAACTACATGAAGCTATTGGCACATGTAAATATTGCAGCCTTATTCACAGGTGAATTAAAATATTTTACTTAACAAATTTTAATTTTCCACCAATCAGAAAATGTTTTACATTCATATTTGTGTTAAAATATTATATCGAAAACACAGCATAATAACATATTGTTTGCTAGAATGGTTTCCTTCTTTTTTATCAAGATTTTTCTCTTGAATCTACTTAACATTAAAATGGAGAGGTTGAGCAGTTACTGAACAGAACATCAAAATGACAAACTTACCATGCCGTTTTCTCTTTGGATAGTCTCCATTCTGGAACTTTCCTTGTTCTGTTGATGACCAGTTTCAGCAAGTTGCTACCTGTGAGGACCTTGACAGCACTACTGCTGGCCACACCGTAGAAACTGATGTTGTTCGCTTCTAAAATTCTATCCCCTACTTCCAAGCCACTAATATCTGGCAAAAACACCAAAAGCAAGTATAAAACTTCTGGGTTTTCTAATGATATCAAAATAACTGAATAGAAAACTCATTTAATTCAAAACTTGTTTGCTTCTTATCTATAATTCAATAAATTTTCATATACATTTAATCTACCAACATGTTAATACAGCATCGTGTACCAAAATCTCACATCATTTGGTTAAAAATTTGTCTGATTATAATATTATTTGAGTACAAGAACAAATATTCTATCAATTTTTACTGTGAATGTATCTGTTAATGTTGCTTTTACATAAATAACTAAGATTACCAGTATTTTAACCTGTATCAGGTCCAGTGCCAGTATTTTTACCTAGTATCAGGTCAAGTGCCAGTATTTTTACCTGTATCAGGTCAAGTGCCAGTATTTTAAATTGTCTCAGGTCAGGCACCAGTATTTTTACCTGTATCAGGTCAAGTGCCAGTATTTTTACCTGTATCAGGTCAAGTGCCAGTATAATTTACCTGCATCAGGTTGTAAAAAAGGTATACTCATGACCACACTGGATGTAACATCGATTGGCCAAAATAAACCCATGGCCACAATGTATGTAACATCAACTGGCCAAGTTCTATACACATGGCCACACTGCATGTAACACCAACTGGCCAAGTGCTATACCCATTATCACATTGTATGTAACACCAATCAGCCAAGCACTGTACCCATGGCCACATTGTATGTAACACCAAATGGTTAAAAAGTACTATACCCTCAGCCACACTGCATGTAACACAATGTATGCAACACAAACTGTATGTAACACCAACTGGCCAAGTGCAATACATTTGACCACACTGTATGTAACACCAATTGGCCAATACATGCTATACCTATAGGCAGACTTTATGTACCACCAACTGACCAAAAAGTGCTATACCCATAGCCACATTGGATGTAACACTAATTAGCTAAAAAGTACTATACTATAGCCACATTGAATGCAATAGCCACAACAGCCTTGTGTAAATCATGCTTTTCAGCTGAAAAGTTAGCTTCATGTCTATCAAACACAACTTTTCCTGCATACTTTCATTATTATCTACATGGTTTTCAGAGCTGCAAAAAGTATGAATCCTAAGCACACTGTATGCCTTTGTATTCCATGGGATTAGTACATTCATCTATGCCAACTCTATTATCAGTTTCTTTTCTTTATAGGCTAATTAAGTCCACCTTCCCCTAATTGTTATATCCTGTAATGTTTGTAGCCAAATGTACATGTCTGTAAACGTTAAATAAATTAAATGAATGGGACAATGAGATGCTGGTTCATTTTCCTTTTCGTCATCACCTTCATTTTCCACAGGGATCAGTCCTTAACTATTTTGCATGGTCAGTGTCATCATCACTTTCATTCCCAGCTCAGTGGCCCCAATAAAGAATGATATCAATATTAGTTTTTTTGTCGCAAGTACCTTCAAATTTCAATGGTATGACCACTTTCCATCTTCTTGATGAACTCTTATTGGAGCGTGATACAGAAGAATCCAAACAGAGTACTTAACAAAAACAAGCAAAGATTTTAAAGTAAACCTTTTAATGCAACTCTCACTTTTATCTGGTCTTATGTATATCTATATTATGTGTGTTAATTTTCATGAGTAAGGGTCATTTAGTAAATAACATTAAATACTAATTTTCTTCATGATTAAAGGTTGTACTTTAAGATGAAGTCATTTTAGTAAACACATAGTTTCTTTGTAATGCATCTATACTAATCAAAGTAAACATGTTTATCTGATTTGATTTCAGGTCATGAGTTCTTGAAAAACCAGGCTGATCTAGTTCCTGATTGGCTGGATGTTAAAGTACTTGACCTTGCTGACAAGCTTAGATTCATCTAGAATGAATCAGACTCTCGTTCTGGTTTTGAAACTGAATCTTAGTTTATATATGAGAGATGATTTACTGAAAAGTAGTTATTCCAAGCATTAACATCAGTCCTAGAGGAAAAATATAGTTATGGTCATTTGAGAAGATTTATTTTATTTATTTATTTATTTCAATTGTTGACATGGACTTACAAAGTGCTCATACTTACAGATTTAGCAGCTTTTTTGGAAACAATATGAATTCATTTAAAGACATTCTGGATTATATCACTGTGATGCATCGAAACTACTGGCACATCAGCACAATAGACTGGACATCATTTGGAACAACACTGGAACTCATTTGGAATACTCAATACTTAGACTTGTGATAGAATTTTAGATCTAATTTGGATATCATTCAACATACTGTAAGTTATTTTTAATTTTCATTGTCTTATAGGGAAAAATATTATATTTGAATTTAACAAAACTTCTTGGTTGACATCTGAAACCATTCACTGACCATACATGTGACAATGCGACAACTCAAAAGACAACCAGAACCATTCTCTGATTTAACTAAAACAATAAACCACCTTGGAAGACAACCGAAATCATTCTCTAATTGGACAATAAAAAACACAATGAGCCACCTTGGAAGACAATCACAACCATTCTCTGATTGGACAAAATACAATAAGCCACCTTGGAAGACAACCAGAACCATTCTCTGACTGAACTAAAACAATAAGCCACCTTGGTAGACAATCAGACCTATTCTCTGATTCAAGAAAACACAAATGAGCCACCTTGGAAGACAACCAGAACCATTCTCTGACTGAACTAAAACAATAAGCCACCTTGGTAGACAATCAGACATATTCTCTGATTCAACAAAACACAATGAGCCACCTTGGAAGACAACCAGAACCATTATCTGTCTGAACTAAAACAATAATCCTCCAGGGAAGACAATCACAACCATTTACTGATTGCACAAAACACAATCAGCCACCTTGGAAGACAATCAAAACAATTCTCTCTCTGGACAAAACACAATGACCCACCTTGGAAAACTATCAGAACCATTCTCTGATTGAACTTAACCAATAGGCCACCTTGGAAGACAATCAGAACTATTCTCAGATTAAACAAAACACAATAAGCCACCTTTGAAGACAATTAGAACCCTTCTATGATTGGACAAAACAATTAGACACCTTGGAAGACAATCAGAACCATTCTCTGAGTGAACTAAAACAGTAAACCACCTTGGAAGACAATCAGAACCATTTTCTGAATAAACCAAAACAAAAAGCCACCTTGGAAGACTATCAGAACCATTCTCTGATTGAATAAAACACAATGAGTCACCTTCGAAGACAATCAGAACCATTATTTGATTGAACTAAAACAATTAGCCACCATGGTAGACAATCAGAACCATTCTCTAACTGAACTAAAACAATATGCCACCTTGAAAGTCAATCAGAACTATTATCTGATTCAGCAAAAAATAATGAGCCACTTTTGTAGACAATCAGAAACATTCTTTGATTGAACAAAAAACACAATGAGCCACTTAGGAAAACAATCAAAACAACTATCAGATTAAACAAAACACAATGAGCCACCTTTGAAGATAATCAAAACCATTCCCTGATTTAACTAAATTAACAAGCCACCTTGGAAGCCAATCAGAACCATTCTCTGAGTGGACAGAACACAATGATCTACCTTGGAAGATAATCAGAACCAATCTCTGATTGAACAAAACACAATAAGCCACCTTGGAATACAATCAGAAACATCCTCTGATTGGACAAAAAACAATGGGCCACCTTTGAAGACAATCAGAACCTTCTCTGGCCAAACTAAAACAATAAGTCACCTTGGAAGACAATCAGAACCATTCTCTGATTGAAATAAAATAGTAAGTCACTTTGAATGACAATCATAACCATTCTCTGATTGAACTAAAACAATAAACCACATTGGAAGACAATCTAATTCAACCAAACACAATGAGCCACGTTCAGAAGACAATCAGAACCATTCTCTGATTAGACAAAACATAATGAGCCACCTTGGAAGACAATCAGAAGCATTCAATGATCAGACAAAACACAATGAGTGACCTCGGAAAACAATCAGAACCATTCTCTGATTTGACAAAACACAATGAGCCACCTTGGAAGAAAATCACAACCATCCTCTGATTGAAATAAAACTATTAGCACCCATGGAAGAGAATCAGAACCATTCCCTGATTGAACTAAAACAATAAGCCACCTTGGAAGACAATCAGAACCATTCTCTGATTCAACTAAAACAATTAGCCACCATGGAAGACAATCCTAACCAATCTCTGATTGAACTAAAACTATAAGCCGCCTTGGAAGCCAATCATAACTATTATCTAATTGAACAAAACACAATGAGTCACCTTGAAAGACAATCAGAACCATTCTCTGATTAGACAAAACACAATGAGCCACCTTGGAAGAAAATCAGAACCATTCTCTCATTGAACTAAAACAATAAGCCACCTTGGAAGACAATCAAAACCATTCTCTGACTGAACAAAACACAATGATATACCTCTCGGAAGACAATCAGAACCATGCTCTGATTGGACAAAACACAATGAGTCACCTTGGAAGACAATCAGAACCATGCTCTGATTGGACAAAACACAATGAGTCACCTTGGAAGACAATCAGAACCATGCTCTGATTGGACAAAACACAATGAGCTACTGAGGGAGACAATCAGAACCATTCTCTGACTGGACAAAACACAATGGGCTACTGAGGGAGACAATCAGAACCATTCTCTGACTGGACAAAACACAACACAATGAGCCACCTTGGAAGACAATCAGAACCATTCTCTGATTGGACAAAACACAATAAATCACCTTGGAAGACAAAATCATTCTCTGATTAAACTAAAACAATGAGCCACCTTAGAAGACAATCAAAACCATTTTTTGATTGACCAATAAAAATAAGCCACCTTGGAAGACAATCAGAAACATTCTCTGATTGGACAAAACAATAAGATACCTTGGAAGCCAACCAGAACCACTCTCTGATTTGACTATACACAACGAGCTACCTCAGAAGACAATCAGAACCATTCTCTGATTGAACAAAAACAATAAGCCACCTTGGAAGACAATCAGACCCTATATCTGATTAGACAAAAAACAATGAGCCACCTTAGAAGTCAATCAGAACCATTCTCTGATTGAACTAAAACAGTAAACAACCTTGGGAGACAATCAGAACCATTCTCTGATATGAAACAAACACAATGAGCCACCTTGTAAGACAATCAGAGCCCTTCTCTGATTGAACTAAAACAATAAGCCACCTTGGAAGTCAATCAGAACCAGTCTATGACTTGACAATATACAATGGGCCAACTTGGATAACAATCACAACCATTCTGTGACTGGACAAAACACAATGAGCTACCTTGTAAGACAACCAGAACCATTCTCGGATTGTACAAAACACAATGAGCCACCTTGGAAGACAATCAAAACCATTCTGGACCATAAAAAACACAATCAGCCACACCGGAAGACAATGATAACCATTCTCTGATTGGACAAAACACAGTGAGCCACCTTGGAAGACAATCAGAACCATTCTGTAATTGGACAATAAAAAACACAATCAGCCACACTGAAAGACAATGAGAACCATTATGTGATTGGACAAAACACAATAGGTGACCTTGAAATACAAGTAGAAACCCTTTCTTGATCAGAAAAATAATAAGCCATCTTGGAAGACAATCAGAACCATTTCCTAGTTAGACAAGTAAGAAATAGTCATCTTGCAAGATGATTGGGATACTTCTATGATCCACAAATTTAAGTATCAACAGTCATGGGTTTTTATGGGGGAAATTCATGATAACTGCATTAAAACTAGTAAAACAAAATAATGATAATGGACTGGCCTATAAGGGACTAGTTAAACCAAAACTCAAGAATGATCATTCTAAGTTATATCATTAATTATAAATAAACAAATTTGTGAAGGGCCGAATATTGAATTGCAGTAAATGCACTGAACATTAAACTTTTATCGCATTTAAGCCAGTAAAGTCTTCGCAAAGGGTCACTTCGACCTTTCTTTATTCATCTCTCCCAATGTCAGTGTAAACTTCAAAGGGGCAGCATTCCAACTCAGTGAAATTGACCAGGGTATCTTAACACAGTCCTTAGAAAGTAAACATTAAATGAGCTAACAACCCTAACCACTTGGTAGGAACCTATGTTCACTTATCATTTTTTCAAAGGGAAATTGTTATGCACAGTTGTTCACAGATTCTGAGCTGTCTAAACCTGATGAAAGGAATTATTTCTTTAGGAAAAGTTAGTGACCGCTGCCTACGATTGGGCAGAATAAATTAAGGCGTACACTTTAGAGCAATCAGACTTTAAAGTGATGACCTTAGTCAAAATTCTTTAGTCTAAACATTCCCTGGAAGGAGGAAGTGTAGTCGACTCCAGGGAGGCATAAAGAGATTAGTGCTTTCCTTGTTAAACAAGAAAGGGACCAGGTGTCTGTCTTGTAAAAAGAAAGACAGGGTTTAGTGCTAGGATGCCCAAGTTCTAAAAGAGAACAGCAATAAGTTATGCAATTTTAGTTTCACATAATATTCTATTATTCATTGTTTGCTTTATGCAAATGTGTTTGCTATGACTAGGTTTCCATATTATGTATCGTTTATTCAATTTCATGTGTTGATGCTAGAGCTGTTAAACAACTTATTTTATTCAATTTCATGGAAAAGTGTTGATGCTAGAGTTAGTATGCAATTTATTTTATTCAATTTCATGAAAAGTGTTGAAGCTAGAACTTTTATGCAATTTACCTTTTACTTATACAGTTATTAGTTCATTGGTAGAATTGATTGCATGTGATCCAAATGTTCATATGTGTAGGATTTCATAGGGCTATATGAAATAACTTCCTTTGTTTGTTAGGATGATACAGACTATCATGAGTTAATGATACTTACCTAATTATATCTGATTTTGTAATGTTTGAATAATCTTGTCGGTTAAGGACTGCTGCGAGTTACAATTTGTGAATTTCATGCAGTAGTAATCGAACATGTAGTAGCACATGTAAAAGAATATGGTAATATTCGATAGACGCTCACATGGTAATTTAAGACCTGCCGCTGGAAGTGAGGTCAATGTCCTACCGTACTAAGCCAGAATTTACGCAGTGTGTTGAGCCAACATGTTCTGAGTACATGGGTGTATTTTATGTACGTCTTAGAGTGTGGGGTATACAAAATTATGGGGTAATTTTGTCCTTTAAGGAACAGATTTCTGGGAGAAAGTGATGAGACAGTCTGAAGACAAAAGTCTGAGGGAAAGAAGGACAAGGTCAGAATAAAAGGACCAGGAAGTCCATGAAGGGGCAAAGCATAGAGCTTAGGAAGGATGAACTAGGAGATATTGATATACGGTCCAGACAGGAAGGTGATGCAAATCGGTCATGGACATTGCGCTCTTTTTCACCTCTCGTTACGATGATGAAATAAATCCAAATTGGACACTCCTGTTATATTCTATTGATATAATCTAACTTGAATTGGAATTACCGTTATTAATTTGTTTTAATTAAATTTGTTATTTTCTTGTCAAAGGGGGCTCATATTGCTTTATTTCTTCCCAGTATTCTCGCTCAGTTCTCTGTTGAAATTATATTTTTCTTTCACTCCCATCAAACTATACTATCAAGGGAGGTCATCCTCTAGATAATGCCAGCCAAACCCAATTAACCACCCCTCTTACTAAGAGGGAGACATTACAAAATTAAATATTAATTACCAAAAAGATGGATTTTCATAAAACCCAATACTATCCTCAGTTGGAATAGGAATTTTCAATAGAATATATGCTTCAATCAAATTGGAATTTTCCCAGTTAAGGAGGAGTATCAGATAAACCAGAAATATTGTGACACACCTGCAACAGAACCTGTTTCAATTTCACTGACATATATCCCCAAGCCATGCTCTGATCCTCCTCGTACACTGAAGCCAAGACTTGGTTCACCATGCTGACGGCGAATTGTGACAATCCGAATGTTCTCTGCTCTGTTCCTACTGCCACTATTGCTACTGACAGATGCAAAATCTCTTTCTGGAAACAGAAAAAAAGAGAACAGAAGTAAACAATTTTGATCTCACCACAATTTTAATTTGTGTCACAGACTAAGATCTGGTATCACATGTAAAAATAAATAAAAAAGTAAGACATTACTGTTTCCTTGTAGCCATTCTTAAGCTATCAAGAAATTTTACTATAATATATATATATATATATATATATATATATATATATATATATATATATATATATATATATATATGACTTGCTTTCTTTAAGTAATGTACATTTCTGGTCTCCACAGAATGTTTAAAACAAAGATCTACTAGTATACTATAACTCACTTGCAGAAAGAACTTTCACAACTTCGATCAGCTAATAATGACATGGTTATTATTGCAAAACATGAGTACCACATTGCTAATGAATACAATACTATAACTGTAAGTGATGAGTACCACTGCTATTAAAGACAATAATATTATTGCAAGTGATGAGTACCACACTACTATTAAAGACAATACAATAATTGCAAGTGATGAGTACCACTGCTAATAAAGACAAGACTGTTATTGCACGTGATAAGTACCACTGCTATTAAAGACAATAATATTATTGCAAATGATGAGTACCACACTGCTAATAAGGACAATACTATAATTGCAAGTGATCAGTACCTCTGCTAAAAAAGACAGGACTATTCTTGCAAGTTATGACTACCAATGCTAAAAATGACAAGACTATTATCACAAGTGATGAATACCACTGCAAATAAAGACATTACCATTATGGCAAGTGATGAGTACTAAATTCCTATCAAAGAAAATATTATTATTGCAAATGATGAGTACTACTGCTATTAAAGACAATACTATTATTGCAAGTGATGAGTACCACTGCTATTAAAAACAATACTGTTATTGCAAGTGATGAGCACCACATCGCTAATGAAGACATAACTATTATTGCAAGTGATGATTACCACTGCCATGAAAGACAATATTTTATTGCAAGTGCTGAGTACTACACTGCTAATGAAGACAATACCACTATTGCAAGTGATGAGCAGAACATTGCTAATGAAGACAAGTCTATTATTGGAAGTGATGATGACCACTGCTAATAATGACAAGACTATTATTGCAAGTGATGACTACCACACTGCTAATGAAGACAAGACTATCATTGCAAGTGATGAGTACCACACTGCTAATGCAGATAAGGCTATTATTGTAAGTGATGACTATCAGTACTAATAAAGACAGGACAATTAATGCAAGTGACGATTACCACTGCTATTGAAGACAATACTATTATTGCAAGTCATGAGTACCACTGCTAATGAAGACAAGGCTACAACTGCAAGTGATGAGTACCATTGTTAATGAAAACAAGACTATCATTACAAGTGATGAACACCACACTGCTATTGAAGACAAGGCTATTATTGCACGTGATGAATACCACTGCTATTGAATACAATACTATTATTGCAAGTGATGAGTACCACTGCTAATGAAGACAAGGATATTATTGCAAGTGATGAGTACCACTGCTAATGAAGACAAGGCTATTATTGTGAGTGATGAGTATCAGTGCTAATAAAGACAGGACTTTTAGTGCAAGTGATGATCACCGCTGCTATTGAAGACAATACTATTATTGCAAGTGATGGGTACCACTGCTGATGAAGACAAGGCTAGTATTGCAAGTGATGACTACCACTGCTATTAAATACAATACTATTATTGTGAATGATGAGTACTACTGCTAATAAAGACAATGCTATTATTGCAAGTGATGAGTACCACTGCTATTGAAGATGATACTATTATTGCAAGTGATGAGTACCACTGCTAATGAAGACAAGGCTATTATTGCAAGTGATGACTTTCACTGCCATTAAATACAATACTATTATTGTGAGTGATGAGTAACACTGCTAATAAAGACAATGCTATTATTGCAAGTGATGAGTACCACTGCTATTGAAGATGATACTATTACTGCAAGTGATGAACACCACACTACTATCAAAGACAATACTATTATTGCAAGTGATGAGTACCACTGCTGATGAAGACAAGGCTATTATTGCAAGTGATGAATACCACTGCTATTAAATACAATACTATTACTGTGAGTGCTGAGTACCACTGCTAATGAAGACAATACTATTATTGCAAGTGATGAGTACTACTGCTAATGAAGACAATGCTATTATTACAAGTGATGAGTATCAGTACTAATAAAGACAGGACTATTATTGCAAGTGATGATTACCACTGCTATTGAAGACAATACTATTATTGCAAGTGATGAGTACCACTGCTAATGAAGACAAGGATATTATTGCAAGTGATGAGCATCAGCACTAATAAAGACAAAACTAATATTGCAAGTGAAGAGTACCACACTGCTAATAAAGACAGGACTATTATTTCAAGTGAGCATTACCACTGTTATTAAAGACAATACTATTATTGCAAGTGATGAGTACCACACTTCTAAAAAAGACAGGACTATTATTGCAAGTGATGATTACAACTGCTATTGAAGACAATACTATTATTGCAAGTGATGAGTGCCCCTGCTAATGAAGACAAGGCTATTATTACAAGTGATGAGTCCCACTGCTAATGAAGACAAGGCTATTATTGCAAGTGATGAACACCACACTGCTACTGAAGACAATACTATTATTGCAAGTGTTGACTATCACTGCTAATGAAGACAAGGCTATTATTGCTAGTGATGAGTACCACTGCTAATGAAGATAAGACTATTATTGCAAGTGATGAGTACCACTGCTGATGAAGACAAGGCTATTACTGCAAGTGATGATTACCACTGCTATTAAATACAATACTACTATTGCAAGTCATGAGTACCACTGCTGATGAAGACAGGGCTATTATTGCAAGTGATGAGTACCACTGCTATTAAATAAAATACTATTACTGCAAATCATGAGTACCACTGCTGATGAAGACAAGGCTATTATTGCAAGTGATGAGTACCACTGCTAATGAAGACAAGGCTATTATTGCAAGTGATGAGTATCTGTGCTAATACAGACATGACTAGTATTGCAAGTGATGATTACCACTGTTATTGAAGACATTAATATTACTGCAAATGATGAGTACCACTGCTAATGAAGACTAGGATATTATTGCAAGTGATGAGTACCACTGCTAATGAAGACAAGAATATTATTGCAAGTGATGAATACCACACTACTATTGAAGACAATACTATTATTGCAAGTCATGAGTACCACTGCTAATAAAGACAGGACTATTATTGCAGGCGATGATTACCACTGCTATTGAAGACAATACTATTATTGCAAGTGATGAGTACCACTGCTAATGAAGACAAGAATATTATTGCAAGTGATGAATACCACACTACTATTGAAGACAATACTATTATTGCAAGTCATAAGTACCACTGCTAATAAAGACAGGACTATTATTGCAAGTGATGAGTACCACTGCTATTGAAGACAATGCTATTATTGCAAGTCATGAGTATCAGTGCTAATAAAGACAGGACTATTATTGCAAGTGATGAGTACCACTGCTATTGAAGACAATGCTATTATTGCAAGTCATGAGTATCAGTGCTAATAAAGACAGGACTATTATTGCAAGTGATGAGTACCACTGCTAATGAAGACAAAACTATTATTGCAAGTGATGAGTACCACACAACTAATAAGGACAAGGATATTACTGCAAGTGATGGATACAACATTGCTATTAAAGATAATACTATTATTGCAAGTAATGAGTACTCCTGCTAATGATGTCATGCCGACACTGAAGTGGGGCTAGGTAATTTTCTTGTTTCAGTGGCTCAGATTTCTTGAAGCACTTCAACCAGGTATTGCAAAGGGGCTGACATTTAAAGCTGCTGCCAGAAAGCCTGAAATATTTCACAGGCTAGTGACAAAGGACTGTGACATCATTCCAGTAATATATCAGAGAAAGGAAGCCAAATGCAAAAACAATTTGATCATGGAAGCGTGAAAAGCATGTCACTGAAAGTTACTTTTGCAAATGATAAGTAGTACTTGTGTTCCTTCAGATGATTCTACCCACAAGATTTCATGAGATGTATAACAAAATATATAATGCTAAATTTTCAAATAACCACAAGTGTAAAAAGGTGATTGTAATAATGTAATCTGCTCTGGCCAACAACGCACAGTACTGTCCTTCATGAAATTTTTCACTGTATTTTAATGAATATATATATATATATATATATATTCACTTGTAATAATAGTCCTCTCTCTCTCTCTCTCTCTCTCTCTCTCTCTCTCTCTCTCTCTATATATATATATATATATATATATATATATATATATATAATAACAATATAAATATGTGGAACACCAATTCTGGGAGTTTTATGGTTGCAGCATACCATAAATGAAAACAACAGGACCATTTCCCAATCCATTAATTTAAGTACTGATGAGAAGAAAAAAATAATTCACACAGTCATTAAAACTCATAACCACAAAAGTAAATGAATTGTATTGAGGAGGATTGACAAAACCATGATAAAACATTCCACACATTATTGGGTGTTTCTGCTTGTCAATATATGTATTTCAATTTCTATTTAAACTATATGTATGATTTTACACTACTTCTTACTGACAGGCCCTTTATTGACCAGCAAAATATGGATTTCTTTGTGTCATACCGACAGGCCCATTATACCAAAAGTTAAATCAACACCTTGTTCATAGTGTTGTTGTGATGCAGACCTGTACCTGTTATTGATCAAATGAAACAAGCAGGTAACAGATGGAAAGGTAGACGTACCTGGACTGGCCATGGAAGCATTTTTCAATTACCTCAGACTATAGCTTGATACAGAATCAAGCTGTAAATTATTAATGGCTCTATCCTTTATACTGTGAAAGATTACATTGGCAGGGAAGTAAAAATAGAAATTAACTGTTGCTTCATGTTGAATAGGAAACAGCACATTAATCAAAGACTGGTTCTATTAGGACTAGTTGAAGATTAACATTTGTAAACACATAAAATATGTATACCATATTCCATCAGAATTTGCTGTTTTTATGTGCTCTCCTCTCAGCATTGTCAAGCAGTACATAAAATGTTACTGTAATTCTTGAAACTATATTTACAAGAAGTTTCTTTCCAGGCCTGAAACGAATCTAGTTAAAAAATTCTGGGTGCAACAATTTCAATATCTTTTGTACTGCATTAGTGTGCAAAGTTGTAAGCTGTGTGTCAGTCACAGTTTTCTTCTTTTAGTTAACTTTCTCATATGTGGCAAGCCCAAATGAGCTGACAGTCCATAGACCTGCAGTGTGAATCTTTTCGTAATATTTCAATTACTTTAATCTCAATAAAATGATGGAATTTTTTGTATTAGAAAAAAATGCATATTTCTGATCAAATTATAACTTCAAGAAAGTAAAATAAATAGACAAAAGACAACATTTACCAAATTGTTATGCAAGTACTGTTTAAAAGATATGGAAGGGTCACAATGTGGCAATGGATTTTTGTAAGCTTGTGTTCATTTCCACTGTGGACATTATGTCAGGTTTCAATTCAAAACTGGTACTTATGAATGCTGAAGAAGCAATAGTTTTCTCTAAATCTTCTAAGTATTTAAATATTACAAATTTTCACAAACAGAGAACAGTCATCTACACGTCAACTTTATCACTCCATTAATTAAAATATCTCCTTCATTATTCTATAACTCCATTATTCAAAGTATCTCCTTCCCTATTACTTCTATCACTCCCTTATTCAAAATATCTCCTTCTTCATTACCTCTATCATTTCATTATATAAAATATCTCATCCTCAGTACCTATATAACTCCATTATTCAAAATATCTTTCTCTATAACCCATACCTCTATCACTCCCTTATTCAAAATATATGTCCTGATTACATCAATCACTCCTTTATTCAAAATATCTTCTTCCTCATTACCTCTATCACTCCCTTATTCAAAATATCTGTTCCCATTACCTCAATCACTCCTTTATTCAAAATATATCCATAATTACCTCTATCATTCACTTATACAAAATAGCACCTCCTTCTTTACCTCTATCATTCCCTTATTCAAAATATCTCCTTCATTACCTCTGTAACTCCCTTATTCAAAATATCTCCCTCCACTTTACATCTATCACTCCCTTATTCAAAATATCTCCTTCCACATTACCTCTATCATTCACTCATTTAAAATATCTCCTACCCCATTACCTCTATTACTCCATTATTCAAAATATCTCCTTCCCTATTACCTCTGCCACTCTTATTTAAAATATCTCTTCCCACATTACTTATGCTACTCCCTTTCTCAAAATATCTCCTCCCTCATTACCTCCATCACTCCCTTATACAAAATAGAATGTCCCTCATTACCTTTATCACTCCATTATTCAAAATATCTCCTTCTCTATTACCTCTGCCACTTACCTAACAAAATATCTCTTCCTTCATTACCTCTGTCACTCCCTTATTAAAGATATCTCCTTCCTTATTACCTCTATCACTCCCTTACTCAAAATATCTCCTTCCACATTAACTTTATCACCCCCTTATTCAAAATATATCCTCCCCCATTACCTCTATCATTCACTTATACAAAATATCTCCTTCCTCATTACCTCTATCCATCATTCCCTTACTCAAAATATCTCCTTCCACATTAACTTTATCACCCCCTTATTCAAAATATCTCCTCCCCCATGACCTCTATCATTCACTTATACAAAATATCTCCTTCCTCATTACCTCTGTCAATCCCTTATTCAAAATATCTACTCCCTCATTACCTATATCATTCCCTTATTCAAAAGATCTCCTTCCTAGTTATCTCTATCACTCCTTTATTCAAAATATCCCCTTCCTTATTACCTCTATCATTCCCTTATTCAAAATATCTTCTTCCAGATTACCTCTGTCAATCCCTTATTCAAAATATCTCTTTCATCATTATCTCAATCACTCTTTTATTCCAAATATCTCCTTCTACATTACCTCTATCACTCTCTTATTCAAAATATCTCTTTCCTCATTACTTCTGTCATTCCCTTATTCAAAATATCTTCTTCCATATTACATCTGCCAATTCCTTATTCAAAATATCTCCTTCCTCATTATTTTTATCATTCCCTTATTCAAAATATCTCTTTCTACATTACCTCTGTCAAACACTTATTCAAAATATCTCCTCTCGCATTACCTATATCACTTATACAAAAAAAACTCCCTCGTTACCTCTACTACTCCATTATTCAAAATATATCCTTTTTTATTACATCTGCCAATCCCTTTCTCAAAATATCTCCTCCCTCATTACCTCCATCACTTCATTATTCAAAATATCTCCTTCTCTATTACTTCTGCCACTCACTTATTCAAAATATCTCCTTCCTCATTATCTCTATCACTTCCTTATTTAAAATATCTTTCCTCATTACCTCTATCATTCTTTTATCCAAAATATCTCCTTCCACATTACCTCTATCACTCCCTTATTCAAAATATCTCCTTCCACATTACCTCTATCACTCCCTAATTCAAAATATCTTTTTCCTCATTACCGCTTTCATTCCCTCTTCAAAATATCTTCTTGCATATTACCTCTGCCAATCCCTTCATCAAAATATCTCATTCTTGATACCTCTGTTAATGCTGTATTCAAAATATCTCTTTCCTCATTACCTCTATCACTCCCTTATTTAAAATATATATTTTCTCATTACCTCTATCATTCTCGTATTCAAAACATCTTTCCTCATTACTTCTATAACTCCCTTATTTAAAATATCTCCCCCCTCATTACCTCTATCACTCCCTGATATTAAGTTTATGTAACAGGTACTAAAATAGCAATGGAAGGTAAAAATCAACAGCAGCTGTTTGATAAAATTAATTTTAGTCTTTCATCCTGCAAGTCGAGATTATCAGACAAACATAAGAAACAACTTAAATTACGAATTTGTCATGGTCATTCATTCTAAATACTCACTACCTGGTGATCTATATGAAGGTGATTTTGTCCTTTTCTTGTATCGAATCTGGTAGTTTGTAAGCCTATCGAACTCGGGGACCTGGTCAGGATGAATGACTGTCCTAATATACTTCAGCAACTCTAGTTGTTCTGGATTTTGTAAGACTAATCTTAAACCTGGTACCAGCCTCTCAACATCATGGTGTCTCCTGTAGTCCTTAAGGATCCGGTACAAAATCTGCCTGTCGGTGTTTGATAACAAGATTTGGGCCAGTTGATTCAGGCCACGCATATTTTCCCGTCGCAATTCTATATCCTGTACCCTACGTGGGGATAAGGATCTCCAGGAATCTCGTTGTACAGTCAGTGCCATCTGTGAACTAGGTCAGCAAGTATAACAGCCACTGTTCATTGACATAAATTTTCACATACCTGAACAACAAATTAATTTTGATAAAATACATGTATTGTAAAATAAGTTCACAAAGTTGATGATGAAACAACAGGCCTCAGTGACCTACTGGAACTGCTGTGCTGTATAGTGATGTGTGCCAAGTCTTAGTCTCTTTCATTTAATTATCATTTTTAGTACATATAATACAGAACTACAACTTATACTACATGCCTTTCAAATGAGTCTTGAGTGCATAAAACCCATAGGTTGCCAACCGCTGTATAAGAAATTTATTACCATTATTTTGATGGATTTTTCATTAAAAACACTTTCAAACTGCCTGTGTTGTTAAACTTAATAATGTGGAAATCAGTTTTTCCACCGTGTTCAGAATAATTATTATTTTAACATCATACAACGTGCAACTAGAATCAAAGCTGAAAATGTACTGAATTGGCAAAAACACATCTTATGAAACAGGCATTAAAATAACTCAGTTTTTAAAACTACCATGCATATGTTTGACAATTCAAAATTCTCTGTGTCAATAAATATGACAAGTGCTAAAAGAAAGAATGAAAAGACTGGATTAATCCCAGGGAACCAGTTGCTGAATGTTTCATATAAAACCAGTGGTCATGCTATAATTTATACAGGTAGATAAAAATGTATTATGCTTTGGGTTGCCTGGTTTAAAATCAGGATATTTTACAACACAACATACTTTAAGGTAAACCAGCAGCTGTCATAAAACTGTCAAACAATAATCACTGATTAATCACTGTGGCTACTTCCAACAAAATGTTTTGACACTGATCCAAATAAAGCAGAAAAAGGAACTGAAAAACAATTTCCCTGTCATCATCCATTATTTTAAAATTTCCTTTTTGTCCTTGCTGCTTGTGTGTCTCCAATATGTTTGTAAATTATAATGTATTCAGTTTTGATTAAGTAATGAGGAAGTATGTATTGTAAATAAGGACAAGACTGTCTAACAGTAAGAACTGTATATTGAAATCTCTTTGGAACAATGACATTCATTGAAAATCTCAAATTATTAGCAGACGGAACAAATTACTCTTTAAATTGTGCAACATAATTTCATTTTTAACAATGCAGAACACTGTCCATTATTGTAGATGTATCTGTATACTTGTACATATGATGTCTATGATCTTTTATGTCTACAATGGTTTAACTTTATATTTTAATTTAGATGTATGGGCTATGTAGTCTGAAATAAAGAATTCTCATCTCATCTTATAAAGGTATTATTTAATTTTTTTTCCAAATAATGTCAACACGGTCATGTAGCTGAATTAAATACAGTGACTGACTTGAATTTTCTATTAAAATTGTGGTGTGCATACCAACAGTGAATGTCATTCACTGCATCAATTTAGGGTTACTTCAAACAGCTCTGAAGCCTGCACTGGCACAGAAGGGAAAATGGACTAAATTCTTGCTTAAATGCCTGCACTCGTTTTTACTGCAGTTTTCATGGGATTCTCAAAAGGTACCGATTTTTGGTAATAATAATATTGATACTTTGTGACTTGCACCAACAACTGCAGCACTCATGGCCAGCCTTAGACCGATTGGACCGATTTGGCCTCGCACTCACAGCGGCCCTACGCGTTACTAATTGAGAGAGAGAGAGAGAGAGAGAGAGAGAGAGAGAGAGAGATTTAAAGTAATTGTAAAGTCTTGGGAGAAAATTTAAAGTTCAGTATCATTAAAACTTGTTTAATTTGTTTTCTTCTCCAAATGCCATTACCACTGCCGACCCCAATCCCCGAGCGGAAATCACTACGATGTCCGCAGTGTGACAGTTTATAGTGATGTCTAGCACTGGGCCATCATGCCGCAGACATGTAGCATGATGTCCCACCCAGTCACATTATCCTGACACCAGGCCGACCAGTCTCTCTTAATTCTGAGCACCATGAGAGGCAGCTGTTAGTACCATTTTTGGAAGTCTTTGGTATGACTCGACCGGAGATCGAACCCACGACCTACCGCATCCGAGGCGGACGCTCTAACCATTAGGCCACCGGAGCGGTCTCATTATAATGGAAACCAAGAACAGCTAACAACGTGACGAACAAAACCGCCTACAAAGAACATCCATCGTCGACACTGATTAATTAAAAGGCTTGTCTTACTTTGACATTCAATCAAATTAACGTCGATTTTTTATATTAAATAGTTTAAATAAATTATATATCAACTCCGAGTATCGTCGAGTTTGTTTCTACCTCGAAAACAAGTGACACGATCACCTGAATCTGCGTCAGATGTAGTGCGATAAATCGGTTGCCAGACATGTATTGCAACATGCTGAGTATTTTATCTACCAACATACCAATACAGTGATACTGGGGCTGATTTCTCTGAATACATCAAATCATGTTGCAGCCCAAACCTCTGCCTTCAGATGAACAAATCCCTCTCCAAAATAAGAAACCTACAACAACAAAAATACAACAACCATTATCCAATACTTTACCTCTGAATAAGATCCGTCCTTGTCTCTTTATCATATAATAATGGTAAGGGGATTCGTTAAGTGTTGAATAATTAGCCATCTGTCACTGATGTTATCGATTTATTTTTGAAAGCAACTGCTGTTATTTCCACGAAGGTATGCTACTTAAACCAGACTTCCGCTTCGATGGGGGGGGGGGGGAGGAGTTGGCATCAGGTGCTTGCAGGACTAACCTAGAGTGGATGTCAACGTGTTCATGTAGGCACACTTGCTTAAACTAAATATTCTTGTTGTTTTAACGTTTTGTACTATTGTAGCATAACCAGAGACAATTCAGTCCCGATTGTTGAATGTTCTGAATATTCAATATCATCCAAAAATTACGACAAAAAGTATTGATCAATTTATAATTTTAAAATGATGGCTAGAAACAAGACTTGGTCAAGAAAAGAGGACTTCGGGTCTAACATTATAAATAGTAGTGTACCAATTTATTTCCAGACGCACTGTGCCTTTGAACGTGTGCCATTCATATAAGGATCGATTATTTTAATTATAAATTCAATGAAGTATGAACCGGAAAAAAACTTTGCAAACTGTACAACTAATATGACCGATTCGCAGCTTATACAGTTTCCAAGGCATTTTTTTCGATTTATACTTCGTTGAATTTCTAAAAAAATAAAAAAAAAATAATGAAGAGGCAATCTTTTAATAAATACAAACAATGATGAAGTGCTAACAGTACCGTCCTGTCTTTAACATCAAGTCATGTAAGTAGACAGTGTTTATTTATTAATTTAAAGAATATTTTAGTAGCATCAGCAAATATATCTCATTTATTTTTTTAAAAAGGTCCATTATTTCGTTCGTAATTAAAATCTTATGTAAGAAATCTGAGATACAGTGGCCCTATATTCTAAATATATTCCTCATTGAGTATTATGTACAAAAGAAGTAGTGTAGGTGGGTGTGGCTTTAAAAAAATGGGTACCTACGGTTATTAACCCGCCAACATTGGAAAGGGCCTGGTCAGTTAGATTGCTTTAAATAGTAATTACAAAAGAAAATTTGAATTATTTCGATTTGTACTGGATCGCACATTTACATAGACCCAGGGTTTAGTAAGGCGGGAGGGGCGAGCTAGACAATGAATGGTAGGATTATAGATCTACAAATACACCCTGAAAGTAGTTCTCAAAACTGTCCTTTTTATGTATATATAATTATTACAAATATGTTAGGCTAAATTATTAGACGCATTAGACCTATACAGGATTATTGAAACCCATGCATTTTTTTTTATCAGCGGGGGACGGGAAGGGGACAGGACACGCATCACCTGATCTGTCCCATCGCCCACCCTTCGAGTGACCTCGTCCAAAACTTTCCATGTACTTTAGCATTTAATTTTGCCGTATATGTTTATCGGGGCGTGTGTATAATGACCTTCCAGAGGAATATGGATTTATGAAAATCGAAATAAAGTGAATAACCGCCAAAAGTTATGTGTAATCAAATTCTAATAAATTATATCGATTACTAAAAACAAAATCAAGACTGAACGCCTACATGGCCAGGATGCAGTGGCGTAGCTAGGATATTTGAGTCCCTATGCGGGACCTTATGCAAAGTTTACCGATGGGCCCCTGATAAAATTGATGGTGTAGTTTGCATACTCATGCTATATGGTAGCTACGTTTCTGCTTGCATATCGTGCACTATGGAATATGTAACCACTTTACCGCAAAGGGTGGCAAAAGATATCAGAGCACTGATAAATAACCATACAAAATTAAAAACGGGGGAAGTATTTCAAACATCTTTCACAGACGGGCAAAATAAGATTTTTAGATTTATTTTCAACTCATCGGAGCGTTGGAAAATATTTGCTTTACTAAATTTATGCAAATTTTTCCATAGACCATCTTCAGGCGCTGTATTTATGACGTTCATACTACTGTCACATGACAGTTTTACCAATGAAACGTAAGATTTGGCCCTAATTCGACTTTCTTTGGGAATTTTAATTTTGATAAGATACAATTCATTTTATTTCTGTTCAAATGTTTTATTTCTGAATAACAACTATACAATATGCTTTTGTAATTTTAAAGTTGATGTGATTTTTTTCTCTTGTTGTTTGATTTTTTGTGTGGCCAGCTGGATGATTTTTGTTAATCATCGTCTGCGTTTGCTCTACATGGTGTGTAACCTTCTAAACATCTAAAGCAGGGTAGGAAAGGACACGTGGAGTGTAACCTTCTAAACATCTAAAGCAGGGTAGGAAAGGACACGTGGAGTGTAACCTTCTAAACATCTAAAGCAGGGTAGGAAAGGACACGTGGGGTGTAACCTTCTAAACATCTAAAGTAGGGTAGGAAAGGACACGTGGGGTGTAGCCTTGCAAATATTTAAAGCAGGATGGGAAAGGACACGTGGGGTATAGCCTTGAACATATTTAAAAGAAGGTATGAAAGAGCACATGGGGTGTAACCTTGCAAATATTTAAAATAAGGTAGGAAAGGACACATGGGGTGTAACCTTCTAAATATCTAAAGCAGGATAGGAAAGGACACGTGGGGTGTAACCTTGCAAATATTTAAAATAAAGTAGGAAAGGACACATGGGGTGTAACCTTCCAAATACAAAAGCAGGATAGGAAAGGACACGTGGGGTGTAACCTTGCAAATATTTAAAATAAAGTAGGAAAGGACACATAGGGTGTAACCTTCTAAATATCTAAAACAGGATAGGAAAGGGCACGTGGGATGTAACCTTGCAAATATTTAAAATAAGGTAGGAAAGAGCACATGGGGTGTAACCTTGCAAATATTTAAAATAAAGTAGGAAAGGACACATGGGGTGTAACCTTGCAAATATTTAAAATAAAGTAGGAAAGGACACATGGGGTGTAACCTTGCAAATATTTAAAATAAGGTAGGAAAGGACACGTGGGGTGTAACCTTGCAAATATTTAAAATAAAGTGTAACTTTCTAAATATCTAAAACAGGATAGGAAAGGGCACGTGGGATGTAACCTTGCAAATATTTAAAATAAGGTAGGAAAGAGCACATGGGGTGTAACCTTGCAAGTATTTAAAATAAGGTAGGAAAGGACACATGGTGTGTAGCCTTCCAAATATCTAAAGCAGGATAGGAAAGGACACGTGGGATGTAACCTTGCAAATATTTAAAATAAAGTAGGAAAGGACACATGGGGTGTAACCTTCCAAATACAAAAGCAGGATAGGAAAGGACACGTGGGGTGTAACCTTGCAAATATTTAAAATAAAGTAGGAAAGGACACGTGGGGTGTAACCTTGCAAATTTTTAAAATAAGGAAGGAAAGGACACGTAGGATGTAACCTTGCAAATATTTAAAATAAGGTAGGAAAGGACACGTGGGGTGTAGCCTTGCAAATATTTAAAATAAGGTAGGAAAGGACACATGGGGTGTAACCTTCTAAATATCTAAAGCAGGATAGGACAGGACACGTGGGGTGTAACCTTGCAAATATTTAAAATAAGGTAGTAAAGTACACGTGGAATGTAACCTTGCAAATATTTAAAATAAGGTAGGAAAGGACACGTAGGGTGTAACCTTCCAAATATCTAAAGCAGGATAAGAAAGGACACGTGGGATGTAACCTTGCAAATATTTAAAATAAGGTAGGAAAGGACACATGGGATGTAACCTTCTAAATATCTAAAGCAGGATAGGGAAGAACACGTGGGGTGTAACCTTGCAAATATTTAAAATAAAGTAGGAAAGGACACATGGTGTGTAACTTTCTAAATATCTAAAGCAGGATAGGAAAGGACACGTGGGATGTAACCTCGTAAATATCTAAAACATGCCAACCTACACAAATCCATATCATATACCATTTGAAAGTTTATTGTGACTAGGTAAATATGAATTATGATGGCGGTGATGGCGGGTGAAGTTGCATCCCTTGAAACGGTATAGCATGCGTACAAAGAATAAACAACAAAAACAATGCAAGTAATATTTCATTAAAATTGTGACTAAATGCGTTGAAAAGATAGATAAATTAGTTTTTTATGTATCTTACAAATATATGATACTTTATTTTTAATTTCCATTTATTCCTTTCATGTCTTTTTGTGAGAATGACCCAAGTTCTCCACAAATATTGAGAGATCCCAAGTTTTGTGGATGGCTTGCAATTTTCAATTGAAGGAAGACAGAGCACTGTTGGTTTGGGAGTCAAAAATTCAATGATCAAGGTCACTGTGACTGAAAAGACATGGGATGAGGATGGTACCGTCCCCTGTCCACAGTGCCATAGGGCGCACATTGGTCACATAAATAACCTACGTACACACAGACCATTCGTTCCCGCTACAACACTGGATGACTAAAGTGGTCCTCATCGACTTGATGAACGAACACACAACTGAAAAGATGATTTCGACACAAAGACATTAGTTATTTGTCAAAGAGCTAGACCAAACTTTGTGAATATATTGCACCTTAGGTAAGGAATAATCGAATGGATTTCGAGCTCTAATGGTAAGAGGTAAAGATCAATATGGCTGGAAGAACAAAAATGGCCTGCGAAGAGTAAGTTTAGTTCTTCACCATCTGTTGTTATCAAACAAATTAGATGACCTCCACTTGTGCTAGGAAAAACACCTACATATTTTGGCGCCAAAAGATAAATGGTTTCTGCATAATAACGTCAGTTCTATATCACAGACCTGGAACAAACTTAGTATATGGATTGGACTTTTGATAAGAAAGAACCCTGTTTATTTCGGGGTCAAAATTATCAAAGGTTAAGATCAATGTGACTGAAAGAAGATAAAAAGTTTATGCACAATAGATCAAGTTTCCCCATCATGAATGATTATTGCACAATAGCTCGAGTTTCCCCATCATGATTGGTTTATGCATAATAGCTCGAGTTTCCCCATCATGAACGGTTTATGCACACTAGCTCAAGTTTCTCCATTATGAACGGTTTATGCACAATAGCTAGAGTTTCCCCATCATAAACGGTTTATGCAAAATAGCTCGAGTTTCCCCATCATCTACAGTTAATATGCTTTGTAGACTGCGATTGCGTGCTCATTGGGTAAGAAAGAAGCCTTTTGTTTTCGGAGTCAAAATATCAAATATCAGGCTCACTTTAACTAAAAGAAATATGTATACTCTTGTTCCATGGAATTGGAGAAGCACAAGCACTTGATATCTTTAAAGTTAGTATAATTGTTGCAGTCGATAGTAGGTAGGAAAAAGGTTTTTGCAGAAACCATCGACTTGAACCGTAAAAAACTTTTTTTGCGCGATGTTCATCTGTGAGCAACCACAAAGCAAATAACGAATCATGTACCATTTACATCTCGTGTTTTTTTTTATAATTATGTTGTGGAAAACTTTGGAGAAATGCTGTTTCGTTAGACATCCTGATTAATCATCACGACGCTTAATCTTTAAACGGATACTTGCTGTGAAGCAGCTACAGCCGTTTTTTTTTTTTTTTTATAGCTTCCTTCTATTCAGCAGATGAATGCTAATGTACTACCCATGGCATTTGCATCGCCGTCAGCTTTCATACAATCATATATATATGTAGAGCCTCACTGCATCTCGCCCATTCTTTCTTAATGGATCATAAATAACAGTTTGGAGTGCGTTTCTTAGCAACTACCCCTTGGGGTTAACTTTGTTCATACATGTACACTAGTTGTATCTTTGGTTACGTTTGTGCGTTTAGTTCATTTTGCACCCGGTGTACAGTGTTATACATGGAATCCTGAAAGTAGATGGTTGTAAACACCTTTATTATAGTGCTACATCTGTACCAAAAGAAAAGGTCACTTTGACATACATTTCACATTATCATTATAACCCAGATTTTGAGTATCACTTAACTGGGTTAAATTTTGTGTTTGTGTTCATTTTTGAAGATAATTCATGTTAGAATTTTGACATTGATTACGATAATATATTTGTTAGTACCAAACTATTATAGCAAACGTAGGTCATCGTGACCTATATTTTATCTGTTACTCGCTTTGGTGAAGACTTTACGTTTATGTCATGAGCACAGAGTTAATGGCATGTTGTATGCACAGTATCCTACCTAGATTCATGAAATTTGGTTAGGGGATGGATTGTAATAGGTACTCAACCTTTATTGCTAAATGAGGTATTTGTGACCTATAAATTATACTTCAACGACTATGTTGACATTTAGTCTGCACAGTTTGTTTTGTGGTTGTTGTTTAGGTTAAAATCATGAAACTCGATAATAATATGTATCTTTATTATTACTATAATCTTGCAGCCAATGAAGGTCACCACGACCTACGTTTTTGCTTTTCGAACATAGGCTAAATATAAGTGCTTAGCTGATTCCATGCAATACATATCCCGTTATGACCAGAGCGGTAATAAGTAGTAAGCGATATGTTTATTCAATGGTAAACATTTTATATTAGTCACTATATATTGCATATTATGATGAGGTACCTTCCAAACGTTGCGTGTATATTGTACATGTGACGGTGTAGAGGATTTAGACGAGTTAACTGTATGCATTTACTTTGCGGTCTCAGTTGTAGTTTTTAATCAAAGTGAAAAAGTGATGCATGAACTATGCTTGAAAGAGTTGTCATTTGCTGTCACTCTAAGGTTACTCAAAGGCTGTGTCTTCACCCAGTACAACCTTGCATCTCCGGGGAGGCGGGGGGGGGGGGGATAGTGACAAAAAAGAAAAACAAAATTAATCTTCTTGTTTTTTTAGTAAAAATAAATTCATTGTAGTACCTTTATTTTAATATCATATACATGAATATTTTTTATCGCTGTTGTGTGGCAATAGTAGTATAGGGCCGGAATATTGGGCTGTTATAGTCCACAACGGGAATTAGCATTACGCCATAGGTTACCGTTGGGGACCATGATGGGATCAAATGGGAATGATAATATTAAACTGCCAATAGGTTTAGAACAAGGGGCCCAAAGAATCACCTGCATGTTACTAATGCATCTAAGCATTTTCTTTAAAAAGCTTGGCCGTTATAGACCCCTACAGAAATGGTAATATTAAAGATGTATATATGTCAAGCATTGATCACCATCCCCACACCCGCGTGTCCTATCCAACATTTACTTTTTGCATTACTATTCAACACTCACTTTTTGACTTTTATCCAATACTCGCTTTTTGATTCTTATCCAACATCCAGGTTTTGGGTGGTATCCAATACCCACTTTTGAGTATTATCAAACGCACACTTTCTGAGTATTATCCAACTATGCATACTATCCAAAACACATTTTGTAGTGACTAAATATTCCGCATTAACTGTGCAACGAAAAGCGTAGGATAAAGAAGGGGGATGAAATCATGCAAACATACTATCACACCACGTCAAAGCTTGCGTCAGGTACGCATATGTGAATGAAAACATGTTTTTTTTTTTACACAAAGAACGACAAAGAGAATGTGAAACGACTTATCCAAAGAAATGGTTATGTTGATATAAAAGATCACAAAAATCCCAAACAAGACAACACCATTTTCCCAAATCAACGCTATTTTTTAAACTGCCCCGCTTATTGGTACATCAGCATAATCAATTAAAAGGTTGGAGCAGGGTCTATTCCTCATCATTTACAAATGCCAAAACATTAAGAATGAACGAATTTACAAGGTTGACAACGTTGATGTGTGAGACTAGTCTTCTAATGATCTAATATCGTGTCTTGTTGATATAGATATACAGTACGTTTCTGCGCTTAAAACTACCTTTCTTTTTTTTTTCATCGTTTCTAGAGTACTCATTTTCAAAAGAACTTACTTAGTGTACTAAGAGAAATCCACGGCTGCGTTGATGAAAAACATATTTACAATATAGTCTATACAAAATGGAATCTGATCCTTGTTATCCCACATTATTAAACTGAGTGGATACAGCATTATTTCTCATAGAAGGAATCCATCAGAATCAAAATATTCCCCGCTGTGGTCGTTGGATGAGTAGACAGCTACCCACTGGGTTCCTGGGCGAGGACCGTCGTCCATGTTGATGACATAGACTTGAAAGTCGTTAGGTTTACGATGAGGAACTTCACCTTAAGAACACACCACTGGATTCCTTAAAACTGTGTACGAACTGTGATTCAGAAGTTAACGAAGTTCTCAGGTATTCATTTATGATGTCCAGATATGTGTTCTTGGCTTATTTTCCGTACGTCAAGAGGTCTTTAAGTTCAATTACACTAATTAGGGGTAAGTGTCCATGTTGTTACTCGCTAGACTGTTATTCAACTACACATCGCTGAAAAACAAATGCAAAGCAATGTTGACGGGAGCTATTCTGCCATTGGCTCCTTGATTTCTGTTCTCTGTTTTGAGAACGTTGACATTCAGGTACAAGTAACTGCTATTCAGCTAGATGTAGTCTTCAGTTTGTCCTTTGGTATTTAATTCGATATGTGTTGATGTCAGAGATAACACAAGATGAATTCTACAATTGGAATTCTTGAATCTTCAACATCGTCAATGGCATGGAAAATATATCAAGCTATGACTTGTAACATTCTCAAGACGATTGATGCATCGATTTCCTTTTTCTTTGTTTTTATTTTTTAAATAGGAATAACGAAAGTCCAATTCTCTCACAGTTTTTCTTCTTCTTTTTTATTCTTTTTCTGATCATGTCTATGATGTCTTAAGAGGTTTTGTCTTCTCTTTCTGTTTTGTTCTTGCTTTGGTATAGCGGCGGAGTTAATGAAGTCGTTAGAAGTGTCAGTTTATGGAGATATATCAGCGCCCTAGGAGGCACGTTCCTGTCTAAATCAGCACGTTTTCTCTTGCATAGATCCACACTTCTTTAGGATTTTGTTGGTATATAAGTACATGTCTGATAAATTCTTTTCCTCGTGTCAAATATGCATATTTTAAAAGTATACAATCCTCCAGTCAACATCGGTTTTAAGATAGATGCTGCGGAACGAAAAAACCGATTTTAACATATCTTGCAAAATATATCCTTGTTATGGAGTGACTCCTTACACCGGATACATTTGTTACCTTTCACTTGATTATGGTTTTGTAAGATGTAGTTTCACGGTGACACTGTTTTCGAGAACAGAATATTTCATCCAAGATCTCCTTTTATAACAGTATTGAAACTGTCAAAATACAATTTAAGGACATGAAGATAATGAAGATGGGTGAACGTGATGCGTGTTTCATCCTTAATCGTAAACGGCTACGGCAGCGTTCATTTTGAGAGAAATGGCTCTCAGCAATGGAACAGCTTTGATTCCTGCAACGTTGTAATCCAGATGAGATTCCACAAGCATGAAATCCAGTACTTCGTTCAATTTGATCGAGTCGCGAAAATACTTGTACGAAAATATCGTTGTTGTGAATATCTTTGGACTTCTCCACTAGGTTCGTGTTTCCACGCAGAATAGCAAACTGGGAGCAAATCTGATATACGTCGTTCTTTGAGTCGGACAGAGTCATTTAAAGACGATGAGAAATAGTATGGCAGTCGACAGGTTCACTACGGCGAGTGTCCTCCAGTGCTTTGCCAGACCATTAGTTGACAATAGCCGAAATAGTATCGACGAGAGGTTGAACATTAAAGTACTATTATATAGGAATACTCATCGATGTCGTTTAGGATATATAAATGAAAGGATTATTCTTGTCCAAGTGACTTTGGACTTGTTCTTTAAATATTTTATGATGAGTAAAGTTGTTTGATCTCTAACCACATTCTTAACTTGATTGGGATAATTGACTTCTACCAAAGATACTTCCTACCGAATTTCTTAATCTAATTGTTTTGACTCAGGTACTCGGGTTGCGATAGAACCCAACATGTTTTTGGGAAATACATACATTAAACTGTCATTAGGTAGCATTTAAATGCAATCGATTATTTATAGATCGATAGCCCTAGTCTCCGAAGAGTCACTCGATGTTAAAGAATTATTTTCCAAAGACGATTCCAGAACAGATATACTGCCGTGATTGGAAGAGCAGTGGTGACAAGCGGTGGTGAGGCTACCGTTGTTACTGTCGGTGTATTTCAAGGATGATGACACATACAACTGCCAAGTAAAATAGTCCATAATTGTTTATCTCTTTGTTACAAAGTTGAATTTCTATTAACTGCTCCGATGACACAATATGCCACGATGGTTTTTGAAGAAAAATAATGAATTTAAGTCTTTTTGTATTCGTTTTACCCACCACACCCACAGGGCTAATTTATTTAGTTCTCGGATATAGAAATTCTGGAAAGATTTAGCTGTACTTAGCGGCTATGTTGGTAACTTCTGCTTTTTTAGAGTCACCGAGTTGGGAAGCAGCAGTTCAATAATCGAAATTGGATGGATATATTTTCCAACGAACTTTCACCTCTTGTGTTTTCCCACTTAAGATGTTATTCGATCAAAGGCGCATTCGATTTTGCAAAAGTCGTCTTCTTTCGAAGCCACGTGTTATAACTTAGCAATTAACAACAATTCATTCCTTTTAACACTTCTCCGTTCATATCTTGCAAATCATAAACAGGAGGAGCAAGTCCATGCAGTTATCCAGTGACACGAAACAACCCTTGTCCACCATCTAATTACATAACTTTTGTCAACTGTGCGTTTGGTTTTTCCACTGTGAGACAAGTCTCTCATGTTTAACATTTTTCTTCTTCTTTTTTTTTTTTTTTTTTTTTTTTTTTGACGTTCTAAGCAATCGATTGAACACCGTGACTTCGCTCTCTGGTGTCATTATTTCTGAAGCACATCTGATGCAAGGATGGTACGAAGCCTGAAGTATCAACATGGTTGGAATAAGTCATCGTCTTTGTTGATTTTTGTTTTTCTTCGCCGTTCATGAAATTTTTTAGATCAGTCGGAGTAGACTTAACCGTTTGGTCTAAAGCAATCTGGTGAAAGAGTTGAAGACGTTGCAGTACTTTTCTATTTCTGACAAATTTGTTCGAACCATCAACGATTTTAATTCTTGCTGAAAATGTGACATTTCGCAGACATTATGGTTAGATAAATGATGTGCTCGTACCAGTGATGGAGTTTCAACCTTGGTTTGAAAGGAACTAAAGTTATTTTTCGTCCTTCCATAAGATCAAAGGGGACATGTGTCATATCTTTCGAGAATAGTGTCGTTTTTATAATAATAATAATAATAATAATAAAGACTTTATTTAGTTAAGGTAACTCAATTAGTTACAGAACTAATCTACCCTGAGGCCTTCTATATGTTATGTACAATATATACAGTATATACAACATGATGTGAAGAGTCTGGCTTGACACTAAATAATTAAGTAATTTTAAAATTCAAAGTATCAAGCCTGGAACACATGCACAGGCATCAGTGAAAACATAAACATATATAAAACATAAAATATCATCCAGCATTGAAAAATTAAGCAATGAAAATGATCCAAAATTACAGAAAAGCAGGCGGTATTTTTTGAACTATAACTATTAAATTTTCTAAAGATTTCATCCATTCAGGACATTGATTGTGAAAAAATGAAATGCTAGGAGCCTGCCTTATGTCACTGAAAATGTTGTTCCATACCAGTGGACCAGTATATTGAAAACTTTTTATATACAATTCCTTCTTTGGCCTTGGTATAATGTAATTTTTTCTTCTTATGGACCTTAAATTTGGAGTACTATCAACATCTCTTTGGTGAAAGATATTGCTTAGATACACATGAATGTCTTTTCTGGATACTTTATACATCAGTTTGGCCTTTCTAAGAAATATTCTTTCATGTATTGTTAAAACCTTTATATCATTCATTGCATCCTGAAAATTGTATATACATTGATCTAAAATTAAATGGCAAGCCCTCTTTTGGAGTCTTAAAAGTGTTGTTATGTTTGAATTAGAGGTATCACCCCAAATTACATTACAGTAGTCCAGATATGGCTGAATATAACTTTTATAAAAGATGACCCTGTACTGAAGATGAATGTATGTTTTGATTTTCCTCAGTAGCCAAAGATAAGAATTAACCTTTTTTGAGATACGTTTAATGTGAATAGACCAAGTAAGATTGTTATCCACGAATACACCAAGACTTCTATCTTGAGAGGTCATATTGAGGCTCACGTTGTCAAATAGAACCTGGAGTTTGTCGCTATCTAGGTTTACTCGTTTTTATTGTATTCTAACTAGTAGGGCTGTCGTTTTTTCTGTATTTATGATCATACTGTTTTCCTTGCACCATACTTGAACTGTTGAAAGCATACTGTAAATTATTTTCAAGTACCGTTTTGGTTTAACCAATCTCAGACAGTGTAAGGGGTTTTGTTTTCTGGTGGGTGTCCCGCTTAATTTGATTTTTGTTATCTAGGGGTTGACCGCCCTCGATGTTATTGCCCGGTTCGAGTAAATATAAATATAAGTGGTGAAACTTATAGGTGAAATAGATAGAGATCTGAGCAAATATATAGAACAAACCAACACGAGCCCCCGTACATGTAAACAAACAATTTAATCAATTACATAAAACAACCGTGAGAATTCATTACATCAGGAATATATTCTGCTTTTGGAAATAAAACTTTCACCAAATTACAAAGAAAAACACAAATAGATTTAAATAAAATTTCCGATCTGTTTACTGATAGATTTATTTCATAATAGGATCGAGTGAACAATCGGAGTCAACGTCTTGTACGATTGCATAACCTGCTCGTCCCCAGTTTGCTCTGCTTCCACTATAGCTGTTCAGACCCTTGGATCTCAGGATGATACTTTCCACCATCCGCCTCAGGATACTCTCAGAATACGTTTTAGAAATTAATTCGTCGCGGGATTACGTCACAAGATTGTATTTCCCACTGCACTTCTCTCTATACTTCTCCGTATACGTCTCAGAATTGATACGTCGCAGGATGGCGTCACTGGATTATACGTCTCAAGAGCTATTTTCTCCCTTTTAAATAAATACAAATAGAGACAACCTAAATTTCCTGTTATTTATGATACAGGGGATTCTGCATTATTCTCCCTCGTTATCAGATTTTACTATCAGTGCTAGACAGATGCTAAGGCTATCAATCGACTCCACATGTCCTATAATGACCCTAGTTAGTCAAATGGCTAATTCGTTACGCAGTGACATCACACATTAACACACCACACGAGGCCTGGGGTTCTGAACCAGCCTCAATTTACACAGCGAATAAATGAGATACATTACATCAATTACTACATTATTTCAGTCAATACACACTTACTCTTAATCATACGTGAAATCTTCTAAATTCGGCGAATTTGCACGGATTCTCGTGATCATATCAACTAATGTAATGCATTAAATTCTTAGAACCTAATTCTTATGCAAGCGAGACGACAAATTCAAACAATTCATCAAACTTATCTAAAGAAGATTAATGTACGACTTCCTATGCGTAGACTCAACACAGTTATACTTCATAAAGCAAATGTAGAAAACAAGATTCATGCAAATACAAGTAAATAAATTCAGCAAAGCATTATATATGGCATCAATAAATTACATGGAATTGTCACACTACCTTTGCTTTCAACATTCCTCCCTCTAATCGCCAAATTAGTTCGTCGGTTTCTTTCGACAACTTTCTCCTTTGGACAACAGTTCTTTTACGAGGAAATTTCTTGCAAATCCCAGGAGCATACTCTGGTTTCTCTTGCAGAAAAGCTTAGACTGTTTAAAATTTTCGATGTGGCGATATTAAAACCTAGGAAATTTTGTGTGGGAAACACGCCCCTTATTTAACGTTATTTAACGTAACCAATCATAATCAAATATCTCTGCCGCCTTTTTCAAAGGCTCCTAAGTCGGGGTCAGCTTGATCTGGCAATTTGGGTAACAGGATTTCTGCAATTTCTCAATTGTGACAGTTTTACCATGAAAATAAAGTTTACCGTGTCCCTAATTGTCCGGACCGGTTCTCACATACACAAGGAGCCACAACCGCCTGTTTTCCTATCCTTTCGATAAGGTTTTGTCGTAGCCATTGATATCCGAGAGTCCAAATAAATGGATACTATTATTTGGAGAGGTTAGCAGTAACTTTACTTGATCAATCTTTCCACTAAAACCCTGAATGTGTAAATGACCTATGTGTAAACCTTTGCTAGAAACTCGTAAATTCATGATATTAATATCAATCTATTAGAGGCACTCAAAGAGACATTAAAAGTATTAAAACTATGTTCACAGTGATCATCATTACTACTATCATTACTGTATGAAAAATTTAATTTTTCCACAACTACATTTTCTATTTTTGTTAATCATTGTATAAATCTGAACTATCAGTCATTTCTGAATATGTACAAGTAGCTGGTAAGTTTCCATGTATCAGCAAGGGTATCAAACCTGTTTTGACAAGGGATGCATGGTGTATTTGACAGTCTTTGATAAATAGATTGGTCCTCCTGCTGAATAGAGTCTTCCTTGTGGAGCTGAGATGGCCTCATTGCCCTTTTCCTATTCCATAAATCTAGTGTGAGTTTTGGCTTTGTGTCCAAAGCTACAACACTGATGGCATTGTATTGGCTGCCTGTGCCTGCATTCCTGTGCTGAGTGTTTGATCTCACCACAGTAATCACATCCCAAAGTGTATTAACTGTATTGACATGGCTGACCATATTGTCTGATGCTGTTTTGACCTACATTGGATTTATAGGGACGGATGAAGTTTGTAATATGGCTGCAAGACCAGACTACACGAATGACTGCATTTATATTTTTTGCCAGTTTTTCCACCCCTTTAGTAGACAGGTGGATATTATTTCTTTTTCCAAATCAATGTTGCATCACTTGCCCCTCTTCATCCAGGAAACTCATTTAATTGTAAATAAAATCACACTTCCGTTCACTTGCCAGTCTTCGGATGACCTTATTGATATCTAGCACATCACAATCTCCCCTGGGGGCCATTTCACACAATGTAACCTGACAGCTTTGATTTTGCTTATGGATGTGTGTAACTGGTCATATAGTTCTTCAAAAAGTTCTAGAGCAGTCCTTTCACTGGCATTGTTCTCTCCAATACAGAGAACTATTTTAGTAAACTTGGAGAGATCATACATTTTTCTATCTTCCAGTATTGTCTGTATTTTGGCACCTGAAATGGCATGCTTTCTAACACAGTGCCTCAGCCCTCTGTTGTTAATTCCATGTAAAATAGAACTACCAATAAGGAGGATGTTACCTCTGCTAGCAGAAGACAAAGTATGATGTTTACTTTGTATTGATGTAGGTAGTCTGTATGGTGCTTTATTACTCTTAACTTTATCAGTTCTGGCTGAGTTAGTGGCAAAGTTGGAACACTGAATTGGGTTTTCTTTTGGCTATACTTCAGGTGTCTGTACACTTTTACTTAGAGAAATAGGTTTAGGACCAATGGTTTGTGAATGTCTGCTGATAGTCACAGGTTTCTCTCTCTGGGCAGCTAATTTAACCTTCTCATTCATTAGTTTGTCAATCTGTTTTTGCATCTTGCCCACCTGCTTCTGGAGTGTTTGTATTACAGTCAGCAGCAGGTCAGTATTACACATACATGGAGAGAGCTGTCTATGATCTCTAGTAGGGCCCTCTGTAGGCGGAATAGGCGTCATAGTCATTGGAGTGCTATTCATTACAGGAACCCTAGAAAGTGGGTCAGCTCTCTCTCTCATCAGATAATTCCTGTTTTCTATGACTACAACTCTAATTTGAGTCCACTATATCTGATAAACATGTGGCATTGAAACTATCCTCACTGGTAGGGGTTTCTAAAAATAGATTAGTAGCCATTCTGATGAAGTTATTATCTTTCCATTTCATTGACCCTAAACCCATAACTTCTATTAGACTTTCAGCACAATTAAAAATAAGTACACATTTTAGACCATCAGCATGTGTTGTGATAGTAAACTTGGACTGGGATGAATCAAATGTGAATTCCTTTTTAATTTATTCCAGGAACTGATGAAAAAATCCAGTAATCAAAAATGTTATTGTGAAATTGGTTGAATTTAAATGTTTCACGTTGTAGATAATACCCTCTAAATAGTCCTTAACAGGAAGGTCTTGCTCTACATCAGAGGATCCTTCAAATGAAACATTTTCTGAATCAGAAGAGTGTAAGAAAGTTGACATTATGGCAATAGGCATCAGCTTTTTCTACACCAGTTATTACACCAATCTCATGAATGTTGAGCTGTAACTATATTCAAAGATATAGTGCCTGATGTTAAATTGCTTTTTAAAAAAATATTTAAAAAACAAATACTAATAATTATTGAATCTGAATGTTAGAGACATAGAAGAAATTATTACTCCTTTATTCCTTAAAATTTGGAATGAATATATCAACATCGAGGAGCAAACCTGTTCTTTTGAATATCCATAGAACAAAGGAACCACAATCTGCCATGTTGAATCTGGCTGCTGGCTGAGCAAATTTTCACAAAATAGTTCTTGCATTGTATTGAAACAGAAAATTAATGTCAAAGCTTCATGAAAAGAAACATGATGCATCCTTTTGGTCAGAGATATTTCATGGATGATGAATTAAACACATAGATATTCCTTGATTTAAATGTTACTGCAGTTGCACTACTTCCCCCTTCAGGGTGACTGAGTGGCTTTCATGACGTATCTTATCAATACAAAAGTATACTTGTTTAAAGACTATGATTTCTACCCATACTGGCAAGACCGTTGCTTAAAGAGGCTTATCCTTTATAAGGATCGATTTTGCTGGACATCTTTTAAGAGAAGTGATAAAATGATGAAGAAGATGATAAAAGCATTGGTGAGCATGTTCTTTTCCACCATAACGTGAATAATGTTGTTCTAATCACTTCTTCCGCATCCATAGCAAAAGCACCGTTCCTTTCAAAACGTTTAAGCAACATTGATATGAGATATCGATAACAGTTTTGCCCCCTTTTGGAAATTTTATTTGAACGATCGTATAAACTTTAGGACATTCTTGTTTCATTTTTGTACTGGAATTCGTCTTCACTGATTATCGGAAAGTGGTATCGACTAGACTTTAGCTACAAATAGTGTCCTGATCTGAAATATAGATCTGTTGTGGTTGGAACAAATCTGGTAAACATTGTAACACACTTGTTCTGTCTTGTACTATTTAATAGGAAAGGCAACATTTTTGTTATATATTCAGCGACTTCTTGCTGTCATGCGTTGAATCCAACACTTTTGTAGTCACGTACATCCTTTTGTAAGACTGTTGGTGTATCCTATTTGATATGCGCACTTATTGGTAAGTATGAAGCGATCATATAGTACGAAGAATGCCTTCCTCAGAAGGGGCTGTACAACTCGTATTCGTCACTACTCGCAACATATTTAGCACACTGGGCTTTTGGTGCACTGATACAGGTTTGATGGTTATGTCTTTGCATGTAATCTTCATAAATTTCCAACAGAAAAAAAAACTGCTTGCAAAGGCCAAGAAATGTAGAGCAGCAGAGAGACTGAGCCCACCAACTATTCCGTCCAACAGAACCTTCTATCGAGAACACTCTTGATAGAGGGTCTTATTTCACAAAATAAACCCTCTATTCAGAAAGCTATGATAAATAAGCCTTCTCTGCTGACTAGAAGAGTTATTTCATGAAAAATAACTAACTATAAAAATACTTCTTGACTCCGGGGTCTACTAGACGAAACACTTGGTGGCCTAGTCTCTCTACTGCTATTGATTTAAAAATTCTATGATTTCTGCTGTGATTTAAATATTTAAGTTAACAATAATGGCCAACATTGAAGAAGCACATTCTGCTAGACTAGCTCGAGAGCGACTAGAAGCAATAAAAAAATTTATTCCTGTGCGAGACAGTGTAAGACAAAAATTACAAACGCGGCAACAAGCACAAATTGAATTTGCAACAGGTGCAGAAGAATTATTTAAACCAATTACTGAGCCAACCAAAAATATCGCTAAAGCCACAACAGCAACACAGCAAGTTATCGCGGAATTACCAAAACAGATCAGCGAAGCAATGGAGTCTGCTAATAAAACACGTGCTGAAATCGAAGACGTTAAAAATATTGTCGAGAATCTATCTACTAAACCAGAATTAAAAACTAGATATTTTGCTCAGCAGGGTTATGCAGAAGTTATAGCCGATCCTGTTAAGATCGCTGCAGCGGGATATCAAATGCGTCATCAGCTTCTAAAGCCAGAATTTTATAATACTGCAGAACATGAGTGGAACGCGAGGGTATTTCGTGAGTATAAAGGTATTTCACAGATCAGCAAAAAATATAAGCGCGAATATGATAATTTTGTTGAGCGAGTTAATGAAATGAAAGGGGGTATTTCAACACCAATGAAGCAGCGATCTCGACCACGAAGACAGCCATCGCCTGACCCGGGTGTAACCGGTAGTGGTTTGGGGGGTAATTTTATTCCCTGCCCTGATAACATCATCAATGATGTATCACGGCTAGAAGTTCTCTTATTAGGAAAACGTGCCGGAAATAACTCACCAGAAATAATTAATGAAGCGGCTGATATCTGTCAGCGATTATTTCAAGGCGGCATCATGGATACTCACATCTATCGAGAACTTATTGATGAACTCTTGGACAGCGATTAGAGAAATAACTAATTAAATAAAATGATAGTACACAATTCTCATCGTAGACCAGTCATGGTCAGGGTGGTAAATTCACGAGTACCAGTATACAGGATGACTTATGGAAACGGATTAGGCGATGTTGTTCGGGGTTTATTCGCGAGGATGGCACCTAAAGCAATACCGATCGCAAAACAATTATCAATGAAAGCCATTCCTGGCAATCAAGGACAGACTAGCACGACTGATACGTAGAAAACCTCCGCCGGTAAAATTACCAGCCACCGCAGACATGCCAGCAAATGTTAGTAAAGTAATAAATGAAGCCGCAAATCAAAAACTAGCAGCGCTGATAAATCCTGAACAAACAAACACAAGTTTGATTGTGGGAAGTGGTCTTCGTTTTAGACGATAACTTCTATAATAAAATGCTTAAACGGGAATACGACCCAGCATTCGACATAGACGAACCGGTTCTTAAAAATGAATCAGTGCGTGATTATCAGTATTATTCTTATGACGCACGAGAACCAAATAAATGAGGACGAATTGAACTTCAGGTTCAGGATGCAAGTAGATATTTCCTGCCCGCTGAAGCATTTATTGAGGTAGAAGGTGAAATTATAAAAACCGATGACACAGAATACGGACCCAATGTTAAAATCGGTTTTGTCAATAACGGAATTATGGCCTTGTTTGATAGAGCTATCTACATGATTGATGGAAAAAATATTGAATCAATTCAAAAGGATGTCGATGTTGCTACAACAATAATTGGTCTAGCGAGATATTCTGATGATTATACAAGATCAGCCGGTCCATCAATGATGTTTGCCAAGGACACTTCTAATTTTCCTAACAGTGATCAGTACGATATTAGACGACCAAGAAACTTTGCCGATAACGCTGACGCTGATGTGTGGCCGGTGGTTCGTGGTGCTAATGCAGAATTTAATTTAGGTTTCGCTGCACGTAGACAAATGCTAAAAGGTAATCGTAGAAATTTTTCATGTGCCATTCCGCTGTCGCATATCTTTGGATTTTGCAGAGATGTCAGAAAGGTGATTTTTGGAGCAAAACATACAGTCGTGCTTGTTAGAAAAGCTGACGACAATGATGCGCTATGGCGACCTCTAGGTGACGCTGGTAAGGTAAACATAACAAAACTATCACTGTGGATGCCGGTAATGACTCCTGCAATTACTGAAGAAAAGCGACTGCTTTCTTTTATGGATCAAGGTGGTAAAGTGCTGCTATCGTGGCTTACAACAACCACAGATAGTATTCAAAGTACCAATAACGGTTTATTCACATGGCATATAGCATCACAGCAGGGGGTTGCCGCGCCGTGACATATTTGTATTGCTCTTCAGGATGCTGCACGGGTGGGTAATGAAACACGTTCGCATGTGATATTTGATCAACTTGGTATCACTGACGTTTCTCTGAGAATAAATGGACATCAGGAACCATCTGAGAACATACTGTTAAATTTTGGTAATAATCATGTTGCACGTGCATATCAACGATTGACAAAATATCTAGCGCGTGATCTAAATATCGACACTGGTTTGCAAATATCACAATTGGATTTTATATCTCATTATCCAATCTATTACTTCTCGCTGGAACATCTTGATTTAACCAGACAGTCGGTCGTTGATATTCACTTTCGGGTTACCGTGAATAGAGACGCAGGAGTTATAGCTAATTACAGAGCAATCGTGGTCATACTTTCCGATAAAGCAATGTTGCTTGAAGGTGCCGGCGGCCGAATGATACTCGTTGATGCACCAGTGGAAAATATGTAATATTTTCCGAAAATATGTAACAATTAGATCAATCTCGTATTAAATAACATGTCATACAGTCATGTTAATGTCACTCTGACTCCTGGTCAGATCAAGAAATTGAAATCAAAGCAAGCATCAGCGTCAGGAACGTCAAAAACACTTAAACATGAACAACTTAGTGGTGGTCAAAATAAGTTATCGGTTACTCAAACACAGCTTAATCAAATTTCCAAGGCTAACGCAGCCGGAAAAGGAATCAGACTGGATTTTAGTGCCGCAGCTGTCCATGATATGATTAAATCCGGTGGAATATTTCCGTTTCTTGCAGCAATACCAGCGTTGATTTCCGCAGCAGCACCAGCAGTCGCCAAAGCCGCAGCGTTAGGAGCTGTTGCAACCGCAGCTGGAATGGCACTAAAGAAAGCCACTGGAGGAAAATATAAGAAACGAGAAGGAAATATACTAGCAGTACTTGGACCACTTGCACGACTTGCCAAAATGCCACCAGGTCAAAAGGTAGCTTTACCACAGCCTGATTTGTCATCGTTGTCGCCTCAGGCCCGGTCTCTGTTAAATATCGCAGGAATTACACTTCCTCACGCGATAAGATCACTAATACCTAGATCAGGATCCGGATACAAAAAAAGAGGGGATCCGGCCTTAGACTTCCAGGAACTCCGCCATCATGGTACCCAAAAAGGTTTTGAAAACACAAGGTGTTTCTGTTTCACTTTCAGCGTCCAACTTTGATTTACTTGATGCCGCTAAACGATTACGCGTAAAACATTTCAGAGGAGTCTTTATGCGAGATCAATTACCAGCACGACCGAATAATCCAGAAACCGGAATTATTAATCTTGATAACGGCGATGGTCCAGGAACTCACTGGGTTGCTTACGCGATCGATCCACGTGGAATTATCTATTTTGATTCGTACGGGCTAGCACCGCCAATTGAGTTTCTTCGATATGTATCCCCCCTAACAAAGTTAGGGACAACGTCAGCAAAGGTTTGGTACTCAACGTTGCCAACACAAACATTAACTGATCCTCCGATATGTGGCCGTGAAGTATTAAATGTTCTTGATGCAATCTCGAAATCAGCGAGTTCTCCTCACAAAGTAGTGCATGAATACACGCTGAAATCACAAATGTGATTTCCAAAGTTAAACAACCCCATAACTAATAATGGTTGATATTTACGGAAGATCAAGCAGAACAAAGGAAAAAAAAAGATATCGATTTATCAAAGTATGCGACCAAAGATGAAATTGATAATCTTTTAACGTTAACCGGGATAGACCCAGATGAGGTTGTAATTTTTCAAGATCGACATGGCAAGCTAAAAACCAGTAACATTAAGTGGAATGACATAATTCGCAGGGTTATTGGAGCTACCACGGACAACATCGTTGTATTCACTGACAGCGGCAGAATCAGAGATTCGCTGATATCAATCGCGGCGCTTCGAGATGATGCACGAAAAGCCGCAGGGGAACGTGTAGCGAAGACCGGTGATACAATGACAGGTGAACTCAGCATGAACGGTAACAAAATAACCGTTTTAAGAGATCCAACATCCCCGGAAGATGCCGCAAACAAACAATATGTAGACACGAGTGTTCACACAAGCACTAGCACCGTTGACAGTAAACTAACCACGTTGCGGGCAGAGTATGATGTTCACGTGGGCGCGTTTACAAGACTTCGAAGAAACTTCGCAAAAACTGATGAGGCCGTGGATAAGTTCTTTGGGACTCCTCCAGTCATCGACATGAAACTTTCTGAAATCATACCAAATCTTACTAATAACGCCAACGATATCAACAAGATTAATACCCGGTTAGGTGTAGTCAGAACAGATAGAAGTTTTTCAGATCAAATCGCGTTGATACAAAATAACATTGACACGATCAAACAAACACAGCAAGATATCGTATCGGGAATTCCTGAGATCGTTAACAAAACCAGTCTGATTAAAGTCCCCACTGGAGTTACCCCCGGGCATATCACCAACATCGTATACACGGTATCATCTGGATTCGCAACATGGTCCCGACAAAATAATACTATCAAATATACAGCAACAGCCACTGGCGTGTATAGACTGTCTGTATTCAGTGCTGCAAAATTTGAGATCTTCACAACATATCCCTGGAGACATTCCACCGATAAGTATTCCGGGGTTGTGACTATCATATTAAACAAGGGAACCGAAGAAACATTTATACTGGAAGCCGCAGACAAGAAATTAACCGCAACATCTTACTGGTGGTGTTTGGAATTTGTAGCTGAAACGCCTCAATTGGTTACCGCGTAAAATAATAAATGCAAAGTGTTTCGGCATCAACGACAACACTAAATGCTCAGCAATATAGGTATGATCAAGTACGCGAATGGCAGTCAGAGTTAAAAACCACTATTGACAATTGTGCAACAAAGATAAAAAAAATACAAACGGCGTGTAACTGTATTAGACACAACAGTGTATTCGGTATCCGCGGTAGTTGCATCCACGGGTGTCCTATTATCAGCGCTGACACCAGTGACAACTGCAATCGCGATTACAATCACAATTTCAACATCAACGACGATTGCAGGAGTTGCTAATATAATTGCAAAAAAAAATATCCTCGTGTGCGCTAACAAAATTACACGAATATGAAAAGTTAAACAGCGCGGCCACGAGCACCTACTCGAAATTGTCCTCGTTGATATCATCCAGCCTTGACGATACAACAATATCCGATTCCGAATTCACGTTGATGTCCAGCGCATACAACGATTACAAAAACACAAAGTGTTTTTCAAAGTACTTTGATTTGAAAACGATGAAGATAAATAATGACGGAATTACTTCAGCAGATAGCCGCAAACACAGCTCCGGCAAAAACATCAATGATAACAATATCTTCAACGCAACCAGACTTTAATATTAATTTTCCAACTGCAATTCCAGTAAAAGAAATCGCGTCGGCACAATTACGAGTATATCACAGTTGACCCAACATCAGGTCGACATCATTTCACAGACAGTTGCCAAATAATTCATTTGTATTTTCGTATCAGAATAAACCTGACGGTACCCCCGACTGGAACGTTGTCACGTTACCAACAGGGTCTTATCAGATAGAAGAAATCAACAAAGAAATACAACGTCAAATAAAGCGTATCACGGGAAAAGAAGCAAAAATATCAATAACCGCTAACGAGCCAACGTTGTCAACGATCATTGAAGTCGCTTCACCGGGTTACGCCGTAGACATTTATAACAGTTCAATCAGAACAGTATTAGGATGGCCTGAATCAAAACCCCCTGATACACCGATACCACCTGAACCTAAAAAGTCTGATTATATCACTAACGAGGAGTCATATCATATATCAGGATACTTTAGCAAAGATGAGCAGAGACGTACTATCCCGGTAATAACGCTTTTTGATCGTGATCCAGAATATTATTTTTACTCCAGAACAGGCAAAACCAACTGGATGGTAAGATACGGTGAAACATTTGATTATTCGCTTGAGGATTTTACTGATCTATTTAATTATTATCGTGAATTGCACAATCAACGACTAAATAATTTACGTTCGCATTTTCAATCACATATCAGCGATATAACCGGTTCACGTGATAATATCATCAATGAGATCTAAATATTAAATAAAGTCGCGAGTTACATGGACATTTTGAACAACAGAGCAGTTGCTGATATAGTCGAAGCGATCGAGCGACAAAAAAGAACAGTAAGGGATGCTTTAGAAAGTGAAGAAAGACTAAAGGGGTTATTTGAAAAGGATGGTTTTCCAGATCCTTGATTACCAAAAGCAGCGGGATGAAGAAAAAAGAAGAAGATGAACTGCGTGATCTCCGAGAAACATTAGATAGACTTAAAATCAAAGAGGATGAACTTGCAAATTATAAACTACCAAGATATATTTCTCCGGTCATCTTGAAAAAATCAGTTACTGATGTCATCGATGAATACTTCGATGACATACTTGACCAGCACAAGCGAATACTGCCATCGCCAACTATCCTCAGACATGACAATTCCACAGCGAGCGATGGCAGACATATTTCTCCGGGAATCGTAAATATCACTGATGTCGCGGTCAATCTTGTGTGTGACGTAATCAATGGCAGTTACAACATAGACACAACAATATCAAATCAAGCCCAGCAAGGGTTTATATTATATTCATTTACTCCTAAAGAACCACCTGGGTTTTGATTGTACAAGAGCCAATCAATCCAGTATTTCTGCAGTGTTTGAGTCCAACGCTGACAAGGATGAATTTTAAAGTTACTGACCAACAGGGTAGACTTTTGGACCTGAGAAATGAAACTATTAGTATTAATTTGCTGGTGAAATCGTAGACTTCCAATCTTGAAAAATCTTCGAAAATTTTTCAATTAATAATGTCATATTATAATAATGTCCAAAAAATCTTCGAATTTCCGGAAGTACGATGATGATGATAAAAATCTCTCTGACAGTGATTTTATTGTTAGTGATGAAGATGTCTCTGACAGTGATTTTATTGTTAGTGATGAAGATGTCTCTGACAGTGATTTTATTGTTAGTGACAGTGACGACGATGATGGCACTGTTGGTAACATCACCATCAATGACAGCACTGTCACAATAAATTATATTAAATGATAAAAAAAAATATAGCATGTATCAGCACGTGAAATGTTCCATATACGACAAACAAACACTTGAAGAATATATCAAAAAATTATTCAGCGGAACGTCGTCGATTTCATCAATGATGAAATTAGGTGAAGTTAAAATAGTTATTGATAAATACGGTAATGATGATTTTTTACTGACAGAATCGCAGTTGAAACAACTACAAGAAAATCATATCATAGCGATCACATGTTTTCCAGACCAAATCATGAATTATGCTCACTCGTGTATTTCGCGGGATCATCTTGATAAGATACTGCAGTGAAAGTCAAGGGGGGGGGGGGGGAATCGGACGATTTCACGATAATTTTATTTTTTTGTGCAGTAAAAATATTTTACTTTATATATATTTTTTACAACACTGACAATTTTACTGGTTTTCATAGGGTTTTTGCTAGTAAAAACCAGAGAAATTGTCCAAGTTGCTAATCTTGATAGGGTATTTGCTAGTAAAAACCAGAGAAATTGTCCAAGTTGCTAATCTTGATAGGGCATTTGCTAGAAAAAACCAGAGAAATCGGACAATTGCATAATTTTATTATATATAATTTTTAACACTGACAATTTCACTGGTTTTGATAGGGTATTTGCTAGTAGAAACCAGAGAAAATGTCCAAATTGCTAATCCTGATAGGGTATTTGCTAGTAGCAGCCAGAGAAAATGTCCAAGTTGCTAATCCTGATAGGGTATTTGCTAGTAGCAATCAGTGAAAGCGGACAATTGCATAATTTGGACAGTAAAAAAAAGTAATATTTTTTTTTACTTTCGATTTCACTTCCAAGTACTCGATTTCACTTCCTTGATTTTATCAAGGTATTTGACTTCGTCAATGACGAAATCAAGGTGAGGTATTTACTTCCTCGTTGATTTCATCGCTGACAGTGTCATCGCTGACAGTGTCAGCGGACATACAATGTTTCAATTTTCGGACGCGATTATTTATTAAGTTTTTCATCTCATACTCGCCTGCCAATGCCAGCCTGATCTTTTCGATTGCACGAGACAATGGAACAAATTCATTTATTTGTGCTTCTTCTACGCCAGCTAGTGATTTATACAAATTATTTTGGATCATCTTTATGAATCGATATTGAGCAGGAAGAATATAACGCCCTGCGCATTTAGCTTCATATAATGATTCAAAATCAGACAGAATTGTTTCAGGATTTCGTAATATATTAAATCCTTGTTTTTCTAATTTTTTAATAGCATCAATCACATTATTGATATTTTCTCGATTCATATTTATATATATTTTTATATATTTAAAATAATAAAAAAAAACAGTAGTCATTGATGAGCGGTTAGTCTTATACTGGCTTATGGGTCTCCACGAGGTCCTTTCAGACTTGAGATTTTTTACTTCCTTGATTTTGTCATTGACTTTGTCAAGGTGATTTTTTTATTTTTCAGATCTTTTTTATTCTCAGTCTTACAGAGCTTTTCTTATAGCTTCTCGGCATCCTCGTGATCGGTTCTTTTAGCCATATTTTGTTTTTGACCGTAGAGCTTATGCATCCAATGACTACTGTTTATTTTTGGGGGCTCCAAGCGAAAGTGAAACTGTCTGTGTACATACCCCCTCAAATCGATTCGACGTGGAGGAGATATGTACACAAGGCCCCTGCTGGAGCCCCCATCTATTATAAAAAAACAAATGGGCAATATGTCCGTAACGAGGATTCGAACGTGGCATTTGATAGCGTCGGGACGAAAGTCAAACGCGTTACCACTGTGCCACTGTCTAATCTGATAATATAGGATTTAAAACTTATTATATACTGATCTACCTGTTGTGAAATTTATACAGGTAGGCCTCGCTTACAGGTAAAAAAATACACCTTAAGATATTGTGCAGAAAATCGTCTGCTGTTACCTGTGAATGCGGAAGTGTTATAGCGCGCTGTCATCCTTGACGCTGTCAAGGTGACAAGGGGGAAATAATTGTATCATTGACTTCAAAAATCCTTCGGATTTTCACACAGTCACTGCAGAGTTATCTACATAAGAAAATATAATCTTCTGCTTATTATATGTTTTTGACAACGCGGATTTGTATATTTTTTCTGCGACTTTTTGTACTGAGGGTGCACAAATACCAAAATGCTTGCCAGCTGCATATATCGATTGAAATATTATTTCTTCATTTGTATTTTTGTTGAAAGATCTGACAGCTCTGGGAACTTTTGCAAATTTACCAGTGTCACCTCGTGCAGAATTCTCGTTCCATGTGATGGCTTGCAAATTTTGAAAAGAGTTATTAAGTTTATTATTATCTTTGCGATCAATTACAAGACCGTCTTTGATCTCTCCTTTAAATACCTCAAACACAAACCTGTGATTATGATAATGTTTCTTTCCAGCAGCAAACATTAGATAACCAGCATTACTAACAGCACCAACTGGTTTTTTCCGCCTACAGTGTCTCACTATTCCCTCACGTGATGCTTCGTAATTCTCGATGATTGGATGTCGAACAAATTCTTGATTCATTTATACCTCATGTATTTGTCTAATTTATAATTTGTCTGAAAACTTAGTTATATAATCACTCTCAGATTTCAGCGCATCTCCATTATTTGTTTTATTGTAGTATCGCTTGAGTTCACGGTATCGTTTCCCCCCGCATCCCGCACATAATTGTGTTTTACCCCTGACGCCAATGCCACATCGTAGGCATGGGATAGGTCCTGTGCTTCCTCGTTTGATGCTTTGTATATGTTCACCGCAGAATTCCTTCCTGCAAGGCTTATTACAGACTGTTACAGATCCAACTTTTAACCACTTGCAGTTATTCATTGTATATATAATATTTCTTATTTAAATATTCGTCTTAAATATAATATGAAGGGTTTATTTGGCGCTGGGAGATTCGATCTTGACAGGCTAAACAGAGACTCACGACGGCGGAATCTAACTGATCTATTTAATATTATCACGGATGCCAAAAAAGAATTCCGCGACGACGGCGCTTCTCATGTATGGTCGTCATTTAAAATTATCCCCGATATTGACGAAGTCATCGATGACAGCATCGATGTTGACGAAGTCATCGATGCTACAATGACTGATGCCCGAGCAAAAACAATTATTGATTATCTATTTGATATTCATCAAAGCGATGAACACAGTAAGAAATATTTTTCCAGAATAAAATTTATTGTGCAAACAGATTCCGATACGTGGATTACCCTTGACAAACTCGACCCTGTTCTTGCTAACGGAAAGACCATTCTGTTAAGTAGAGATTCCAAACCAGGAATGCTGACCGGGATTGATAAACCATATTACGCTCGAGCGTATCCTGTGACCGCAGTCATTTATGGAATCTATCTGGTTGTCACGGAATGGTGTAAAGGTTGTTAATTAAATACATGTACTCGGGTTTCGTTTCTTTTCGCTGTACAACGATGCCCGAGGGTGATTATATCAGGGTCTATTGTATTTCGAAATCGTGAGTACGATTCGTCCTGTGCCACACGTGCAAGGTGCCTTTGATAAAGAATAACAAAAATTCTAAAGGTATAAATACGTTACTATATGTAAAGGACCTTTACAATACTAATGGTTTTGTCAGCAAGCGGCCTGCTTAAAGGATTCGCACAACTCCAGCTGTAGGGGTAGGTAATTTTGGGGTTTTAAGTGATAACTAGTGTAGTACCATATTTACCTTTGCATGTTTGTTATAGTTTCTTTACATACCATAATGCGTGCATTTTTTATTCTTGTTGCGACGTAGTGCAGGATTTGTATTGGTAATGTTAAGCTACATTTTTTAAAAAGAATCGTTTACTATTGTCTTATCAAGCAGGGTTAGGTTTACTATTGAACCTCTGTTTTGTAATTGCCATAATAATATAATCTTTTTAACTTGCCATGTATAACGTCCTTACGTTATGTCTGTATCAAGTGTAGTACACTGTATCGGGTATATTTTCAGCTGAGAGTTTTTGATGGTAGGAATATCCGGGGTGTCCGGTGTTGTCAGAGGGTAGAAACGTCCGTGTGTCCGGAGCGTTTAAGGTGCCGGAGCGTCTAATGTCTAGCGTCCGGAATGTCAAGAGTGACTAAGGTGACCCAGCTGTAGAGCCGTCAAAGGACCAGGGGGTCCGGAGGGTCTAATATTTCAAGTGATCATAGTATTCCGAGGGTCCGGAGTCTATATTGGTTGTGAAATTGATTCAGAGGAGCTGTGGAGCGGATAAGGTGCACGGGTGACGGAGTGCATCTCCACACATGTATTTTTAGCTGTATGCTAATTTTGGGTTAGTAAGACCCAGTGTATTATTCAGGACTGGAAGGATAGATTGTATATCCGTTCTTGTTTAGTGACATAATTTCGCTACCTGAGCGAATACATTTTTTACTATGTGTAAAGACTTACATTGTTTACTATTTGAGTAAACTATATTCATCTTTCCATTATTGAATCATTTGTGAAATCATTTATCCTGTGTTTTAGTGTTACTGAACTAAATTTATTTGTATATTTTTTCCATCTTTGAAACTGTGCGTTTTTTGTTAAATAGATCCAATATTTGGATTATAAATACGCACACATCTTCATAATCCACTATTCATATAAATCGCCACATTAAACCATATATCTGTGTCGTCAAAACGTGTTCTGTTGTTAATCCGAAATATCCCACCCGGTTATCTTGTTACAAATGGTGTCAGAAGTGGGATCATTTCGGATATAACAGAGCACTGAAATTGTTTTATTATATTTGTATGCTTTTTGTGTGTTTCAGATGCGTTTGACAAAGCACCAAGGTTAGGTAGATACCTAATATTAATTTATTTTTTGTATTTAATATTTTTGTTGCATTTCGTGAAAGAAAATACGGTTTGTGGTAATTACGTGGTTTGTATAAAACTGCACTTTAAGGTTGGTCACCACCAAACTTTTGAAATGACTTCTATGAAAGAACTGGTAGAACTGGGGAAACAGTTTGGTTATGAGGGGGAGTCCCTTAGAAATTTCGTTCGTGAAGAACAAGCCCGGGAGAGGGACCAAAGATTAAAGGAGAGGGAATTAGAAAGGGAAAAATTTGAAAGGGAACAACAAATAGAAAGGGAAAAAAGGGAAACCCAGAAGGAAATGATAGAATTAGAGAAGTGTAAGATCGAACTAGAGAAACAGGCTGAGAGGGAATTAGAAAGGGAAAAAAGGGAAACCCAGAAGGAAATGATAGAATTAGAGAAGGGTAAGATTGAACTAGAGAAACAGGCTGAGAGGGAAAGGATAGAATGGGAAAGGGAAGCAGAGAGGGAGAAGTTAGAAGGGGAAGATATAAATCGGCAGAGGGAACATCTAAGAAATTCTGAGCTATTGCAAGCTAAAAAAGAGGGGGAACATGATGTTAAACTGAGAGGTCCAAAATTGCCCCCATTTGAAGACGATAAAGATAATATGGATAGTTATCTAAATAGGTTTGAGAGGTATGCTACGGTACAAAAATGGAAGAAAGACGATTGGCCGCTCCATCTTAGCGCGTTATTGAAAGGTAAAGCGTTAGACGTGTATTCGCGTTTATCCACGGCCGATTCGCTCAATTACCCCGTGTTGAAAGAGGCACTTCTCAAGAAATATGAACTAACCGAGCAAGGGTTTCGCAAGAAGTTTAAGTATAGTAAACCAGAGAGAGGCGAAACATTCACCCAGTTCGTCAGTAGGACTTGCAATTATTTGCAGCGATGGGTGGAATGTGGTAAAGTCGTCAAGACATTTGAGGGTCTTGTCGATTTCTTGCTTCGTGACCAATTGTTAACAACTTGTGGCAAGGAGTTATATTTATTCTTGAAGGAAAGATCCTTCACAAATGTACATGAAATGGCCACACAGGCGGATTTGTTCGCCGAAGCTCGGGGAGGTTCGCAGAATGTCATCACGCGAGATGTCAAAGGTGGGAATCGGGTCAACGACAGAAAACCCAGGGAACCTGAAAAATCTGGTAGGAGTAACCAGGGGAAGCGGAGTGACATGCAATGTTTCATTTGCAAGGAAGTGGGTCATATCTCCCACTATTGTCCTAAGCGGAAGGGACCAGTCCAGAAAGTAGCGGTAGCCATTAGAGGCAGAAGATCGGTAAATGGAAAACTTAATGTTCCCCAGCAAGTTAAGCGGAAAGCGGTGCGTGAACCGGTGGTGCGTTCAGAGACCAGTCGCGATGTGATCCAATCAATCGGCACGTGTATTTTTCCAGAGGCACGGGTGCCGACCGCAAACGGCACTGTTAACGGACAAGAAGTCACCGTTCTACGAGACACGGGATGCACTACTGTAGTCGTGAAACGGAGCTTAGTCCGCGATGATCAATTGCTTGGGTTTAAATCACCTTGCATGTTGCTTGACCAGACAATCGACCACGTTCCAGTTGCAAGGATAATGATAGATACACCTTTTTTGACCGGGACTGTGGAAGCTTTATGCGTAGCCAACCCGATCTATGAACTGACGATTGGCAACGTACCGGGTTCTAGACTCCCAACCATAGCAGATTTCCGATTCCCTATCATCCAGGCAGTGCAAACTAGGGCTCAGGTAAAGGAGGAAAATAAACCTTTGCGTAAGTTAAAAGTGCCGGAAGCCATTACTGATATATCCCGCGAAGAATTCCAAAATGAGCAAAAACGTGACGCGTCTTTACGTGCAACCTCTGAGAAGGCATTAACGGGTACCGTGAGAAAGTGTAAGAACGGGGGTTCCTCTAAATTCCTTGTTCGAAAGGGTTTAATGTACAGGGAATACTCTACATCGGATAGGAAGTTCTTGCAATTAGTGGTTCCCCAGAAATTTAGGGCACATGTATTAAAGGTCGCGCACGAGTCGAGTATGGCAGGTCATTTAGGCGTAAAGAAAACAACGGATAGGGTATTAAGAGAATTTTATTGGCCTGGCGTCAATAGCGACATAGCGCGGTTCTGTCGCTCGTGCGACGTTTGCCAGAAGACGATCTCTAAGGGCAGGGTAACTAGAGTACCGTTAGGTCAGATGCCCTTGATAGATACTGCGTTCAAACGAGTAGCCATCGACATTGTAGGACCAATATTTCCGCATACAGATCGGAAAAACCGATACATCTTGACACTGGTAGATTACGCTACCAGATATCCAGAAGCCATAGCTTTGCCATCAATTGAAACCGAACGTGTAGCCGAAGCGCTCGTAGACATGTTCAGCAGGGTCGGAGTGCCCGAAGAGGTTCTTACGGATTGTGGAGCGCAATTCACCTCAGATCTTATGGCAGTAATTAGTAAGTTGTTGTCCCTTAAACAGTTACGCACAACACCTTACCATCCTATGTGCAATGGATTGGTCGAGAAATTCAACGGCACATTGAAGCAAATGTTGCGGAGAATGTGTGCGGAAAGACCGAAGGATTGGGATAGATATATGAACGCACTTCTGTTCGCATATCGTGAGGTTCCTCAGGAAAGCTTGGGTTTCTCTCCGTTTGAACTATTGTACGGTAGGACAGTTCGTGGTCCTATGCGCATACTTCGTGAACTGTGGACAGACGAGGTCGCGGACGAAGAAGTTAAGACCACATACCATTACGTAGTTGATTTGCGCGAAAGATTAGAAAGTACTTGTCAAATGGCGCAAGACGAACTCGCGAAATCTAGTCGTAGGTACGCCAAGTACTACAACCGAGGAACTCGGAGTAAAAAATTTGACGTAGGCGATCAAGTGTTGGTGCTTCTCCCAACGAATAACAACAAGCTGCTAGTCCAATGGAAAGGGCCATATGAAGTCAGACAGGTGAAAGGCGAAATGGATTATATCATTGATATGGAGGGGAAGTCCAAGACATTTCATGCCAATATGCTTAAACTCTACGTAGCGAGACCTGGACAAACGATTGATAAAGGGATTTTGAATGTAGTATGCGTTGCGGTGATAGAGGATAGGTCTGGTGACGAAGCGGAATTCGTCTCCAGCACAGAAATACCCCTTGAATACCCCATGGACGTTGGTAAAGAAAGTATTGACCAGATAAATGTATGCCCTGAGTTATCGGAGGGTCAACGTACACAGATTATGGAGGTTTTGTCCAAATATCCAGATGTGTTCACGGACAGACCAGGCTGTACGGGTCTAATTCGACACGAGATCAAATTGAATACCACTGAGCCTATCAGGATTAAAGGATATCCGATACCCTTTAATGCACGGGAGACAATCAGCGAAGAAGTGATGAAAATGTTAGACCAGGGAGTGATCGAACCTTCAAACTCCCCATACTCGTCCCCCGTGGTGTTAGTCAGAAAGAAAGACGGGATCAACCGGTTTTGCATCGACTTTCGGCAATTAAACAAGATCACCGTATTTGACGCAGAACCAATGCCAGATATGGAAAGTGTATTTTCAAAATTGGCAGGTCATAAATACATTTCCAAATTAGATCTAAGCAAGGGATATTGGCAGATACCCATCGCCGATAATGTCCGCGAGTTGACGGCATTCGCGACTCCCAAAGGACTGTTTCAATTTAAAGTTATGCCTTTCGGTTTAGTCAACGCCGGTGCGTCGTGCGTTCGTCTCATGCGCAAATTATTAAACGGAACGGAAAACGTCGACAGCTTCGTAGACGACATCTTTGTTTACACGCATACATGGGATGAACATGTTAAGGTATTACGGGATCTGTTCGATAGACTTCACATTGCAAACCTTTCAGTTAGGCCTACTAAGTGTAGCATAGGGTATTCCAGTCTGGAATGTTTGGGACATCTGGTAAGTGGACTAGGCCAGTTGCAACCTCATCCAGATAAAATAGGAGCAATCAGGGATGCCCCTAGACCAGAGACAAAAAAACAAATAAGGTCTTTCCTAGGTCTAATCGGGTTCTACAGGAAATTCGTCCCCAACTTTTCGGCTATTGCCAGCCCATTAACGGATTTGACTAGGAAGGGGCAACCGAATAAAGTTTCATGGGGTGTATGCCAGGAAAAAGCGTTTAACACTCTAAAACACAAACTGGTAAGTGCACCAATTTTAAAGTTGCCGGAAATAGATAAACCTTTTGTACTGAGGACTGATGCGTCCGATACGGGTCTTGGGGCTGTTTTGCTACAGGAGCAAGGGGGGATGAAATTGCCCATTGCTTATGCAAGTAGGAAGTTGCTCCCTAGAGAGGAAAAGTACTCCGTGATTGAAAAGGAGTGCCTAGGTTTAGTATGGGGAATAGGAAAATTCCATACATATCTTTTTGGGAGGGAGTTTACCTTGCAAACGGACCATCAGCCGCTTTTATATTTGAATAAAGCAAAGGTCACCAATGCAAGATTGATGCGTTGGGCGTTGTCTTTGCAACCATACAGTTTTCGAATCGAGGCAATTCGAGGGTCAGAAAATGTGGGAGCTGATTTTTTAAGTAGGGTGTAATTAGCAAATCATTTCGTTCGGTCTGAAAATTGGAAGTTTTAATAATGATTCATTGTTCACATTCCGTGATTGTTCTAAAAGTGATACCACTTTTTTTTAGGGGGGAGGTATTGTCACGGAATAGTGTAAAGGTTGTTAATTAAATACATGTACTCGGGTTTCGTTTCTTTTCGCTGTACAACGATGCCCGAGGGTGATTATATCAGGGTCTATTGTATTTCGAAATCGTGAGTACGATTCGTCCTGTGCCACACGTGCAAGGTGCCTTTGATAAAGAATAACAAAAATTCTAAAGGTATAAATACGTTACTATATGTAAAGGACCTTTACAATACTAATGGTTTTGTCAGCAAGCGGCCTGCTTAAAGGATTCGCACAACTCCAGCTGTAGGGGTAGGTAATTTTGGGGTTTTAAGTGATAACTAGTGTAGTACCATATTTACCTTTGCATGTTTGTTATAGTTTCTTTACATACCATAATGCGTGCATTTTTTATTCTTGTTGCGACGTAGTGCAGGATTTGTATTGGTAATGTTAAGCTACATTTTTTAAAAAGAATCGTTTACTATTGTCTTATCAAGCAGGGTTAGGTTTACTATTGAACCTCTGTTTTGTAATTGCCATAATAATATAATCTTTTTAACTTGCCATGTATAACGTCCTTACGTTATGTCTGTATCAAGTGTAGTACACTGTATCGGGTATATTTTCAGCTGAGAGTTTTTGATGGTAGGAATATCCGGGGTGTCCGGTGTTGTCAGAGGGTAGAAACGTCCGTGTGTCCGGAGCGTTTAAGGTGCCGGAGCGTCTAATGTCTAGCGTCCGGAATGTCAAGAGTGACTAAGGTGACCCAGCTGTAGAGCCGTCAAAGGACCAGGGGGTCCGGAGGGTCTAATATTTCAAGTGATCATAGTATTCCGAGGGTCCGGAGTCTATATTGGTTGTGAAATTGATTCAGAGGAGCTGTGGAGCGGATAAGGTGCACGGGTGACGGAGTGCATCTCCACACATGTATTTTTAGCTGTATGCTAATTTTGGGTTAGTAAGACCCAGTGTATTATTCAGGACTGGAAGGATAGATTGTATATCCGTTCTTGTTTAGTGACATAATTTCGCTACCTGAGCGAATACATTTTTTACTATGTGTAAAGACTTACATTGTTTACTATTTGAGTAAACTATATTCATCTTTCCATTATTGAATCATTTGTGAAATCATTTATCCTGTGTTTTAGTGTTACTGAACTAAATTTATTTGTATATTTTTTCCATCTTTGAAACTGTGCGTTTTTTGTTAAATAGATCCAATATTTGGATTATAAATACGCACACATCTTCATAATCCACTATTCATATAAATCGCCACATTAAACCATATATCTGTGTCGTCAAAACGTGTTCTGTTGTTAATCCGAAATATCCCACCCGGTTATCTTGTTACAAATGGTGTCAGAAGTGGGATCATTTCGGATATAACAGAGCACTGAAATTGTTTTATTATATTTGTATGCTTTTTGTGTGTTTCAGATGCGTTTGACAAAGCACCAAGGTTAGGTAGATACCTAATATTAATTTATTTTTTGTATTTAATATTTTTGTTGCATTTCGTGAAAGAAAATACGGTTTGTGGTAATTACGTGGTTTGTATAAAACTGCACTTTAAGGTTGGTCACCACCAAACTTTTGAAATGACTTCTATGAAAGAACTGGTAGAACTGGGGAAACAGTTTGGTTATGAGGGGGAGTCCCTTAGAAATTTCGTTCGTGAAGAACAAGCCCGGGAGAGGGACCAAAGATTAAAGGAGAGGGAATTAGAAAGGGAAAAATTTGAAAGGGAACAACAAATAGAAAAGGAAAAAAGGGAAACCCAGAAGGAAATGATAGAATTAGAGAAGTGTAAGATCGAACTAGAGAAACAGGCTGAGAGGGAATTAGAAAGGGAAAAAAGGGAAACCCAGAAGGAAATGATAGAATTAGAGAAGGGTAAGATTGAACTAGAGAAACAGGCTGAGAGGGAAAGGATAGAATGGGAAAGGGAAGCAGAGAGGGAGAAGTTAGAAGGGGAAGATATAAATCGGCAGAGGGAACATCTAAGAAATTCTGAGCTATTGCAAGCTAAAAAAGAGGGGGAACATGATGTTAAACTGAGAGGTCCAAAATTGCCCCCATTTGAAGACGATAAAGATAATATGGATAGTTATCTAAATAGGTTTGAGAGGTATGCTACGGTACAAAAATGGAAGAAAGACGATTGGCCGCTCCATCTTAGCGCGTTATTGAAAGGTAAAGCGTTAGACGTGTATTCGCGTTTATCCACGGCCGATTCGCTCAATTACCCCGTGTTGAAAGAGGCACTTCTCAAGAAATATGAACTAACCGAGCAAGGGTTTCGCAAGAAGTTTAAGTATAGTAAACCAGAGAGAGGCGAAACATTCACCCAGTTCGTCAGTAGGACTTGCAATTATTTGCAGCGATGGGTGGAATGTGGTAAAGTCGTCAAGACATTTGAGGGTCTTGTCGATTTCTTGCTTCGTGACCAATTGTTAACAACTTGTGGCAAGGAGTTATATTTATTCTTGAAGGAAAGATCCTTCACAAATGTACATGAAATGGCCACACAGGCGGATTTGTTCGCCGAAGCTCGGGGAGGTTCGCAGAATGTCATCACGCGAGATGTCAAAGGTGGGAATCGGGTCAACGACAGAAAACCCAGGGAACCTGAAAAATCTGGTAGGAGTAACCAGGGGAAGCGGAGTGACATGCAATGTTTCATTTGCAAGGAAGTGGGTCATATCTCCCACTATTGTCCTAAGCGGAAGGGACCAGTCCAGAAAGTAGCGGTAGCCATTAGAGGCAGAAGATCGGTAAATGGAAAACTTAATGTTCCCCAGCAAGTTAAGCGGAAAGCGGTGCGTGAACCGGTGGTGCGTTCAGAGACCAGTCGCGATGTGATCCAATCAATCGGCACGTGTATTTTTCCAGAGGCACCGGTGCCGACCGCAAACGGCACTGTTAACGGACAAGAAGTCACCGTTCTACGAGACACGGGATGCACTACTGTAGTCGTGAAACGGAGCTTAGTCCGCGATGATCAATTGCTTGGGTTTAAATCACCTTGCATGTTGCTTGACCAGACAATCGACCACGTTCCAGTTGCAAGGATAATGATAGATACACCTTTTTTGACCGGGACTGTGGAAGCTTTATGCGTAGCCAACCCGATCTATGAACTGACGATTGGCAACGTACCGGGTTCTAGACTCCCAACCATAGCAGATTTCCGATTCCCTATCATCCAGGCAGTGCAAACTAGGGCTCAGGTAAAGGAGGAAAATAAACCTTTGCGTAAGTTAAAAGTGCCGGAAGCCATTACTGATATATCCCGCGAAGAATTCCAAAATGAGCAAAAACGTGACTAGTCTTTACGTGCAACCTCTGAGAAGGCATTAACGGGTACCGTGAGAAAGTGTAAGAACGGGGGTTCCTCTAAATTCCTTGTTCGAAAGGGTTTAATGTACAGGGAATACTCTACATCGGATAGGAAGTTCTTGCAATTAGTGGTTCCCCAGAAATTTAGGGCACATGTATTAAAGGTCGCGCACGAGTCGAGTATGGCAGGTCATTTAGGCGTAAAGAAAACAACGGATAGGGTATTAAGAGAATTTTATTGGCCTGGCGTCAATAGCGACATAGCGCGGTTCTGTCGCTCGTGCGACGTTTGCCAGAAGACGATCTCTAAGGGCAGGGTAACTAGAGTACCGTTAGGTCAGATGCCCTTGATAGATACTGCGTTCAAACGAGTAGCCATCGACATTGTAGGACCAATATTTCCGCATACAGATCGGAAAAACCGATACATCTTGACACTGGTAGATTACGCTACCAGATATCCAGAAGCCATAGCTTTGCCATCAATTGAAACCGAACGTGTAGCCGAAGCGCTCGTAGACATGTTCAGCAGGGTCGGAGTGCCCGAAGAGGTTCTTACGGATTGTGGAGCGCAATTCACCTCAGATCTTATGGCAGTAATTAGTAGGTTGTTGTCCCTTAAACAGTTACGCACAACACCTTACCATCCTATGTGCAATGGATTGGTCGAGAAATTCAACGGCACATTGAAGCAAATGTTGCGGAGAATGTGTGCGGAAAGACCGAAGGATTGGGATAGATATATGAACGCACTTCTGTTCGCATATCGTGAGGTTCCTCAGGAAAGCTTGGGTTTCTCTCCGTTTGAACTATTGTACGGTAGGACAGTTCGTGGTCCTATGCGCATACTTCGTGAACTGTGGACAGACGAGGTCGCGGACGAAGAAGTTAAGACCACATACCATTACGTAGTTGATTTGCGCGAAAGATTAGAAAGTACTTGTCAAATGGCGCAAGACGAACTCGCGAAATCTAGTCGTAGGTACGCCAAGTACTACAACCGAGGAACTCGGAGTAAAAAATTTGACGTAGGCGATCAAGTGTTGGTGCTTCTCCCAACGAATAACAACAAGCTGCTAGTCCAATGGAAAGGGCCATATGAAGTCAGACAGGTGAAAGGCGAAATGGATTATATCATTGATATGGAGGGGAAGTCCAAGACATTTCATGCCAATATGCTTAAACTCTACGTAGCGAGACCTGGACAAACGATTGATAAAGGGATTTTGAATGTAGTATGCGTTGCGGTGATAGAGGATAGGTCTGGTGACGAAGCGGAATTCGTCTCCAGCACAGAAATACCCCTTGAATACCCCATGGACGTTGGTAAAGAAAGTATTGACCAGATAAATGTATGCCCTGAGTTATCGGAGGGTCAACGTACACAGATTATGGAGGTTTTGTCCAAATATCCAGATGTGTTCACGGACAGACCAGGCTGTACGGGTCTAATTCGACACGAGATCAAATTGAATACCACTGAGCCTATCAGGATTAAAGGATATCCGATACCCTTTAATGCACGGGAGACAATCAGCGAAGAAGTGATGAAAATGTTAGACCAGGGAGTGATCGAACCTTCAAACTCCCCATACTCGTCCCCCGTGGTGTTAGTCAGAAAGAAAGACGGGATCAACCGGTTTTGCATCGACTTTCGGCAATTAAACAAGATCACCGTATTTGACGCAGAACCAATGCCAGATATGGAAAGTGTATTTTCAAAATTGGCAGGTCATAAATACATTTCCAAATTAGATCTAAGCAAGGGATATTGGCAGATACCCATCGCCGATAATGTCCGCGAGTTGACGGCATTCGCGACTCCCAAAAGGACTGTTTCAATTTAAAGTTATGCCTTTCGGTTTAGTCAACGCCGGTGCGTCGTGCGTTCGTCTCATGCGCAAATTATTAAACGGAACGGAAAACGTCGACAGCTTCGTAGACGACATCTTTGTTTACACGCATACATGGGATGAACATGTTAAGGTATTACGGGATCTGTTCGATAGACTTCACATTGCAAACCTTTCAGTTAGGCCTACTAAGTGTAGCATAGGGTATTCCAGTCTGGAATGTTTGGGACATCTGGTAAGTGGACTAGGCCAGTTGCAACCTCATCCAGATAAAATAGGAGCAATCAGGGATGCCCCTAGACCAGAGACAAAAAAACAAATAAGGTCTTTCCTAGGTCTAATCGGGTTCTACAGGAAATTCGTCCCCAACTTTTCGGCTATTGCCAGCCCATTAACGGATTTGACTAGGAAGGGGCAACCGAATAAAGTTTCATGGGGTGTATGCCAGGAAAAAGCGTTTAACACTCTAAAACACAAACTGGTAAGTGCACCAATTTTAAAGTTGCCGGAAATAGATAAACCTTTTGTACTGAGGACTGATGCGTCCGATACGGGTCTTGGGGCTGTTTTGCTACAGGAGCAAGGGGGGATGAAATTGCCCATTGCTTATGCAAGTAGGAAGTTGCTCCCTAGAGAGGAAAAGTACTCCGTGATTGAAAAGGAGTGCCTAGGTTTAGTATGGGGAATAGGAAAATTCCATACATATCTTTTTGGGAGGGAGTTTACCTTGCAAACGGACCATCAGCCGCTTTTATATTTGAATAAAGCAAAGGTCACCAATGCAAGATTGATGCGTTGGGCGTTGTCTTTGCAACCATACAGTTTTCGAATCGAGGCAATTCGAGGGTCAGAAAATGTGGGAGCTGATTTTTTAAGTAGGGTGTAATTAGCAAATCATTTCGTTCGGTCTGAAAATTGGAAGTTTTAATAATGATTCATTGTTCACATTCCGTGATTGTTCTAAAAGTGATACCACTTTTTTTTAGGGGGGAGGTATTGTCACGGAATAGTGTAAAAGTTGTTAATTAAATACATGTACTCGGGTTTCGTTTCTTTTCGCTGTACAACGATGCCCGAGGGTGATTATATCAGGGTCTATTGTATTTCGAAATCGTGAGTACGATTCGTCCTGTGCCACACGTGCAAGGTGCCTTTGATAAAGAATAACAAAAATTCTAAAGGTATAAATACGTTACTATATGTAAAGGACCTTTACAATACTAATGGTTTTGTCAGCAAGCGGCCTGCTTAAAGGATTCGCACAACTCCAGCTGTAGGGGTAGGTAATTTTGGGGTTTTAAGTGATAACTAGTGTAGTACCATATTTACCTTTGCATGTTTGTTATAGTTTCTTTACATACCATAATGCGTGCATTTTTTATTCTTGTTGCGACGTAGTGCAGGATTTGTATTGGTAATGTTAAGCTACATTTTTTAAAAAGAATCGTTTACTATTGTCTTATCAAGCAGGGTTAGGTTTACTATTGAACCTCTGTTTTGTAATTGCCATAATAATATAATCTTTTTAACTTGCCATGTATAACGTCCTTACGTTATGTCTGTATCAAGTGTAGTACACTGTATCGGGTATATTTTCAGCTGAGAGTTTTTGATGGTAGGAATATCCGGGGTGTCCGGTGTTGTCAGAGGGTAGAAACGTCCGTGTGTCCGGAGCGTTTAAGGTGCCGGAGCGTCTAATGTCTAGCGTCCGGAATGTCAAGAGTGACTAAGGTGACCCAGCTGTAGAGCCGTCAAAGGACCAGGGGGTCCGGAGGGTCTAATATTTCAAGTGATCATAGTATTCCGAGGGTCCGGAGTCTATATTGGTTGTGAAATTGATTCAGAGGAGCTGTGGAGCGGATAAGGTGCACGGGTGACGGAGTGCATCTCCACACATGTATTTTTAGCTGTATGCTAATTTTGGGTTAGTAAGACCCAGTGTATTATTCAGGACTGGAAGGATAGATTGTATATCCGTTCTTGTTTAGTGACATAATTTCGCTACCTGAGCGAATACATTTTTTACTATGTGTAAAGACTTACATTGTTTACTATTTGAGTAAACTATATTCATCTTTCCATTATTGAATCATTTGTGAAATCATTTATCCTGTGTTTTAGTGTTACTGAACTAAATTTATTTGTATATTTTTTCCATCTTTGAAACTGTGCGTTTTTTGTTAAATAGATCCAATATTTGGATTATAAATACGCACACATCTTCATAATCCACTATTCATATAAATCGCCACATTAAACCATATATCTGTGTCGTCAAAACGTGTTCTGTTGTTAATCCGAAATATCCCACCCGGTTATCTTGTTACACTGGTAAAAACCCCAAAAATTGATAAACTCGCCCCGATGAAAATGACTTCGTCAACATTGACAAAGTCAATGACTACGTTAAATTGTGTAGCCGAACGAGTAATGGAACATTTTAAAAACGCAAAACGAGGAAACGGTTTAACCGATCTCCGACGTGAAAAAATAACAGCATGGGCTGAGCAAGTCAAGGATACTGGGGCAACAATAAATGATGTTGCTGTGCTATCAAGTAAATTAAAATTTTCAATAACAGTAAAAACACTAACCGGGGAAATATTATATAGTTCGAAGCATTATAAAAAGTCAGGATCACCGATTGAAATTATTGATCATAACTCTCATGCCTGGACTGATGCAGTTACAATATTTCCACGAGATCGTGTTGTCAAACTTTATTCCGGAAACATATTTGATGCTACTTACACACTGAGTAAAACCGACCCTGTGTCGGTGTGGTTATTTAGGAGTTCCGAAGATTCCGAGTATGATCAATTTGTAAAACCCAACGGGGAATTATACCGGACGGAGTCGTTGCAACAACAAATGAAAAAACTCGCAGAGAAATATGTGAGAAACGCAAGCGTTTCTGAAGACATTGAGCAGTTATTGGTTAATTGTTTTACAGTTCCAAGTGTTGCCGCTCACGCCGCCAGAGAAAGAAATTCGTGGAGACCAACCCGAAGTCAGTTTCTTTCGGATATACAATTAAGTTGTGTCGAGTATGGACAGGGCGGGTTGTGGAATACCCGATATGACTACCGGGATATGATTTCCGTGGATATGATTGCTTGCTACCCAGAAAGCTTTCTCTGGAACGGCGAGTGCAGCGAATACTTTAAGCGATTTGGACATCCCACGAACTCGATGACACGAGTTGCTATAAACGGCGTTTTACCCGACTTTGACCTGACGGGATTTGCTCGTGTGACTTCGTTTGAATTTGCTAAAGGGCTTCATCAGATTTGTTATGTTTGGTTTGGCAGACACTTCAGTGAAAAGCGCTGGGTACCAATAGTGTTATTGCGATATATGCTTGACAGCCGAATACTGGTATCGTTGACTGTCAGTGAAGCAATCATATCATATCAACCGCAGACCTCAGTTTGGTTGCCAACGCCGGAGCGTGTCAGTGTAGATGAAGTTATCGGCGAGTATGCACGAGAGAGTCCAAATACCCCGATGGATGTCATTGTCAGTGAGGCTCCTAAAATTCTCAAGATCAAACTCGGTAATAGTGAAAAAATAGCAAAAGATCTCGGACGAAGAATAATTGGTAAATTTACTCAGGGTGCAGCATTTGATCATAAAATGCATCACTCGCGACTGATTATCGATGATGCTGAATTGGATTTTATAATTGCTGACGCTGTTGCGAGAAATATATTTTGTAATCGGGAGGATGTGTTCTTGTCCGACGGAAGAAAGTTGGGCACAATTGTAAGTTATATCGACGGAGAATCGTCTCAGTACACACATTTAAGATCTTCAATACTGGGTTATGTTTCTATAAATTTGCTATCGATGATAAATCGATTTCCTGACACCGCAGTTAGAGTTGCAACGGATTCATTTTATATCAATAAAAAATATTCAGAATTATTGGCTTGTTTTACAAGCACTGATGAATCATGGAGTTCGTGGAGAATAAAAGCGGAGATGTTACACGAATATTGTGAATCCGCTGATGTTGCAATTAAGGATGATTATTGTAAATTATCAGAAATGTCGACGACAACTTCGATGTTGCCATCTGTGTATGATCCAATTACTAGACACAAAACCGTTTATTTAAACGGGCCGGGTGGGTCTGGTAAGACAACTCGAGCGATTGAATTATTTGGAAAATCGGATATGATTGTGCTAACGCCTACACACAGGCTCGCCAGGGAGATGAAACAGCGAGGAGTCAATTCTTGTACTTATGACAGCTTTTTCAAATACAGCGGCGGTGTGTGGACGTCAGATCGAATGGGAACAAAATATATTCCCGAGAAAATAATTTGGGATGAGATATGTACGGTACCGTTGGAAACGTTAAAAACATTTCTTGATTGGCTGCTAACGAAAAATACTGCAGTGATTATGTGCGGCGATCACGGTCAACCACTTCCGTTTGTCGGCGCATCTCCGCATGATTGGTTAAAAGATTTTGTTGATTATTACGAGGAAGTGTCTGATGATCATAGAGCACTTGATGCAACGTTGAAAGAATTTAAAACATTAATCAGATTACAACCGAATAAAATTCAATGTGAAATTAAGCGCGAGATGATTCCTGAAACTTCGATGAGCGACTTTTGGAGCTCGTGGAAACCAGACGATTTGGTAGTAGCAAGTAGAAAGATAGTCAGAGACACACTTCAACAACAACTATTTCAATTACAACAAGAAAAGTTTCCAATGCTGCCAGTGCCGTTATGTTATAGACCAGCTGATACGGGGTTACAGAATATAGATGTTGATATCCCTGGAAAAACAGAAAAACAGAATTTAGTACTGAATTATATTGTGTTAGTTGATATTAATGCTGTCAAAGACGCACTAAAAATGAATAAATCCCCGTGGACGCTAGGATACGCAATGACAATTCATTCATCTCAAGGACTAACTATCAGTGATACAACTGTCTGGATTGTGGATGATCGAATCGAATGGTCAAACTTGGTCTACCTAGCGGTGTCCAGAGTCAGAAGAATATCTCAACTGCAAAGAATTGTCTTGGAAGATTCAATAGCTGATAAAATTAATAATGAAAACAACAGCATCACCGATGATGATGTAATAAGAAAAAACTCTCTGGTTACAAACAGTGACAAAAAAATAATCGCGATTTTGATCTTGATGTTGAATTTATTATTGAGTTAAAACAACAGCAGAATAATCACTGCGCGAGCTGTAATTGTATAATGCTATGGCAGTATTCGAATAAAAATTCAATTACCGTAGACAGAAAAGATAACAATCGCGGTTATACACGTGATAATATCATGTTGACCTGTCTTGAGTGCAATCGACGTAGAGGCGCTAGTTAAGTGATCGAAATCACTGAAGTGATTTTGGTGGTAATTGTGTGTCCTCGGGAATCACCTGTAATTGCTCACGTGTGAATCCACGTTGAGGAGCAGTTGAATCCAACCTGTAGATTGCTGGTCTGCCAGTGGATCTTGTCACAGTGGATATCTTGTGTGTGGTAACACTCCAGATAGGATCAGTCGCTCTTCGTTTACCACCTTCAAGTTCACCTGGTTCATATAAATATCTAACTGTAACATTACCCAGTATTGGCTGTGCTGAAGAATCACGTCGTACGGGTATATGTTTTTTTGTGATCGCGATGGTAGGTTTCATGTTGGTTGTTCGTGTGATCTCGCTATTTAGTGCAGCTATCACGCTTGGTAATCTTGCAACCCATTCGCGCGATCTCGTATCTTGAATAAATTCCTTCGCGTATTGATATCCAAATAACCGCTCATCAAGAGTTCGATTGAATCGCTCAACAATAGCCTGATCACGGTGAATTTCAGTAATGTCCTCGTCTGATGGTGACGTTATGTTGCTTCATCAACGATGATACTGCACCTTGAAATTCTTTACCAGGATCAACTTGTAATAGATTTGGCCAACGTAGACCACGTTGATAAATTCGTTTAAACGCAGAAGCAACCTCAGATGCTGTTTTAGTCGTTAACGGTTCAGCATCTTTGTATCTACTTGCAACATCAACTATAGTTAACGCGTACTTGTATGTACGTCTTCGGATAGTATCATGTGGTAGAAATAATATATCAGCCTGATGAACCTCATTTGGCACACTAACATCGAAATGTGCAAAGTGAATTTGTTTAGGACGCGGCAGATAAATTTGCTATATTGCCTGTCGGGATAACCACTTTTTAGCAGCAACCTTTGTAACTTTTGCTGCTTCAGCGAGTTTACTAATTGCTGCGCTACCTCTCCAATATCCTCTTGGGGAATAATAAATCGACTCCATTATATACAAGTACCTAACGCTAATTTACCTTTCATTGCGGATTTTATTAACCAGGATGCTAACTTTTCTTTGAAAGATTTATCAGGGATGGCATTTAACGCATGAATTAATTTCACATCCGCGAGATGGCGCTGTTGCAAATCCTTGCTTCGGTAAGCTACATCATGAGCATGACACGCCTTATCAATAGCGTTTATCGGATACTCACCTGGATTGGGCTGATCTTGAGCATCAAGTCTGATATCAAGTCGGGTTCCAGGACCACAATAATTATATCCTGGAAGATGTTTTTCTCCTGGGTATTTAGCCCACGGAGCCCCTGGTAACTTGGCTAACTTGGCTGCGATATCACCTACCTTTTTTTTTAATAAATCTAAACTTTTTTATACCGCATCGTTCACACTTGACTGTAAGCGCTTGTCGATTATTTTTTGTTGTAATTGTTGTCATATCCGCAGTTGGGGTATGTGCTCGGCATTTCACACAATATAAATTCATATTTATTTTATGATATATCTAATGGAGATCACTGACTTTTCTGCGTCAAAGCGACGAGAGCCAATCAAACATAACTCAGTGCTACCAAATTCTGTTCGAATGATTATTATAGGCCCATCTGGGTCGGGTAAGACACAGTTGTTACTTAATTTAATAATGAAGTGGATGAAGTGGGATAAATTATATTTGATAGCACCATCTGTGGACGATCAGCGATGTTATCAGGTATTAAAAGATTTTAACGAAAGTGCAAAATCGATAAGTGAAGAAGATGTTGTTGATTTTATAACTGATATTGATGAAGCACCGAGTATCGATGATATTGATGGGAGTATTAATAATTTAGTCGTGTACGATGATATCATGTTGGACAAACAATCAAACCCTGCCAGGATATTTTCACGCGGCAGGCATAAAAACACCGATGTGATTTATGTAACTCAACGTTATACACAAATCCCGAAAGTGATCAGAGATAACTGTAACGTTCTCGCGGCATTTAACGGCGTTGACGCACACACGTTGCGAAATATTCATCAGACCTGGTGCAGCGGTGACATGGACATAAATAAATTCAGAAATTTCTTTAGTCGTGCTCAGGCAAAACCATACGGATTTGTAACGATAATTTTACATGATCCTCGGACACGGTATCGAGTTGGGTTAGATACAATTTTTAGTTACAAATCCTGAAGGATTAAAAATGTTTACATTTCTAGCAGCAGAGAGACTAGGCCACCAAGTGTTTCGTCTAGTAGACCCCGGAGTCAAGAAGTATGTTTATAGTTAGTTATTTTTCATGAAATAACTCTTCTAGTCAGCAGAGAAGGCTTATTTATCATAGTTTTCTGAATAGAGGGTTTATTTTGTGAAATAAGACCCTCTATCAAGAGTGTTCTCGATAGAAGGTTCTGTTGGACGGAATAGTTGGTGGGCTCAGTCTCTCTGCTGCTTGTAGACAGTAAGACACACCGCGCGTAGTCCAAAAGTAAAAGAATTCATGTTTTATGAAAAAAAAATTTTCAAAATTATTTGGTAATCCACTAAATCTTAAACACATTTCTGCTAAATTCAATATTAATTTAGAAATTTTTTATACTGTCTTAGTTTAGACCATATTTTTAAATGTTTCCAAACGTTTTTCAGTATCTGAGGTCCGGTTTAGTTTTGGAATTTAGTATCAGCATAAATCTAAGCCAAACTTTATATTTTTTTCCGGATATCTTTCAGTCCCTGGTAAAGTAAAATGCATTTTCGAAATTTTAGTACTACTTTTAGTCTCCACCATTTCAATCTAATGTTCGTGATTTTGTGAGTCTGCTAACGCTCGATACATTTTCGTGAGTTTAGTACATCTTTTAGGCTTTGCGGATTTGTTAGTCTCCGCTAAATTATGTGACTGTTTTGGGACGTTTGTGCTGATTTTAATCGCCAGGACTCCGCTAAAGTCTATCACAAGTTCATAATTTTAGTACTACTGATGTTGTATTCGACATTTTTACATGTTTTGAAGTTTTTTTCAGGCTCTGTAAAAAGGCCATGACAGTTTCGTAATTTTAATAACATTTTAGTTTCAACTAAAATATTTTCCATTGTTTTTTTTCATGTGTTCAGTCTCTGCTCATTTCCGGTAATACTTCGAAGTTTATTATTGCTCTTAGTTTAGCCCTTTTTATTTTTTTTATTTGAGCCTCCGTAAAAGTCCGTGCCAGTTTCTTAATTTTAGTATTGTTTTTATTCTAGGCCAAACTTTGTAGCGCTGTTTTTAGTCTCTACCATTGCACTGTACTGTTCTAGTCTTCGCGACAATTTTGTAATTATGTGCTACTTTTCATAACGCCTAATTTAGTTATATTATTAGTAGTTTTCCTTGATTAAAGATATGTATAACATCAGTAGAATATGTGCCAAGTTACTGACACTATATCATGATTTGATGTGAAGGTGATGCTTTATATATCAATCTCGGACAGATAACGTCAACTTTTATTAAAAGTAGATTAAGGAAATATTTCATAAATGAAGTGAAAACATTGTATTGTCACATGTGGAGAAGCCACGAGTGACAATGCAAAACGTTTCCACTTTACGAGAAAAGTATTAGTAGTTATAATATTTCTGTATATAAACTCATTTTATTTATTTATTTTTTTAAAGTGGAACCCGTCGTGTTTTCCTTCTCTGCCAAAGCGATTACCAGCTACATTATTACGTTGACGAAAAGAGGTTCCTATCCTTAATTGTTCAATCTTTTTTGGGAAAGGTACGTTTAACGAATTTAGCTTATATATATATATATATATATATATATATATATATATATATATATATATATATATATATATATATATATATATATATATATATATATATATATATATATATGCATAATTTATCAAATCGCATATTTTATAACAATAATGATATCATTCATAAGAAAATGAAGCTGTTTAATTTTTGTTACAACATTTGCGCGGATTGATAGAGTTTTGCTGAGGTAATGAAGAAACATCACAAACCGAAGAATCTGACATAACTCAGAACGCTACATCTTCAAACAACATATTTTAATAAATGTGAGATTACTTGCTAGGACTTTCGTTTTCCACTTTGCTTAATTTTATATGTAATCGTGACTTTTGTGTGCCCTTCGCAAGCTTGCAACCTGCTTCATTAGGAGACGCTGTATCCAAATTATCGATTGTCATTTAATATTCAATTTACAACCAAGACTGATCATCTCGCGATTTATCCATCATATTTAAATACTATTATGATGTGAATGAAATTTGCTATTTACTTTTTAGTACTAAAGTTTATCACCATTTGTGATTTCCTTAAAATGGGTACGGTTTGTCGTAGAGTATTATAGGCATACACTAATGCATGGGTAACATATAGCAACAGATCATGTTCAGACACTGACATCTTCCATGATTCATGTAGAAAGTTGATTATAATAATGATAATGCATTAAGTGTATTTTTGGAGTTCGTTTTCTTGATGAGAAGTCATAGATTTCATAAATGTGCACCAGAGGCTCTACAGCTGACACATTTAAATAAATGCACATCCTGATGGAGAGAGAGAGAGAGAGAGAGAGAGAGAGAGATGGACATATATATATATATATATATATATATATATATATATATATATATATATATATATATATATATATATATATATATATATATATATATATATATATATATATATATATATATATATATATATATATATATATATATATATACATATGCATACAAACCCCGGGCAGCAGGTCCTACGCATGGCGTGATTCTTTGGTACAGTGTGGGATGTTGGATATTAGATGATTAGGTGTTGGTCGCTGAACAAGTCGTGTTAAAGTGTAGGGATTAGTCACTTTACACGTCGTGACGGGTGGTGTGTTGTATAGTATATAACTAGGTGTTGGTTACTGCACATGGTGTTTTGGATAGTAAGTTTAGGGTATTGGTTACTAAACACGAATTGTCGATTGTGTATTTTGGGGTGCTTGGTAGTAGATGACTAGTATTTTGAGCCATAGATGGCGTGTTGATGTTATAGTGTGGGGTTGTAGTCGCTACACGTGGCTAGTTAGATTCGAATTACGAGTATCGGTCACTATACAAAGAATGTTGATGGTATAGTGTGGGATAGTGTGGGATACTAGGCAGTTGATTACTGAGTATTGGTCACATGACAAGTTGGATAGTACGTGTTGGGTACTAGTACATTACTAAACATTAGTTTCTATAAAGGATATGTTCGGTAGTAAGCGTGGGATAATTGTTCACTACACCCGCCGTGTTGATGGTATAGAGGGAGTATTAGTCAATACTTTAACATTACCATTTGCAGAGGGGCCCATGCGATCTCCAAACGTTAACCTACGGCGTAATACTAATTCCCATTGTACCATATATTACTACTCATGCCTTGTACGTCTTGTAACAATGGCCAATATTTCACGTCCAAGACCACATTAGTCTGAATATATTTTCTGCATGATACAAAATGTTTACGAAGATAAGTAAAGACGACTATTTGCTATGTAGAGTTCAGCTATGTGATCACTGATTGCACTATGCATATTCCTTGCAGTTATGCCTTAGACTGCTGCAAGTAAATGGTACAAAATTATTTTTTTTTGTTATGGTATCAGCGTCGGTGTTCATAGATATAGAAGCATACATACGTTCAGCTTCAATGTACCTCAATTATTCTTTCTTGCTATGACCCGGATAACAGGTTTTATAATAGATTTTATAAGAAATAACGGTTGGGGATGGTGCCAAGGAGGTAGCATTTAAACATACAAGACTTACAATATTTTCAAATTCTCTGACATTTTATCAGTCACGATGATGTATATGGTTTGCACCCCGTGTACATGTTGTTACGTTTCTACGTCTTATAGTATGTAGAAGAAAGAGAAGTGACGCCAACAATTTAAGTGAAATTAACAAGTTATTTATTTGTGTATAATACAAAGTGAAAATTCAATGGACACTTAAGGTGTTGTGAATTAAATCTCAAGTAATCCTAAATGTCATATCATAAATGCAAAATATATAGAATGTTCCGAATAAATTCCAATAGTCGTGTTTTGATGTAACATAAATATGAACTCCAGAATGTCTTTGAATGAATTTACTGTAATTCAAAAATAGTACGTTAGTCCAATAGTCAATGAGCATTTTAGATTTAAAATTCATATTTTAAAATAATTCTTCTTAAATTGTATGTGAACACAACTGCAAACTCTGATCATGGATTTCCAAAGACAGATATAGAACGTGAATGAATTATTTATCAATTCCCTACTTTACGTATTACGTATTAGAACGTGAAGATTTCCAAACGATTAACCTATTGACTGCAACCAAGACTTACTTTGGACTACTGATACCTAAACATGTTGTTTAAAACTTATACTCACCGACAAACGTTACTATAAAAATATTCTTCTTACATTATCTAATGTACATCTTGCTATCATAGACAAACGTTAAACACACAATTAAATATACATAAAAATTGTCATGCCTCGTAAAAATAAATTAGTATGGGGATGCATCTTGATCCATATATTATACTCCAATGTCTTTAGTCAAATATTGTTTTCAAAGTTTAGTTGTCAAGCAATGTGCCGCTAGAATCATCAAAGTAGATGAACCTATGCAGTTCTTAGAGCAATTTCCTTACTGTAAATGTAGGTTACTGTGTCCTATATTTCACATTTGACTGGCTTAGGTTATGCTTTTTTGTTTTAGCCATTGCCATTTTTGCACCCTGTTATACCTGGAGTCGTGAATCTTATTGAGAGGATGCATGTTGATAAGTGCTGCATCTTCATTATAAAAGTAGGCTGTAATTATAGGTTACTGCATTTGTATGGGAAAATAGGAACGAGTTTTCGGAATGAATACTGCACGAACTTGTGAGTGCAGTATATCCTTCCGACAAAACGAGTTCATATTTTCCCATACAAATGCAGTAACCTTTTTATTATATGCTCATTTTTTTATTCTACCTAAGGCTTAATTATATAAACAAAATACGCTACAAGAAACAACGCAAATAAATGAATGCCGTATTTCAAACTAAATACATAAGCACAGATTTGACATTACAAAATGACATCTTTATTAATGCGAACATAACTCCGCCCAGATAAATTTGAACTTGGCCGCGCGCTCGACATAACTTTCGAAAGAAAATGGCGTGTCTAGTTAAAATTGGAATTTGCAGTCATATTGTGAATGAATGCGCATTGCAACGACTTTTCCATTTGATCTGGAGTGAATATATTTTGGTATTTTGTTTCGATTCGACGAAGGTTTGTGATTTTGGACTGGATTCATCTGTGCAAATTATACATGAAATACATCGGATTGAAGTGGCGCGGGAGAAGCGTGTTTACGTCTGCAAATGTGTTTCTGTTTCTGTCATTGAATGTTTGAAATCATAACTTGGGAAAATATGAAGTCTTTCAATTGCAATTTTCAAAAAGACGCTATGGAATTTAATGTGTATTTCATTTTGAGTGCAGTAAGGAGGATGCAATTGCACTTATCATCGAAATTACAGCACACTTTCGAAATGTGCAATCCAGATTGAAAACCTATGACATGGCTCATGTAATTCGGATTTGCAGAATTAAGAAAAAACATTTTGAGGAAATTCAGGATGTAAAACTGTAAGTATATTTTATTTTGCCATTCTTATCACCAGATAAAGAATACAGTATATTCCTTGTCACTTGTATGTTATTTGTAAGGACATAATCGTCCGTCTTTTATATAATGTAGCTAGCCTAAATCCGTAACATTGTATCAACGCGAAATGTGCCAAAACAGCTGTTTTTTTTTTTTTTTTTTTTTTTTTTTTTTTTTTTTTTTGCAGTCCACGAAACATGTTTTAGTTCATTCAGAAACAAATTTAAATAACTACAACGTAAAGAGCCTCTTACGCGAGTGTATATGATTTGTTTACAAATCAAAAGTGCTGGTGTCTGCGTCATTGTTTGTTTACAATAGAAAGTAGTTCCTTTATTCACGTGAATGCTATATGTGTATTGTCGCGCGCGTTCAGTATGGGGAAATACTGAACGATTCCGAGAATGTAAAGTTAACGGGGAAAAAAATGAGCATATAATAATTAGTCATATTTCACGCCTTACTCACTTAAATTTTGTAACTTAAATTTCTTTCTCAAGCACTGTTTACAATAGAATCATTAAATAATATAAATCTCTATTAGTGCTATGCCATTATTCCAAACATTTCACTGTGACCTACATTTCATAGTGTACCGACGTAGATTAAGTTTTTGCGTTTATCTCGTGATTAAATATTTGTTTTTTATTTTTGTTTTAGTGTTTGTTTATTTGTTTGTTTGTACGTGCTACTTGCATATTAAATTTGGTGAGTGCTTAGTAGGTTATTACGTCACATATTTTAATCTTCAACAACTTTGTTTCAATTTGTATATTTTCGTTTCTTAAGCACTGTTCATGCTAGAATAATGAAACTGAATGATGATATCCATATTTGCTATTACATCAAAAGTCTTACATTTCACCCATTTACAGGCTTTGATTAAGTTCTGTCGAAGAGTATTACCAGTCTGCTTATTGATTCTGTTTGTTTGCTTTTTTATTTTGTTGGCTTTTTGTGTTGGTGATGATAGGATATCCAGCCGAACATGACAAAATTTGGTGTGGGGATGCATCTTGATAAGCAGTAAATCCTTAATGCAGAAAGTAGACTTTTGTCTATATTTTGATGTTTTAGTGACTGTATTCAGATTTTATGCATAATGTTTACTTCAGGGATTATGTTTGCCTTAAATTTGACAGCTGGATGATCCATCTCTGAAACCAAATAAAGTTACCGTGACCTTCATTATGTGCTTACTAACAATGAAAATAATATAAGTTTGCTTTTATGCATTTCTATATGCACATTAGACGTCACAAAAGACCATTTCCAACCCGTGCCCTTGAAAGTATGATTTTAGTTTATTCATTAGTAAGCATTCCATGATTTTAGGTTATTGTATGGGAAAATATGAAGGAGTTTTTTCTGAGTAATATAGAACGACTTTGCCTGTTATTTAATGTTCATTATAGCTAGATTTGTACTTAATCATTTCTTTTTTGCACATATGGCCTATTTTTCGTGAACGGAAAACTTATCAGGCGTTGTATCTATCGTATTATCCACATTATAACAGGTCGTTTGTGTTCTGATGATTATTTAGGTATATGTAAATATTTAAGCCATTTTTTTTACACATATATGTTTGTCATCGATGTATGTTCATCTATAATTACACTTATCTTACAGCATAGCGATGCCTTCCATCTTTATTGCCATTAGGACCAGCACTTTAATACGAGATTAGCTGATTTGATGCTCACAATTTCTTTCTTCCTCCATTTCAGTGATTCAAATAGGCTAGATTCAACATAGTTCTATTATTTCATGGGCATTAAAAGAAATATATTTGTGTTTCAAGATAACCGGGTTGGATTTCGGATTTATAGCAGAACACTTCTGTTGGTGATGCAGATGGTTTAATGATGAATGACTCGAATGGGAAAGGGATTATGAATAATACGTGCATGTAAAAAATCAAAAATATTGGACAAATTAACATAATCCACACGAATCTAATAATGCAACAATTAAAAATACAAATAAATTACCTTACACATTCTACGGACAAAGGTGAATGATTCACAGCAATTTCACACGATGAAAAGAATGATGAGTTTTACTCAAATAGTAAAAATGAATTCACTCAAATAGTGACAAATGAGTTATTTTATCAAATAGTAGAAAGATGAAAACGAATGGACAGATATCATAAGAAATATCTTTTCAATCCCCAAAACACTGGGTATTACAAACCCCCCAAATTATCCCACGGCTAACAGATTACATGCATGGAGTTACACACTCCGTCACCAGCACACATGGCTACCAGTCACACTGGTTAATCGCACAGTCAGTATTTCAGGTAGTCACCGACCACCATTCAATTCCTTGGTCAATCTAGCATTCAGCGCCCACGAATCGGTCAGCAAAACCATATCACCTGCTACTCGACCAGCAACACTGTTTACTCAGCCCTACAGCTGCTATGGTTCATCTACGACAGCTGCTATGATCAACTTATATGGTTAGCTCTACACCTGGTACTGCGTCGACTCCGATCAACTGGAAATAATCTAACACCGTGTACTATGCATGACACAGGCGTATACGATAAAACGTAATGACGTTATATACGGTAAGCTGTACAGATGACATTATCGGCACAATAATTACAAAACAATTAACAGGTTCAGAAGTGAACCTACCCGTGCCCGCTGTGAACCCTACGGTACTGAACTTTTTTTTAAAATTGCAACTTTATATTGCTAATATAAATCTGTTGATAAGTCACAAACAAGAATAGAAAATATTTGCCGCAGCTACATAGAAAATATACAAAGCTAAACGCTGTAGTGCAATATTTATAACTTATACAGAATAACTCACATACCTCTACAGCTGAAGATGTGCAAGTTCTTAAGTAGACCGCTCACTGGTAAGACGTTCAGTAATGTGAAGATTTATTCTTAAAGTGATGCATTTATACACAGACGAAGCAGCCATACATCGTCTGTGTGCTGGAAGCATTCGGTTTTTCCCATCGAAAGCACTTCGCACGTGCGGCATAGGTTGAACCGAACTCACTGCTTTGAAATATTGTACAATATACATAAATCACCCTCGAGTATCACTGTACACAAAAATTAAGCCCTAGTGCATGAATTTAATAAATAAATGGATTTATACAATTCCGTGACAATAACTCCGCACTTTAAAAAAGTGGTAACACTTTTAGAAGAAATCACGGAATGTGAACATAAACAATTATTAAAACATCCAAGTTTGGATACTTAACGAAAGTGATCTGTTAATTACAACCTACTTAAAAATCAGATCCACATTTTTCGACCCTCGAATCGTCACGATTCGGAAACTATACGTTGCAAAAAGAACACCAAACGCATCAATCTTGCGTTGGCAACTTTTGCTTTATTCAAGTATAAGAGCGGCTGATGGTCCGTTTGTAATGTAAATTCCCTCACGAAAAGATATGTATGGAATACTCCTATCCCCCATAATAAGGCTGCGCACTCCATTTCAATCACGAAGTTTTGCTCCCTAGAGAGCAATTTCCTACTTTCATAGCCAATGGGTAATATCATCCCCTCTTGCTCCTGTATCAAAAGATCCCCAAGTCCCGCATCGGACGCATAGTCTTCAGCACAAAAGTTTTGTTCAATTCTGGCAACTTTAAGATTGGTACACTTATCAGTTTCTGTTTTAAAGCGTTAAACGCTTTTTCCTGGCATACACCCCAGGGAACTTTATTCGGTTGCCCTTTCCTAGTCAAGTCTGTTAATGGGCTGGCAATAGCCGCAAAATTGGGAACAAATTTCCTGTAAAACCCAATCAAAGGTAGGAAGGATCTTACTTGTTTCTTAGTTTCTGGTCTAGGTGCATATCTGATTACTTCTATATTGTCTGGGTGAGGTTTCAACTGGCCTAGTCCATTAAGATGGCCCAAACATTCTAGGTTAAAGTCTCTTATACAACATTTGGTGGGCCTAGCTGTAAGATTTGCAGTGCGAAGTCTATGGAACAGATCCCTTAATATCTTAACATGTTCATCCCAGGCATATGTATAAACAAAGACACCATCTACAAAACTGTAGACGTTTTCCATACCGTTAACAGTTTGCGCATGAGACGAACGCACGACGCACCGGCGTTGACTAAACCGAAATGCATGACTTTAAATTGGTAAAGACCTCTAAGGGTCGCGAATGCCGTTAACTCGCGGATACTATCAGCGATTAGTACATGCCAATGTCTCTTGTTAAGGTCTAATTTGTAAATATATTTGTGACCTGCTAACTATGAAAATAAGCTTTCTCTGTCTGCCATTGTTTCTGCATCAAACACGGTGATTTTGTTATGTTGCCGAAAGTCAATGGAAAAACGGTTTGTCCCGTCTTTCTTTCCGGCTAACACAACGGGGCACGAGTACGGGAAACTTGAAGGTTCGATCACTCCCCGGGCTAACATTTTCCCCAATTCTTAGTTGATTGTCTCATGCGCATTAAAGGGTATTGGATATCCTTTAATCCTGGTCGGCTTTGATTTATTCAGCTTGATCTCGTGTTGAATCAGTCTAGTATGACCTGGTTTGTCCGTAAACACGTCTGGGTATATGGACAAAAGCTCCAAAATCTGCGTACGATGACCCTAGAATAAATCCAGGTGTACATTGATCTGGTCTATACCTTCTTTCCCTACGTCAATGGGGTATTCAGGGGGCATTTAGGTACTGGAGACGAAGTCTGATTCGTCACGGGACCTATCGTCTATCACCCCTATACATACTGCGTTCTAGACCCCTTTATCAATTGTTTGATGAGGTCTTTATACGTAACGTTTCTGCATATTGGACCTATCTTCAATGTCAATGACGTAGTCCCATACCTTTGAGACCGTCTACTGACAAACCTTGCACGAACGACAAAATCATGCTACGTCACTGTTAACCTTGGGCCAATAGCATCCTCGTAATACCTTAACCGTTCTTTTATTCATATTCAAATGGCCTTCCGCACTCGACTTGTGCGCAACCCTTAGTACATGTGACCTATATTTCTGGGGAACGAGTAGCTGCAAGAACTTCCTACCATCAAGTGTAGCATATTCCCGATACATTAAACCTTTATGATGTAGAAGTCTAGAGGAACCCCCGTTCTTATAGTTCCTCGCGTTAACCGATAATACTTTATCCACGTTTGCGCCTAAAGACACGTCATGTTCTCGCTCGTTTGAAAATTATTCGCAGGAGATATCAGTAATGGCTTTAGGTACTTTTAATTTACGTAGAGGTTTGTTATCTTCCTTAACCTGAGTTCTGGTTTACACTGCTTTGGATGATCGGGAATCGGAAGTCAGACATGGTTGGGAGTCTAGATCCCTGTACATTACCAATCGTAAATTCATAGATCGGGTTGGCTAGGCACAATGCTTCAACGGTTCCGGTCAGAGACGGCGTTTCGATAACTATCCTTGCGACAGGAATGTGGTCGGTTGTTAGGTCCAGTAGCATACAAGGCAATTTAAACCCAAGCAATCGATCGTCGCGAACAAGGCTCCGTTTCACTACTACACTAGTGCACCCTTTGTCTCGTAAAACGGTCACTTTTTGTCCGTTGACAGTACCATTCGCTGTCGGTACCCTTGCCTTGGGGAAAATAAAGTGCCGATCGATTGCATAATGTCGCAACTGATCCGTGCACTCACTACTGGCTCGTACCTTGCTTCCCGGTTAGCCTGCTGACAAATATCGAGTTTCCCATCTACCGAATGTCTGCTTTCAATGGCCAACGCGACTCTCTGGACTGATCCCTTCCGCTTAGGACAATTGGGGGAGATATGACCCCACTCCTTGCAAGTGAAACATTCCTTGTCATTATGCATTCACTGGTTATCCCTACCAGGTGTTTCAGATTCCCAGGGTTTTGGGTCCTTGACCTGAGTCCCATCTTTGCTGTCTCGCGAAATGACATTGTATGAACCTCCTCGAGCTTCACTGAATAAATCCGCCTGTGTGGCCATGTCATACATATTCAGGAAGGACCTTTCCCTAAAAAATAAATGTAACTCCTTGCCACAAGTTGTCAATAGTTGGTTCCGAAGCAAGAAATCGATAAGACCCTCAAATGTCTTGACGACTTTACCACATTCCACCCATCTCTGCAAGCAATTGCACGTCCTACAGAGGAGCCCGTATTTCTTCAGAAGCAACTTTTTCAACACGAGGTTATTTAGCGAATCGGCCGAGGGCAAACGAGAGTGCACATCTAATGCTTTACCCTTTAGCAATGCGTTAAGATGAAGCGACCAATCATATTTTTTTCCATTTTTGCACAGGGGCTTACCTTTTGAACCTGTTTAGATAACTATCCATGTTATCTTTGTCGTCTTCAAATGGGAGGGGGGGGGGGGCAAGTTTGGACCACTCAGTTTAGAATCATGCTCCCCCTCCCTTTTGGTCTACAATAGCTTGGAAGTTCTTTGATAATCCCTCTCCCCATTTCTATCTCCAAAGCTTCTAACCTCACTTGTTTTTCTCTTTCTAACTTCCTACCCTCTACTTCTTTAGTAGTTCTATCTTCTCCCTTTCTGCTTCCCTTTCCCATCCTATCCTTTACTTTTCGGCCTGTTTTTCAAATTCTATCTTAACCTTCTCGGTCTGCATTTCTAATTCTATCTTCTCCTTTTTAAAAACCATTTTTCTTTCTTCGGCTTCCCCTCTTTCCCGCTCTACTTGCAGCCATACATTGTCTATGTGCTGGAAGTATTCGGTTTTTCCCATCGAAAGCACTGCGTCATAGGAAAAACAGAACTCACTGTTTCGAAATATTGTACAATATACATAAATCACCCTCGGGTATCGATGTACACAAAACAAACCACGAAACACGAGTACATGTATTTGATCAATGAAGGGATTTATACTATTCCGTGACAATTTGATTCCTTTTCAGATTCCCTAATGTACTCAAGTTTAACAGAATAGCTATACAAACCAGCGACTGTACATAATGTTCAAGTATTATTTCCATGGTCTGTTTAAATGTTTTGCAGCGTACAGACAATCTAAAGTCGCCTTTTCATACATATATATATATATATATATATATATATATATATATATATATATATATATATATATATATATATATATATATATATAATAATAATAATAATAATGAGGACTTTGTATAGCGCCTAATCTTTAGAAGCTCTAAGCGCTTTACAACATTAGACAACACCTATAAGATAAAAAATATATAATAATATTATTACAAAAACAAACACCATGAAATTAGAAAAACATTAAAAAATAAAAAACATGCTGAGAATATTTCAGGTAGGAAACATTATTAGGTCTTTAAGTTTGTTCTTGCAGTCGAAATAAGTGAGTTTTGCGAGCCTTCTTGAACGTGATCACTGTGTCTTTGTGTCTAAGTTGAGTGGGCAATTCATTCCGCGTTGCTGGGCCCTGGTATGCAAAAGAATGCTGTCCATATGACTTTGTTTTCATAGTGGGAATAATGAGCATACGATTGTCAGAAGAGGAGCGTAAGTATCTTGCTGATGTGTACACATGGGTGAGATCGGATAGGTATGTTGGACTAGACTAGATATTGAGATGAACCAGACATAACTGAGTTTCAATAGTCCAGTCTTGAAAGTACTAATGAACACACAAGTGTTTTAGTGGCATCAACTGACAGATATTTGCGAATTGAGCTGATTCGTCTCAGCTCAAGATATGCAGCCTTGCATATGTTCATGACATGTTGGTGCAATGTGAGAGTACTGTCCAGAGTAACACCAAGGTTTCGTACTGATTGTGTGAATTTAATGATGGTGTTGCTGATATTTATTGTTTGAGGTAAATGATGTGAATGAGAAAGCCTTTGTGTTGTGATCAGAATGGCTTCAGTTTTATCATCATTCATCCGCAGCTTGTTACATGTCATCCATGATTTCACATCAGTAATGCACCTCTCTACACCTTGGATGGTAGAATCAACTTCAGTTGGGTGGCTAGATTTGTATATTTGGGTGTCATCAGCATACAATTGGTGAGACACTGGATGATGATCTGTGACACTTGAGAGCGACTGAGTGTACAGAATCAAGAGAACAGTTCCAACAACAGACCCCTATGGAACACCACAACATATATCAACTGGGCTGGAGTGTATTCCATTTGCAGATACAATTTGTGTACTGTTGACCAAGTAGGACTTCAACCACAGTGTGTGTGTGTATATATACATACATACATATATATATATATATATATATATATATATATATATATATATATATATATATATATATATATATATATATATATAGTTAAATATTCGATCCTGTCAAACATCACCCTTGTTCTTTTGTTTATTTCCTTCCAACTATGTTATGTAAACGTGCAGTGCCGTTATTTATTCGTCTCTATTCAATCTGCTGGTAGGTCAGCTTGTGTAGTGACCGTTCCTATAATAAATTCGTGCATCTTCTTGATTAGGTCTCTTCCAAAAGTATGATCGTTGAATCTAATGGCGTCTTTACTGAATCAAAACAAGACTTTCTTACATTCAGTTTGTAGCATACGAAGAATATAAGAAAACGAACTTGAATATCGCGTGTGAAATTATAATATTATTCTTAACAGGAATTACGAAATTCGGAAAACATAATCAAAGAATCTGCAAATATTTTGCAAATTCGCGTGTTACCTGTATTCAGTTACTGATTGTATTGATAAGAGTAATTCTAGAATTGTAACTATGTGGTATACATCAACGTCTTTCATCATGAAAATACCACAAGACAGTATTTTGTGACTGACAGTGCACAATGTCCTTCCTTATAAGACACATTAGCCGACATTATACTGATCATAAATAAACCGATAATCTGCAGTCCTCTAAACACGATTTTCCATTTACGACTTTCGATTGTGGCTCACTTTTTTATGAGTGAATTAACACTCTTTTATGCGCTATGATGTAAAATTCATATTCCAGTTATTATGTACAGTGATAGAGGCCATACTACAAAGCATGATTAACTATTTCCCCAAACCACCACTCCTGCTGTTTAGTTGATTCTGTGGTATAATAGCGACTTTTATACAGAGAACATCCAGTTCCGCAGATATGTTTACAGTGCAGATTTATTTGTATATGTTGCCCTGAAGCTATAAATAACTTTGGCCAAGAAAAGTAATTTATAAGAGCACAATTCTCCTTTCAACACTCAGAGATTTATCTCCCTTTGTAACTTGCTGGTTGAATTGTGAAGTTTATGAGCAAAAATACTGGTATAGGTTTGTGTTCGCTTCAGTTACTGATTCTGTAGTCAGTCTCTGGTAGTTCCTTTTCATTTGCGAAGTAATACCACCGAGTCTGCTGGTCTAGTAATTTAAGAGAAGTTGGTAAAATTTACATTGCGGAAATTTTAATTTCTTGGACGAGCCCCATGCAAAATAAACGAAGAGAGGTACTATTTTAAGTTTCACCATGGTAAATTTCTCACAGTTTACTTACATATGATCTGATCATTGGGCGGAAATATTCAGGCGTATTGTATCTTCTTGCACGTCGATGGAACGGATATTTTGGGGGTTTTTTTCCATTGACAAACACATGTTTATCTTCACTTGGGATCTTTATTAGAATACGAGCTCCATTAATAGCACTTTTTGGAAGTTTACAATATCTGAAAAGCCCTGCATAATACAAAAATGTTCGTCATCATTTCCTGGCATTTGTTTTTATTTGGAGCTGACTATCGCAGTCCATATGCAACACAGATTACGTTACACGTCAGATTTTGCCATTTGACAACTGTCTGTATCGTAATATCAAAATGTACCATCTGACAGCTGTCTGTAGCGTAATATCAGTATTCACCATCTCACAGCTGTCTGTAGCGTCCTGTCAGTATTCACCATCTGACAGATGTCTGTAGCGTAATGTCAGTATTCACCATCTGACAGCTGCCTGTAGCGTAATGTTTGTATTGACCATCTGACATTATGAAAAGTATGTCTCTAGTACCTAAGTACTCCCAGAAAATCATTTCAATTTGTATGTCCAGCGATTAATGGTGTATCACGTTTGTTAATATTCTGATCGTTTAAGTTGTCTTATATGTAAGTGTTGTACATACAGGTAATATATTTAATACGTAATAATGGCCTAACGTCTTCTTCTCTGTTTGTTTCTATCTCGTGTCATAGGCATATCAGTGTTTCATGTTTTTATTTTCATTTTATGTCTTACCTATCTTTACAGGCTAAGCCGAAGCGGTTGAGACTTATTTGTGCACATTTTGTTATATTGTATGTACTATTCTTATGCGTGTGTTTCACTTTAAAATGTATGTGTTTTATGGATCCTTTGAAAAACAAATTTTGCACAATTGAGAAAGCATTCGAATTAAAATCCCAAGAAGGGTCAAACCTTAAAACTCTGATTGCAAATTATTTTTACATTGTGTACCGTCAATGGTTGTGGTGGTTGCTGTTGTCCATGTTGTTCCTGTTCATGCGTTGTCTGCATATACGAATCTGCATATATGACCATGGTCACCATACAAATGTAGATCTTCGGATTTTAAAATAACAGTGGTTTATTTAGACTGGTACACACATGCCTTTTAATTCTGGTAAAGACTTAGTATTAATTAGCATAGATAACTTAGTTCCACATAATTAACCAATCAAAATTCACATGGAACCATATGTAGTCCAGTTCTTTAGCCCAACAGACCAGTTATGAACTTCGACCTTTAAGTTTCGCTCACTACTTGCGAGAGAGAGAGAGAGAGAGAGAGAGAGAGAGAGATTTTCGGCTTCAATCTGCGAACATTTATAAAATAATGAGCCGTGGGTATTTAATGGTATTGTTATATTATTATCGTATTTGATATCGTTTATCTGGGGAAACCAAAGATTGATTATGCGAGTTGTGAAATCTTTCTATCATGCCTTTGCAACTTTGGGAATCACGGTAAATTCCAGATGCTGTCCTTAGGGACCACGTCGAATCGATTGCAAATCCCTGAAATAAGACATTAGCAACAGCGTGGTGTATAGATGATATTTTCACGAACTGCGGAATATTTTTTAGTTTAACACGGCATTGCCCAAATGTTTGTAATCTTTTACTGGCCTGCTCTTTTAAGTTCAATCTAAGTTTATATTATTTTCCCTCTGACTTTGATTGTACTGATAGTGAGGTGGAATTATTAAATGTTTCATTCCAAGTCGGCTCGTAAGCGATTATATCGGTCAAGACCCTCCCTTCAAATCACCACAAGCACACAAATTACGTCCAATTTAAGTGCACGAAATGTCTTTGTGAAGGATTACATTGCAAAGGATTAAAGTCGCTATTTTTAGATTGACTGAAAATGAAAATAACTTTAAATTTGTGCAGATTCTACTTACAATGCGGGAACATATAAATCAAAAAGGACTCACAAACGTACTAATTAATTACAGCATTAAGTAAGTCCACCATTAGTGGACTACCAAGTTATTTATATTAGAGCTAGAAGCAAGTCCACCATGGTGCACTTTTAAGTTATTTACATGATTACAGGAAGTAATTCACGATAGTAGACTATCAAGTTATTTACATGATAGCAGGAAGTAATTCACGATAGTAGACTATCAAGTTATTTACATGATAGCAGGAAGTAATTCACGATAGTAGACTATCAAGTTATTTACATGATAGCAGGAAGTAATTCACGATAGTAGACCTATCAAGTTATTTACATGATTACAGGAAGTAATTCACGATAGTAGACTATCAAGTTATTTACATGATAGCAGGAAGTAATTCACGATAGTAGACCTATCAAGTTATTTACATGATAGCAGGAAGTAATTCACGATAGTAGACCTATCAAGTTATTTACATGATAGCAGGAAGTAATTCACGATAGTAGACCTATCAAGTTATTTACATGATTACAGGAAGTAATTCACGATAGTAGACTATCAAGTTATTTACATGATAGCAGGAAGTAATTCACGATAGTAGACATATCAAGATGTTTAAATGATAGCAGGAAGTAATTCACGATGGTAGACCTATCAAGTTGTTTACATGATAGCAGGAAGTAATTCACGATAGTAGACCTATCAAGTTGTTTACATGATAGCAAGAAGTAATTCACGACAGTAGACCTATCAAGTTGTTTACATGATAGCAGGAAGTAATTCACGATAGTAGACCTATCATGTTATTTACATGATAGCAGGAAGCAAGTCCAAGATAATAGACCTATCAAGTTGTTTACATGACAGCAGGAAGCAAGTCCACGATAGCAAACCTATCAAGTTATTTACATGCTAGCAGGAAGCAAGTCCAAGATAATAGACCTATCAAGTTGTTTACATGATAGCAGGCAGCAAGTCCACGATAGTAGACCTATCAAGTTGTATGCATGATAGCAGGAAGTAATTCACGATAGTAGACATATCAAGATGTTTACATGATAGCAGGAAGCAAGTCCACGATAGTAGACCTATCAAGTTATTTACATGATAGCAGGAAGCAAGTCCAAGATAGTAGACCTATCAAGTTATTTACATGATAGCAGGAAGCAAGTCCACGATAGTAGACCTATCAAGTTATTTACATGCTAGCAGGAAGCAAGTCCAAGATAGTAGACCTATCAAGTTATTTACATGATAGCAGGAAGCAAGTCCACGATAGTAGACCTATCAAGTTATTTACATGCTAGCATGAGGCAAGTCCACGATAGTAGACCTATCAAGTTACTTACAAGATAGCAGGAAGCAAGTCCAAGATAGTAGACCTATCAAGTTGTTTACATGATAGCAGGAAACAAGTCCACGATAGTAGACCTATCAAGTTGTATGCATGATAGCAGGAAGTAATTCACGATAGTAGACCTATCAAGTTGTTTACATGATAGCAGGAAGCAAGTCCACGATAGTAGACCTATCAAGTTATTTACATGATAGCATGAGGCAAGTCCACGATATTAGACCTATCAAGTTGTTTACATGATAGCAGGAAGTTATTCACGATAGTAGACCTATCAAGTTGTTTACATGATAGCATGAGGCAAGTCCACGATAGTAGACCTATCAAGTTGTATGCATGATAGCAGGAAGTAATTCACGATAGTAGACCTATCAAGTTGTTTACATGATAGCAGGAAGCAAGTCCACGATAGTAGACCTATCAAGTTATTTACATGATAGCATGAGGCAAGTCCACGATAGTAGACCTATCAAGTTACTTACAAGATAGCAGGAAGCAAGTCCAAGATAGTAGACCTATCAAGTTGTTTACATGATAGCAGGAAACAAGTCCACGATAGTAGACCTATCAAGTTGTATGCATGATAGCAGGAAGTAATTCACGATAGTAGACCTATCAAGTTGTTTACATGATAGCAGGAAGCAAGTCCACGATAGTAGACCTATCAAGTTATTTACATGATAGCATGAGGCAAGTCCACGATAGTAGACCTATCAAGTTACTTACAAGATAGCAGGAAGCAAGTCCAAGATAGTAGACCTATCAAGTTGTTTACATGATAGCAGGAAACAAGTCCACGATAGCAGACCTATCAAGTTGTTTACATGATAGCAGGAAGCAAGTCCACGATAGTAGACCTATCAAGTTGTTTACATGACAGCAGGAAGCAAGTTCACGATAGTAGACTGTCAACATAAATGCACTAAAGAGAATGACTGAGAAATATAATAAAATCGTAAAATGGAGATTGCATGCGGAATCAGGGAAAGGAAGTGATGTCCTCTGCAACAGAAAACAAAACCACAATCGAACTCGCAAAGGTCTCTGTCTTACGCTTAATGGCGCAAGTGTACTATGGGATTTCAAATTTGCTTTTCTTTTGTTCCCATTCTAGTTGGTTTTGCTCATGCGATAGTGTTCTGCAACAAGGAGCCAGAAACCCACAGTGCATACCTGGCATCTACATGATGTAACAGAGATGGAGCCACATTCACAGCCGATTCAAGAAAAGTGGCTTCGCCATCTGTCGGCGAGCACGTGCAGTGGTGATAATGTTCAGATTATAGAGAGTATTTTCATGACACCGCAGAAGGAAAACAAACATAGTAAGAATCTTTCAACTGCGCTTCCTTTTCACTACCTCTTACCTATATATATAATCATCTGAACGTTTTGAAAGAAACGAAGGCGCTTGGTGATAAGGGATAGCTGAAAGTCGGCCTACAAACTCTTCCGTCAGTTTAGGATAGTGTTGACAGACATTGAATCAACATACGTCTCTCTCTCTCTCTCTCTCTCTCTCTCTCTCTCACACACACACACACACACACACACACACTTACCTGTATACTTGTACAACAAAGAGACTGGCTGGAAACTGTTGAACAAGGCTACTTAAGAAGAAGAATTGGAAGAGATTAAATAACAGCCGTTTCGTTTATATTTTTTTAGGACGATGCAGGATTCTTTTAAATGATCGTGATTTATATTGACAGGCATCACTGACTATACTATTATTACTTAAGTTGTTTTCGAGTAAATACAAAGTTGTATTTGTTTTGTTTGTTAGGTTTTGTCCTTTAACTTTTTTTTTTCTTCCAGAAAATAACACAGGTCCAAACATCATAAAAGCAAACAAGAAAGACTAAAGGATAGAATGAATGAATGAATGAATGAATGAATGAATGAAAGTTTTTCCAAGCGTTGGAAATGGCTGTATTTCAGGCAAAATCTATTCTTGTAATATACCAATAATCGATGTCTACATGTGTATAGTGTTGTTTTACAATAAGGAGGAACCTATACAAATATCGCTCTGATAGTTGAAGGTTGTTTATAAGTGTGTCCAAGAATTTATCATCACTTGATATAACGTGCCTGAAAATGATTAGGATGTTAAATAACCCCCCTTTAGCTACTCTCTCGTACAGAATGTTCACACAACTGTCAATTCATTTCAGGAATTGTGCGCGAGCGATGTTATGCCGATAAAAAGAGTAAGAGAAAAATATTTTAGTTTATGTAATAGAGGGATCTAGAAGCAGGGACGAAATTTAAGTTTGAAAAGTCTCAGAATGGAATGGACACGTTCATAACTTTTTTGTTATTATTATCTCTGGAAATATTAGCAATGTTCAGGTTGGTCGCCAGACTTTCTGGTAAAGTGACGATATAGCTTGTAGAATATGTATGTGATGTGTCATAGATAAGACCTAAGATTTCCTGTGTTAATCTCAATCCATTTTAACATCTTGAATCTCTTGTGTTTATCTCAAGCCACTTTAACATCTAGAATCTAGTGGGTTAATTTCAAGTCACATTAATACCTCCAGTCTCATTTGTTAATCTCAAACCACTTTAACACTTTCGATCTGTTGTGTTAAACACATGTCAGATTAACACATCGAATCTCTTGTCTTAATCTCAAGCCAATTTTCCATCACCATCAGCTAATGGGGAACTTTTAATATAAACTCATTGTTAAAGAACAGTATCAAATGTCTCCACTTGCTCTGTGTTCTGAAATAATTGCAGGTATTTTCGATCCAAAAGTACTGGAATGGTGCCTTATTAGTCAATCTTAGGTCTTTTCAGCGCTATAATGGTACATTGGCAATGTTTTAATTCTTACTGGCTGAATCAGCTTCATCGAAAATTGTCCTATGGTAATACAATGACAAGATCAACCTGCTTTAAATAGATCTAGAGTGCCGTTAAGTTTGCTGGTACTGGTTGCAGTATGCCGGCGATAATTATATATGTTTGCTAAGACAGACAAGAAATATAACCTTTTAAATACATCTCTCTTAGTTTTAACAAGATTATTGTGGATATCTTTTCCTCGGAGTTTGACCTTTCATAGTTTTATCATGAATAAAAAGAGTAAAAGTTGACGCACAAAATGTTTGATTAGTCGACTTTCTTTTTGGCAGTAAGGATCCTTGACATACCTATTACAAGTAGATGTTGATTTTAATCAGGTTGTACTTCTATATTCTCTGATTCCAGGTATATACAAGGCTCATATAATTCATTTCTCTCTTGCTTGATTCCACGATAAAGGTATGCGAATATAGACTTCGCGGTCTCATCATACTTGCTGTATGCCTTCGTCAGGTCATGTTATTAGATATGGAATATCAAACACCACTAACAAGATCTGCAGATACGCTCCAGGCTGTGTAATCTGTTTCCCTTGCATGAAACCCCTATCCAATATACTCATTGTGCCGAATCTATTATACCGACCTATGTGTTTATCAGAACGTTTGATCAGAACTCGAAGATGATTCTGCTAGCTTTCGTCAAGAGATATAAATAGTAAGGTTTTATCTTGTTCCAAGAAGTTAATGTGAAGAATTCCAGATGCTTTGCTGAAAATGTTGCTGGCTAATCCGCAACCGGACAGAAATTTGATTAAGCCATCAGACGCCAGAACACTGACGAATTGGCACATCCGATATTGACATTGTCTAAATCGGCCTATAAGATTATTGAGAAAAGCTGGGCATTTGAATTTAAATTCTATTTGAGATAGAAAACAGTGCTGTGTAACAACAAAAGCTTCCAATAAAAAATAATAATCAGTACGCATTTTATGCTGCTGCTTGTTTTATATCGACGTTATATTACATTTTATTTCATTGTTTACTTCACCACAATTTATTACATTTATTACATCAGCAGTACTTTAATCTCAGACCCCTCCCCCAGTCACAATTTGAAGATAACGCTATCAATCTTCAAGAAAATACATTACGCTTTTATTGCGTTCGTAGGAATGACGTGATGAGCTCCACATGGCGTGCTGAAAACGTGATTATTAACCAATCTTTTATCGAAACCCTCCCTTGGGTCGTTAATTATCCCGTGTTTTACAAACACATGTCTAAGTAAATTGACATTCGCTATGAAAACTGCGATATACATTTAGCGTCAGCAGTTTCATAAGCTTAGATGAATTTATTTAATGTAATTTTGCCATGAAGGAATTAAGATCGCGTGGGATCGACTGGGGGTGTATTGCACATACAACATATCTTATGCAGTTCATACTTGTGCATGCCCCTCGAGAGATGGTTACACTGATTTGTAAATCAGATACCTCGGCATCAATTGTTAGCTCATGTGTTTTTGAAATCTTCTGTTGCTGCTTGTATGTAATGCTTACACCGTAGCAATCTGAATGAAATTCAGAAATTCGGAGTGAAAATCTCTGCCATTCCAACAAATTCACATTTTTCTTTCCTCTTAGCATTCCTAGTTCCTGCAGTAGTGTACATTGTTGTTGTTGTTGTTGTTGTTGTATGTATTAGATTGGCCTGCATGTATTAGTACTGCCGTAAGACATTATTAGTGTGTGATATTTGACTCCGCGTTGCATTCCCATATTACAAGTAAGTCAGAAATGAAACACTGGTGTGTTAAAGCTTTTCACGTAACTGAATGCAGTAAGATTCACCGTATAAACGCCTTAGAAGATTTATACGGTACAGCTAGAATGCGCTAACTTAACGTTAAAATGACATGCGACAGTTTTTAATCCTTGGTCATTATCGTTAGATCGTAAGTTGGATTTTCGGTATCTTTGTACGGAAGATGTATATAGGAATCTTTACGGAAAGTCTTTTCAATGTATATAAAAAAATATACTTCATGACTAAGACAAAACCCGTGATCGAACGATTTATTCACTCCTAAAAAGTAAGTTTTATCATTTTAATCAGTCTGCAATCAATAGATTATTAACAGTAATAAACGTTTTATTGCACGTCAAACGAGAATTTTTACTCATAAAATGGAATAATAAAAGTAGATTTTATAGTATTCTTACAAGTCTATCGGGAAAATCATTTAAATTTAATTTATCACCGTACGGGCGATATTTTTTTATATGAAAAAAGAACAGCATGTGTGTGTGTGTGTGTGTGTGTGTGTGTGTGTGTGTGTTTAGGATTTTGAACGTAGTTTTCACAATTTTTCAGTCATATCGCTACGATGTCTGCAGTGTGGCACTTTATAGTGATGTCTAGCACTGGGGCATCATGCCGCAGACATGTAGCATGATGTCCCACCCAGTCACATTATTCTGACACCTGGCCGACCAGACCTAACACTAACATCTTAATGCTGAGCGCCTAGCGAGGCAGCTGTTAGTATTATTTTTGCAAGTCTTTCGTATGACTCGGCCTGAGCGGTCTAAAAAAAAAAAGGAACAGCGCTTTATCTGATTTTATTTCTTTTATCTTAAAACAAGGACACTAAATTGAAATATATTTCTCGCTATAAAGTTTTAGGTATCTAATGAGTAATTTGATTTTTTTAAAATTGTTTTTAATTCTAGTCATTATGACTGCAGGAAAATACACTTAAAATTCATTGTTATTGGATTGTGGTGGGTGGATGATATCGATGTCTAGAGGATAATCGACCTCAGTGTTATAGAGCAGAGATATAAAATAGGACATCACGAGTACCCGTATATATAATGTAATAATGTAATCAATTAGTTAAATTAAATAAAATTGTACAAGACACTTGAAGGATACGATTCTATTAGAAAAAAATTACCTAAAGTAATTTAAAAAATGCAGTTTGCAGTTCCATTTACACAGGTATGACAATTTTCATCATAAAATGAGTGAGCGTTTTGAACTCAAATATCCAGCATGCCTGGATAACACGATGACGGCATGCGGGTCATTTCAGATTCAACACCGGTAGAAAGTGGGGTGGACGTATACTTCTGGCTTCTTACGTGATGCTGCCTGCAGTGACTCTCTCTCTCTCTCTCGCCCAGCCTATTACTGGTCCTTAATTGCAAGATTGGTTGTCTCCTGGCGGAGTCATTTTTAAATGAGATAAATATGCAACGTCCTGGATAGAACACCATCTTCTCTCTCGTTACGTTACATATCGTCATATCGTAATTCAAACATACATTAACTAATAATAGTGTTTCTGATCGCAGCCTGGCATTCCATACCATATAAATTATAGCTCAGTTCCTTCCATAAGTAAATTATATTGTAGGAGGATTAATAGGTTTCTCTAACATAACTATTTAGCATCACTAATTGTTATACAGTATAGTCTGGGCTCACTTCACGAACAATTGAGCTCTGCCATCTGAACTATTAATCACTATCTGGACTAAGTCGTACAAATTGACACATACAGTCGACCATAAAACTGTTGCTTCAATGCCAATACAGTCGATTCTCGGTTAAAAGAATTTACATCTTAACTATACACATGAATGAATGAAATTCACTTCTTGTCTTAACGACATTATTTGCTAACTAACCTAATAATAAATAATTCATAGCATGCATGATTCGCGTGACATATAAACAAATCAATTAAAAGAATTATCTCAAGACTCCTATCAAGGAAATAATGTACGAAATTCTTAAAATATATGAGTCATATAACATCTAAGACCAATAAATTCAACAAATATCTTAATACAAATAAATTCAAGCAAATGTCTTCAGACTCATATCAAAGAGCAGTTGTATGAAGCTAAGACAAATAAATTAAGAAGAATTATCTTCAGACCCCAATCAAAGAATATTTGTATTAGACTAAGATAAGGCACGTTGCTTTCGTTTCCAAAACACGTCATTTGGACCTTTTTGCTAGAATGACTCTTGCTACAATTTTCCTCGTAGTCACGATCTCAAATAGACTGACTAATTTTATGGCAGCAGACATTTATAAACCACGAACCTTCTCATGGAAACACACCCCTAATTGTAAACTAAGCCAATCAGGATTTTAGGTTTATTTAACCGCCACAACTAGCACACGAAGATCGAGGTTATCATATCCTTTTCCGCGATCCTTAATAAGCCAATCTGTGCAAAATTCAACTTATGACAAATATTTTAGCATGTACAGACGCTGTTTCTGCAACATGTCGACCTTTTGCATTCAAAATTTCACTCGTTAACTTGCTATAGCTGATGGTCAGACGGACTTCGTTAAATATTAATCATATCCGCAAAAGAAAAATTAGTGTAAAATCCTTACACTGGTCTTTCGAATAATTCCATGTAAAACGCTTTCATCAACTTAAAATGGCTATATGTCAAATAGGCATCCGAAACGTTCGCTCAGTTATGTGTTATCATGACAGCTACAACATTCACACTGTTACATTCGTTTTCGCTAATTTATTAAAGTTTTCAACATATTCCATATTTTGGTTACCTATTAATAAAACACCTTCTATGGTTGCACCCTCCACCCCTTTGTCAAGAATTGGTTATAAGAGGAGGGCAAGGAAGGAGACAATTGTTTCTTCCATTAACACCTTAATGACAGCATTATTTTTAAATTCACACTGTTACATTCGTTTTCGCTAATTTGTGGACGTTTTCAAAATATTTCATATTCTGATTACCTATTAATAAAATACCTTTTATGGTTTCACCCTCCACTCCTTTCTCAAGAATCGGTTACAGGAGGAGTGCAGGGAAGGAGACAATTGTTTCTTCCGTTAACTCCTTAATGACATTATTATTATTTTCATTTTTTATTTATTTGAATTATTTTCTCATTTATATTTTTTATTTCATTTTTTAAATTGTTTTTGTTTCAGAAGAAGTTTTCCTTTAGTCTTGATGCCGGTTATTTAATGCCAGCGACTGAGGTTTCTAAAAAAGCAAATTATGGTCGAACAACAATGACTGAGAAATCCAAAAGTTCACCTTTAAGTCTAAATTGCACTATACCTTACATGTCAAGTCAAGTTACTCTTCCTAATGGTAGACGGTACAACCAATGAATGTTGACACAGACTGGACATATATACCTGGCTTCCTCAGGAAGATTGTCTGGTGATTCGGCAGATGAGCAGATATACATATGCCCCGACTGCGACGGCTACTGCCAATATATGTGTGGACAATACAGAGCATCAGGTGCAGTAGGAACTGTTGATCATCCAGTTCATTGGACTTTTCTACATACGTCTTGACATTGTGATGCTACTGAATTCAGACAAGCCTGGACGAGAGAGTGTGAGCTACCCTAACTTAAATCCAACTCAAGCGCAAGGCATGACACCATTCCCCCTCCCCATCAGATGCCTTCAAGTTCCGTGGCTATGAGCAGGCGGGAAAGCAGCAGGTGTAGATACGCTTGGACCTGCACAAGGGTACACTGGAATTTTCAGTCATCAGGCGGTTTGTGCCCATCTGTTGGCCACAGCATTGTAAGACCTTTTTATATACAGGTGTGTTTAGAGTATTGAGCATTATATATGACAATATATGACAATGATTGACAGCAGTCTTTTTAACTGTGATTTTCTTCATGCGTCAGATCCAAAATGCATGATATCTTGAATGATGACCATATCGTGGAAATTCCTATACAAATCGGAAGTCAACAGTCGGGATGAGAACTCATTTTCCATAGAACATAAAGCTATGCATGATTTGCAACAACGGCCAAAGTCATTTTTATAACGTACCAATTTCTTGGGCCTTATGTGCTGAGAAATTGTATTGTGGCATATAGGGATATCGTAGTACTGCTTTCTTTCACTTCAGTTATATTTTCAAAACCAAAGCTGCAATCCTTAACCGACAAGGACTTGATTAGCGTATTCTCTTGCAATATCGCACACTTATTAACTCGGTGTTATTAAACATATTATGACTAACATGAAACATATTAATGTCATCCGCAATTCACGAGATCTAATTGACTAAACATTGTTGAATCTTGATACTGTTGAAACTTGTTAAAGGTTTGTCTAATATGTCTTTATGTCATTGACTATGAGATCCCATACTCAATCCTAGGAGGTGAATCATTACGTCACAGAGCCACAGTTCCCGTGTGTCTACCACGCATAAATGCGTACTTTTATTTCACGAATGAGTTCCGTGCCTTTTACATAAGGGGTTGAGTTATGGGGAGTAGTGATACAGGTATGACCTTGCTTTCTTTAGGTCGGACACGGGTTTGATTTCCATTAAGGAACAATAAATACTCTTCCTCGTTATTCGGAGCCAGGGTTTCATACTGGCTGGGAACTAATGGTAACTCTCAAACCCGTTTGCATTGATTTCATTCTTTATACTTTTTATATACTCGTGTATCCAAATTTGGTGTACAATTATAAACGTATTCTTCTCGATTAAGTACATATTTGTCAATTTATGAATACAATTTCATGTATATACGATGCTTTTATAAAGAGCAGCCCAGTGAGTATATACAGCTCAGTGTCAAATTTCGCTTGCCTAGCCGTAACTTCTCGTACACCTCAAGTCCTTAGCTTTGATTTATTCCATTTTTCATTTTGGTTTGCCAAATGTGTTATTAATGTAGCATTCTTACGAAATGGATAGTCCAGATGATAAGCATTTCTGGGAATCAACGAAACCTTGAAATCTCTTGCTCAGCATCGTGACGTAATAATAAGCAAAATCCAATGAAGTCACTTGCTAAATTATAAGCTTCATTTCAGATCAGTACATTTCTTTTAACATAGTTACGATTACATTGAATTGACAAAATACGCCATTATTGTCTAAGTTATTGCTAATATTTTGAAAGTTTTTAACACGTTATATGTATATTCTGACTCAGTACATTCCGAGTTTTAATTCAAGTGGTGATTTCTTTGAGAGGCCTTTGATCTGATGGAAAGACACAGAGGCAATTCACGTTTATGGTGAGTTAAGCGTTTTTTAAATAGTCTGACCTGTTAAATTCTATGTCTTTAGACAGTGTGGCTTGGGGCAACGGGCTCGAAGTGAAATGCTGTATAATGACATGCGTTTAACATGAGAAGGCGTTCTACTTTAGAGGTAAATCTGAAGGGTTGAACTTTGTCGACAGGGAAAATGGGGAGTTTGTCTTGACTCTAACTGAAACGAAGTGCTGTTTTGTGTTTTGTTTATAACAAAGCTAACTTCTTTATATTCTCTTATATGATCCCCCATGTGTTATGTAATATCCCCATCAATATCCTATAAAACTTTCATCTTCATATTTTTTTGCATAGCAATACCCATATATATATATACTATCCAACACCTAGTTGTCTATTATTCAGCACACGAATATCTACTAGCCACTATTCAGCACTACTGCTACTACTACTACTACTAGCGCCAGAAAACGCAAAACTCTTCTTAATTTGGTTTAGGTTAATGTAACTTGTTGTTTGAGATCTTAGTTCATACATATGTACAGCTTTAACAAATTTTTAGTTACATTTAAGACAACTAGTAGCCAAACAATGTAAAAATTTTAGACTAGTAAGCTTCTTTGAAACTGAGTTCTCTGCTGAAATGGAAGGTCCTTTAAGGTTTTAAAAATATTTGTTGATGGTGTATCTAAATCAGCATCAAGAATAACTCTAGATGCCCTTTTTACAATTTCATTCATCTCCCTGATTTTCGGTACTACTATTACACCAGATAAAACAACAATATTCTGGGGGGTGGGGCATGATCTATGCAATGTAGAATATCTTTGTCTGTTCTTGAGGGAGATAAGATTTTATTCTGTTCAAGAGATGTTGTTGTTGTTTGTTGTTATAGGGTTTAACACCATTTTTCAGCACAAGATAGACTATACATGGCGGCCAGTATTAATGGTGGAGGAAGAACCCGGGAAAACCCCGGAAAGAACCACCGACTCACGAGAAGCTACTGGCAAGCTTTCTCACATACCCACATTGGCCGAATCCGAGACTCGAACCCACGCAGACAGAAGTAAGATGGCAGTGATCCGTGTTCAAGAGATAAAGCAGTGAGTTAATTTTTTAATGGCCTTATAAACTTACATTTTCCAGTACCAGATCTGGTCTATCATAACGCAAAGCAGTTTTATATTTTAAGACTGTTGCACATCCATTGCTTTTATCATTACTTTGAAATTATTTATCTCGCTTTTACTCTGGTACAAGTACCTATGATCATGGCTTTTGATTTGGCTTCATCTATCTTCATACTATTGTGCTCACGCAAGTTATCTACATTTTACCAATCTTTATTTAATTTAAAATTTAAAATATTTATCAACCTTCTATAATGTCCCTTTCTTCCTATTTCTCCCATTTTAAACAAAATTACAATTCCATAATTTACTATCCAGTTACCCCATTATTAGCCTACTTATAAAGTTATAGTATCTCCCTGTTTTGTAATGCCGCTACCCTCCCCATTGCTCCTATTTAAATAAAATTATTCACACAAGGTAAGACTTAAAGGAAAAAATATAAAATAGACTTTAAATCTCTTCCAATTAAAACCAGCAACCTTATCCTCCATTTTAAACGAATTTACTTTCCTATTAATACAGGTAGGAATTAAAAGAAGAGACATTAAACAGTAAATATTTATAATTCCAGTATTAACATATCAACCCTCCCCTGCTGTCCTATTCAAAAACAATGCGACCATCCCGTGCACATGGGATAGGATGGAAAAGAAGGGACATAAAATAGAATTTGAATCCTTTCTAATTAAAACCAAATAACTTATCCCTGCACCACAATATTATAAATACCGTAAAACATACAATCTGTTGTCCTTTTTATAACTTCCTTACCATCCTATTCTAAACATGTTCTATTTTTCCATCTTTAACTTTCGATTTCTACCTTTTCAATCTGCTGATTCCATTAAAGTATAGGTCACCTGTCCGTCTACCCATTTGCTTGCTACCAAAAAAAGAAGCTAATCAGGTTCTGAAAAAAACAAGACAAACAAAATGAAATGAAAACGAGGCTCCCGCTCAACTTCTCATTCCTTCTCATGTTATCTTTGAGGTTTCAGCCTTTCTTCTGACCAGTTTTGCAAATATCTCTCGTGAAATCGTTTAGTAAACGGGGAAGAGGATTAGAGAATTCAGTTTGTCAACAGTTCTTCTTACACAGGATCTTAATCAGTTTTGTGTAGGCTGGATATGATTTCCGCTTACATGCGTAATGCAGTTTGACGCTTTTCCTTATGCCCATATTTTTTGAACATTGTTTTCAAAACAAAAAAAAATATTAGAAAATTTTATCTTTATTGACTCTTCCAGCCATCGCTTCGTATCCTTTATCCAGAATTATATTGAAATTTTGCTGGCTAAATATGTGGTTAGTGCAGATTTTCATTGAGTCTTTACGTTTTAACCACGGCCGATTTTCGGTGTAAATTTTTGGAAACATTTTCTAGAAAGGGATATATATGCATCTCTTTGTAATATTACTGCTGGACATTCACGATGCACAAAAAATAGTATGTTCATGTATTGCTTCTTTGATGTAAAGAGAGGGGAACTATATCTTGTAAGCCAGATACAAAAAAAAACATGTTCATGGGAAGGTTTCTGGAGTGCTGGAACGTAAATCTCCGTGATGAGATTCACACCAAGTTTTCTTATTGGAATTTTACGACATATCTGATTTTCACTTATTACAGGCTATCAAGTAACAGTGATAAAAACAGTATCATCATACAGCTACCAGCCTTCCATATTTTCGGAACAGCACGATAGTTTTTGAACTGAGATCGCTTCAGAAAAGTTGCACATGATGTCTTAAAAGATGATGGTGGGTGGGTTAGCTCGTTTACATTTTGGATGTCAGTATTTCCGCATTTATATCCGCTTAATCCTTAAAACACGGTCCAAGAATTTAGTACGAGAATGCCGGGTCTGCTCATGCGCGAGATTAATAAAACATTACTTGACAGAAATATGATATAGACAGTTTTTAGCATAAATTGTGTATTGTCAAGTTTAGTTTTCTAAAGTAGTGCAGCTTATAATTGTTTTATCATTTTAGAACCTACCTGACCTTGCATATGGGATGTTCGTCCATAATTAAAAGCGGTGTATGTGTTTATCTTTCAGATAAGAATATGAGCACAAAATGCGGTAATTTCGACAGCTTATCTTCACTTTAAATTTTGTAGATAAAACCGAAAAATGTATTAGCCTTTAGAGTTATTAAATGAAACTGAAGTATGTTCATGTCCTAAAGGATAAGGTGTGCAAAGTTATGAAACGTATAACATATCAAAGTTATGAAACGTATAACATATCAAAGTTATGAAACATATAACATATCATAAATGTTTATTTCTCTATCAAGTTTATGTGATGTGACTTTTGAACTAGGTATCTGTGTTTGTTTTCTCAGAGATTAATAGGAAACGCTATTTTACGGTTTGAAATATGAGTAGTAGTAGTAGTAGTAGTGTATACATTACCTTTATAAACACTTGCTATTTTGAGGTTTTAAATCTAGTAAAAAGAGAAAAGAACACTAAAATCAAATTAAAATATTACTAACCAGTCACACTGTGTGGTATTACTAACCAGTCCCATTGTGTGGTATTACTTCGTAAATGAAAATAATACTAGATAAATCAGACCAGAGAAACGGTAATAATATGCCTGCAACAAGTATACAAGTAAGTATCCAAATATCCTAATATCCTAAGCAAGATCGTCTGGTTCGAAACTCGACATATGTGTGTTATTAATATTTAATATGCATTGTTTGTCAGTTATATTTTTTCATTATATGTTATTGATAATCAAGTTCATTTTCTATTTGACCGGAATCATTGATTTTTTTTAAATTTTCTAACCAACTAACACATCGCTAAAATATGTTCTATGTGTATGGGATTAATATTAGGATCATTATCAACTGAAATGAATATATTTAATTGGGACTGGGTCTAGGTTATTGGAATTTCCTTATAAATATACCTGACCTACCTGATGTTGTCCGTATGTTATGTTATAATTTTAGTCACAGACTTCTAATTATAACAAAGATTTTATTTTGTAAAATATGGAACCTTCAGAATGAAATTTTCCATTAGGTAATAGTTTTTTTTAAAGAAAATGCCAATTGTGACCTGAGGTCAGACAGAGGGCTATATGATTTCGTTACTGGAACAATTATTTATTCGTGCCTTAAGATATGAGTAGAGTCAGTTTTATTATGCTTGTGTAAAGTAGTTCATTTGGGGTTAGAATTTTATTTATTCAAATCATTTATTCATTGGAAATATAAATTGCTCACCAAAAGTAACATTCTTGGAAATAGAAACTTTTAATTTATAGTGAAATTTCAAATAAGGATATATTCTTGGATAGTATTATAGTAATTCAACAAAAGACTGCTGGCACATCACCACTACGCGGGCCACCACGGGCACATACAAACGTCCAGCGTTGGATTAATTTGGATTTCCACTAAATTGGATTCAGAACTTTGATCCTTATGACTTGTATATGGAATTCTAGGTTGATTTGGGATTTAGTTTGCAGTACCGTAAGTTCTTTGCTTACATTTTCATTTTGTATTCTAGGGAAATAAATTATTTGTTGACATTTACAAAGCTTATTGCTTCTCCTTCTTTTCTCGTTTGTTTTAAGACCATAGATTCGTAATAAGTGAACAAAACTTCTAGAATGAAGAACTCGACATTTATGGATTTGCAGATTCATTGGATCTTTGACGCATGCTCGTGAATTCTGCTCATATAAGGATGACGTATATGTCCAAATTCATCGATGGTTATTTCCGGATTGACTTCGGTTGCGTTGTACAAAAAATTACATAGTTCTGTCTACAGATATTACATACTTCTGAAAGAGTGACAGATGTAAAGCGAGGTTGTTTGCTTTTGGAACATGGACGCTGGGGAGAATGTTGAAATATTTTATTCCAGTCCACATTTACTGGGCATACAATTTCTTTACAGCAGTTATGGCAATTGTGCATGATCTAAGCATACATTTGATCACAATGTCTGCTCCCATGTGCTAAAAATCCTGATATTTAGCAGCTAATAAAATAGGGCAAAATAATTTAGACAGACTCGGTAATGCCAGCTTCAGAAAGTGCAATGAACAAACTACGTTAATTTATATAAAAAGTATTTTAAAAAGTTATGGGCTAGTTTTTTTTTTCTTATTTTCCTTACCTTTAAAGTCCAGGAAGAAGTTTAAATAAACCAGCGGAGCTAGCAGTCTTTTGTCTTGTGCGCACCTGAAGAAAGGCTAAGATGTATACTCTGTGACCAAAAGTACACCCATCAAACAAAGTGATTTTAATAAAAGTTCTTTTAACAGTGCCTAGGTTACACCAGTTAATTTTAAATATCCAAGATAACCAGTGAGGAAAACTTGGGAAATGTGTTTTCTTTAAAAATTAAACATTATGCAAGCACGTAACAGTAAAGCGCAGCTGTCACATGATTAGTGAAGACACCGAAAGCAACTGCGTTAATAAGATGTTTATTTATAAACGCAAATTAAATATGAAAAAATCTGACACCATTATAAACAAAAGGATGTGGAAAATTATAAAGTTCCTAACATGGAACTATCAACAACAAGTAACTCAACGAGAAAACTCAAAGATGAATTTAACGAATGGAATTTTAAACAAACTGTGAATTACATCCTATCACCGATCAACAAATAAAAGTATATGATCTACACCCCAGTATAAACAAGGTCTTATTAAGCACCAAGGGTGACCAAAGCATGTGATTTATGCACTTATCAATATAATACTCATTTATTCATCAATCTATCAACTCATCAATTTATCAATTCATCAAGCGATATTGGAATATGTATGAATTTATGAATCTATCGCTCATATAACGATATTGAAATGGGAATGCATGAAATTTTGCTCAGATAGCAATAATGAAACTAACAATAACATGGAACACGTTATATATATATATATATATATATATATATATATATATATATATATATATATATATATATATATATATATATATATATATATATATATATAGCTATCTTGGCGCCCATTTGACGTCCAAGATGTATCTCCGATTACACTCGCTCTAGTCAATGGTCAAAAGAGCGTCCACACATGGTCCACCTCTCTCTATCTGTTGAAGGATCCCTCGAGAGCCCTCACATTCAACACAGACCCGATGGTCGCGAAGCCTTGGTATCTCGCATCGACAACACCAGTACACTCCTCCGAACCAACGTCACCAGACACAGCGTACACGTCACAAGAAACCACACAGAGTTCTGTGACTCCACATCACCACACCATATATAAGGCAGCTCTACGGCTGAAGATTTGCTCCCGTAAAGAGGTAAGCCTTCTGACAAGACTCGTCGGTGTGTAATTTGTTTATAGAGAATTTACTCTATTTGTATACTAGCTGTGACAGATATGCGCAGCTAGGTACTTGGGTGTTCACTGCAGGCAATTTGCACATGCAGCATGGGTTGAGTGGCGCTCAGTATTTCGAAATAACTAGAGCCGAAAAAAATAAACCACGCTCGGGTGACGTTGTACGCTGCAACGAAACCCGAGTACATTTTTGATCACATATACATATTGATATAAATCATACACAATTTCGCGACAGCAGCCTTCATTGATATTTATTTTATTGGAGTAAGTAGATGTATTGAATTACAGTGAATTCCTTTAAAAACGAGTTGGATTACATCATTGTGACACATCAAAACTATTTTCTTTACATATATTATTTATGGTAATCATGTACTAGCTAACTGATACAAATGACTAATCTTATATGCTCGAATCGTGAGCTTGAACTTCATCTAAATTGCACTAACGTTATTAAAAAATGCAAAATGTAATTGTCAGAGTAGCCATTGCCAACATCTGAAAATGCCTGAAATGAAATTTTTTCAAAAATATTTTTTTTTAAAATTTTATTTACCATTGAAGTCCAGGGGGTGAACATAACCAAGCGGACCTAGCAGTCTTTCACTAGGTACACATATGTAGCAAATCCAAGCTGTATGATCTCGAACTCAAAATAGACCCAACAGTTTTATGCCAAAATAAAGGTAAATGATAGTTCACTTATCAATAGATAAGATATGCAAATAGCCAGTGTTACCAGTGAGGGAAATCTGGGATATTCTTTTTCTTCAAAACTCAAACCCTGTGCAAACTGCAGACTGGAATGCACATTTAATTACTTGCAATGCTTGTCTTAATCATTGGAATGCACAATTAACGGAAAGAAATTATGAAAAAGTTAAATACCTGCTCTGAAATTGTTCATGGCTGTACAAATTATCGGTCATCAAAACATTTTTCATTCTTGCTTTTGATATAACAGAACGTATTGCTTTTGAATTCATAATAACAACAACAAACTATATTCTTTGCGGCAGAATCGATAATTTACAATTGATCTTATCAGTTGGATTGCAAAATATATTTCTTTATTGGAGAATCTGTCACATAATCAGACCATTCTTAGAAAGGTTTGATTGTAAAATAATTTTTCATTCATACTTGTCAATTTTGAATAACAAGGTCAATGCGTGTCTGGTCAGTTTGTATCCTCACGCATTGACGGGGCTTTTTGCTTCTCCAAACTGGAAAAATTAAGTCTTTGCTAATATGCTAATAAGATTTTTGTTCCAAAGATTTCTGACCTTCCGTGGTGTCTATTTTCTTTCTGATTGCATTTGTTTATGTTATATCAATTGTGCTCGTCAATGATTAAAAAAATTTCCACATGGTTAATGTCCTTCTAGCTGATCACCTTGTTCATCGATACTATCATTCATCGCATTGGAATCCAATTTTTCCTTGAAACGTTTGCAACAAAATAATAGCACTGTTAACTCCACCACTCACAACCAAACGAACAATTATGATGGCTGCTATTCATGAAACGTCCAGCTGTTGTTTCTCCCACAACACATGAAACTTCCTAACCTCCACCCAGTTTTAAATGATATATGCTACTTTGTATTTCTCATTAATACCTCTGTAGTGTTTGATCAAATCATTTCTGATTTCGTTAATTCTTTGACAGTCTAAAATAATACCATTACAGTCTAAAGGTGCGTCGGATATAATGGTGGAGTACTTCGTAATTTTGCTTGCTTTGGATCCAGCGAAGGAATTATTGTGTCTAGGATTGCTTAAGATAAATGCAAGGCATACAAGCACACACACGAGAGAGAGAGAGAGAGAGAGAGAGAGAGAGAGAGACAGACAGACACAGAGAGAGAGACAGAGAGAGAGAAGAAGAAGAAGAAGAAGAAATACGGCAACACTGACCTATCACTAACAGTGATTGGGAAAGGATAGGAAACAACCAGGTTATGCTGACAATTTGAGCTCAATCAGTCCCGCGATTATATAATGAAGTACGTTTTATCGGTATAACAAAATGGCTAATTGCATATCTCATACTTTTTTTTGTTTCTGTTTCTAAAGCATGTCTGATATTGGCTTTGACGAAGTCCAGAATTTGCCGTTGTATGATTTTACTTCTGTTACACCCACCAAGCCAACCAACAAATACCCAATACAGAAAGTCAACTGTCAATATAATACCAGCGTTTGTTTTCAATTTCATCATCCGTGTAGGTTTTCTTTCATTTTGTTATAGTTTAGAGTATGCTTGTTCTTTCCTTAAAACTTCAGCTTTCGCTCTTTTCTATTCTTGTGAAAATACTCATAGTACCATCAACTGAACTTTTGCGAAGAGTTTTAGAAGAGCTAAAGACTGAATCATGAAGATTACTGGGTTCCTTTTTCATGAAATCTTACACAATATTATCTAATATATCAGCTCATTAAAACTTTGTTGCCTTTTAAACGATATTGTGCAGCACTATCTGATCTATCTACCGTTTAAGACTTTATAGCATGGTAGACGATATTGTGCATATTTACCGTTTAAGACTTTATAGCATGGCAAACGATAGTGTGCTTCACTATCTGATATATTTACCGTTTAAGACTTTATAGCATGGTAGACGATATTGTGCATATTTACCGTTTAAGACTTTATAGCATGGCAAACGATATTGTGCATCACTATCTGATCTATTTACCGTTTAAGACTTTATAACATGATAGACGATATTGTGCATCACTATCTGTTCTATTTACCGTTTAAGACTTTATAGCATGGTAGACGATATTGTGCATCACTATCTGATATATTTGCCGTTTAAGACTTTATAGCATGGTAGACTATATTGTGCATATTTACCGTTTAAGACTTTATAGCATGGTAGACGATATTGTGCATCACTATCTGATATATTTACCGTTTAAGACTTTATAGCATGGTAGACGATATTGTGCATATTTACGGTTTAAGACTTTATAGCATGGTAGACGATATTGTGCATCACTATCTGATATATTTACCGTTTAAGACTTTATAGCATGGCAGACTATATTGTGCATCACTATCTGATCTATTTACCGTTTAAGACTTTATAGCATGGTAGACAATATTGTGCATCACTATCTGATCTGTTTACCGTTTAAGACTTTATAGCATGGTAGACAATATTGTGCATCACTATCTGATCTATTTACCGTTTAAGACTTTATAGCATGGTAGACGATATTGTGCATCACTATCTGATCTATTTACCGTTTAAGACTTTATAGCATGGTAGACGATATTGTGCTTCACTATCTGATATATTTACCGTTTAAGACTTTATAGCATGGTAGACGATATTGTGCATCACTATCTGATATATTTACCGTTTAAGACTTTATAGCATGATAAACGATATTGTGCATCACTATCTCATATATTTACCGTTTAAGACATTATAGCATGGTAGACTATATTGTGCATATTTACAGCTTAAGACTTTATAGCATGGTAAACGATATTGTGCATCACTATCTGATCTATTTACCGTTGAAGACTTCGCAGCATGGTAGACAATATTGTGCTTCACTATCTGATCTATTTACCGTTTAAGACTTTGTAGCATGGTAGACGATATTGTGCTTCACTATCTGATCTATTTACCGTTTAAGACTTTGTAGCATGGTAAACGATATTGTGCTTCACTATCTGATATATTTACCGTTTAAGACTTTTTAGCATGGTAAACGATATTGTGCAGCACAATCTGATCTATTTACCGTTTAAGACTTTGTAGCATGGTAGACGATATTGTGCTTCACTATCTGATCTATTTACCGTTTAAGACTTTGTAGCATGGTAAACGATATTGTGCAGCACAATCTGATCTATTTACCGTTTAAGACTTTTTAGCATGGTAGACGATATTGTGCTTCACTATCTGATATATTTACCGTTTAAGACTTTTTAGCATGTCAAGCTAATTGTGGCGAAAGGCACACATGCATGTAGAGCGAAGCAAGCAGAAAACATTATTGATCAAGCATTGCTTATGTTTTTTATTTCTTCCCTATCGTATGTTGTCCTTTTAAAATTAATATGTTTGAATGTAATCAAAGTAGCATGTTTCGTAGATAAATCCAATTTTAATGACAAAACGCCATCGATGTTTCTGAAACTATATGTATACGAGGTAATAATGTAGATTACAACTGCTTTTTCTTTGGTAAATATTTCATGTGTCTTCTTGTTTTATTGCCCATTTAATCCAACTCTTCTTCGTTAAACTGTTACCAGTTATCTCTTTGTTTGTTTCTTATTGCAATGTTATTTTCAGTTCCTGTTTGAGCTCCTCAAATATCTTAGACTGTACCTCATGTTATGTACACTTTCAGTAGGTCATCCCAAAATTCTAATTATTTTTCCATTTGTTGTAGGTCTATTTATTTAATGATACGATCGGCGCCTTAGAAACATGTTTCACAATCAATATGTGCCAACTGTACATTGATGCCGAAAACAATATTCTCTGGACACTCTGCGACTGCTTCAAATCGAAGGTGCGCCAATACAGTCTTCAACGCACAATCTTTGCCATTTAAAATCGAACCCTATGCAAAATACGAAACTGTAGAGCGCCGCCTAAATAGGATGCACCGAAAATAGAACTTTTATTTTGCGTTTCAGCGCAATACATGTCTGAAAGTGCACAAAAATCTGCTTGTTTGAACAAATGCGATATGCTTCTTCTATAGTACTTCGCTATACGTTTGTCTTTTCATTTGTCACCAATGTATTTTGATATATGTCACAGACTTTTTACCATCCTTTGGAAGATCGTTCTTTGATACCTTGTTATTGATTGGCTGATTTTGAACTTATCCAGAACCCCATTTTACTGTCACCACGGACAGCCTAGTCCGATTTCACTCTTAAAAATTGTATTTAGGTTTGGCGTCCTATCATAATACTGATTTCACTCTGAAAGTTGTATTTAGGTCTGGAATCCTGTCATAATATTATGATACTACTCTCTTAGTGCTAACCTTGCTCGTACAATTTTAGTTTCTCAAATTACTTTTTAACAGTTTGTTGAACAGTGAATCTAGTCTGTATAACATATGTTTTGTTTTTCAACATGTGCATCTAGCTGTAGATAGCAAAATACCTTACAGACTGGTTCAGCCCTGTTATTCACTATCTGCTAGATCATTGTTATTTTGCAGAGAGAATTATACTCAGCATGCCATCATAACAAAAATACGGTAACCAAGCAAAGATCACCAATCAGATTCCAGGAAAGTTAATGAATGCATTCTATCGTAATCCTTTAGATCGGAATTTCTTCTCTAGTAATTACAATCATCGTCTGAAGTTTTGAACTTGTTTGTAACCAAATTCTTGTGAATACATTTTATTATCTGTTCTTTTCGTGCCCAACAGATATCTCATGTCATGATTTGATGGCATCTTAAAAGTGTTGCAGATACAGTGCAATTGATGTATATCTATGTTATTGTTGGATGAATAAAATATGCCTTCCCTGGGTATAGGAATATTGTATTCAGCATCCTTGACCTGTGGAAATGTACTTGAAACCTCTAAAAATGATTTTTAACTAACTGCGCCATATTTGAAATATTTAAAATGCCAGTATGATAATCATCAAATGTTTATCCATCCACACTGACCTCTTGAATCTATCAACTGCAATAACGGTTTTATGTCGATGAATACGTCTCATATTTTGCAGCAGTTCGTCCAACATAGGCAAACATTCAAAAGCTTCGAGAGCTGCATCATTTACAATGTCTACACTACCGATTAGAGCAGTGTCCTAACCAACGATCCATTTGCTTGTCACGAGCAATTGATGGTCACCCCTGTAATTGACTCTAGAGGGGCTAAAACAATTTAGTTGGACCTATTGCCTTCTTGATCCCGTCGTTCGTGCTTCTGATGTTGCCTGTATCTGCTGATATCGAGATGATGTGACATAACTGCAGCCAATGGTAGCGTCTTGACTTATTTGAGAGCTGCTTCTGGCAACTCTCATTGCGTGTAAAATTTTCTTGGTTGGGGCACTCTTGCTGTTGGCAAAAGCGATATCTTTGGCTTCAGTTACTGGAATAATTTTGTTTCGGACCAATCATTGGTCTTGTTCTGCGTTTTGCCAAAACTTGTCAAGGCTGTGCTGTAGATCACATTCTTCAGCACCTTCCATTTATACTGGGCACTTGTGTCAGGGCTGCTGAAGCGAAGATTTTATTTCAGGGCGTCAGTGTACATATGTGACTTTTCTAGGTCAGCTGTGGTGCTGACATTGATGTGGGAGATTCCTTTGTGTTTCGACCGATGCAATTTCTTTATCTGACGTCTGGCCCTACTTCATACCAAGGAATGATCCGCGTCATTGATATGGTAGCTTCGAGTGATGAGGACGATGTTGAGATTGATGTGCAATGGTGATGAAGAAATCAGATTGATTTCATTGCTAGATCTGGGATGTCTCCTTGACTCATTGTGTAGAGACTTTGTATGTGTATGTGATGCGCAGGTGATAGAAGGAGCAAAGTGCAAGTAGTTTCTGCCCATTGTTGTTCACCTTCTCAGTGCCATGATATCCTAGACAAGCGGGCTATGAGCTACGGTCAGCATTTGCTCTTGCAATAAAAACCTCTAACGCCTACAGGTGTTCATGTTTCGGGATTCCGTTGGTGGTGGCCTTGAGATCGTCATAAATTTGCTCCTTTATTTCGGAGGACGAGTAAAGTGTTTGGACATACACGCTCACACAACTTATGGGGCACTCAAAAGTTATTAGACGAGTTATCAAGACTCGTTCTGTCTCTGTCTGTCTATCTGTGTATATCTGTATGTATCTCTCTCTGAACCTCTTGAGTGTGGGTCCATTATTTTATGGTCATAGTTTACACAGAGGTTTACACAGTATTCTCTCCTTTCGTCATGGGGAGGGAGTGTCAGAAGAAAGTGTTGTCTTTTTCTCTAGATGATTCAGTCAATGCGAGGTATGTTTGAGGGGGAGGTTCGCAATGTAAACTTTTTGACGTTTCTGCTCAATATTAGCCTAAGCAGTTTTACAAGCGTCATTGATCTGTTGAATGTCTTTGGGCAGGCCAGTTGTCATGGTTCTGCCATTTCAGCATCCAATTTTTAAGGGTGGTTTCTTATTTATATTCGTCCTTGCCTTGCCTGGTGCAATAACTTACGTCCCCTTATCAGGTATTGACTCTAAACTCCAAGTACCCATTGAGGTAGGGGACTATGGCGGGCAACACTTTATTGTCTGCAGACTGTCCATCTTTTTGGCAGCCGATAACTGTCCATTGACATGCGATGATCTCTCCCAGCTTCAGAGGCATCCTCTTGCTACCATACACTACGTCAAACAAGCTAGGACGTACAACTGATGACTGCTGCCTCCCGTGTTGTGTCGACGCTGCGAAGCCCCTTTGCAAGAAGAATTGAATATGGAGGCCCTGAGCTGCCCAAGCATCAGCCCAACCCACCCCTCTCTGCATCACTGGTAGAGTCCAAAGGAAAAGGGGAACCAATACAGTTTGGAATCAGTTCAGCTGTGGGAGTTGCCTGCGAGATGTCCAAACTGACATCAGACAGCCTTCGGGGTTCGACTTGTACGTGCTTACTCCCTTAGTCTTCATCTCTCCCGAGGTAACCCACAAAGCAGTGGGGATGCTGATCTTTAGCTATATGTGGAAAACCAAAGTTGTCTTCTTCCGCCGACGTATTCTTTGGAAAAGCATCTTCTTCTCCCACCTATTCTGCCGTTGAGACATTGTTGTTTTTGAAGATCCACATATCATATGTAAACATATCAACCCCCACCCACACTACGTTTTACCCGCCAGTTGACATGGATTTGGATGGTGGTGTGGCCAACACAAGCATCTACTTGGAACCAACAGTGAATGATGAATATTGAGTGAGGATCAGTGTTTCCTTCCACACAGGAGTGCAGTTGTTAGAAAGCCAATGGTACTGCGTCTTCACGTCTAAATATCGTGCCTAATATTTAAACATTTTTGTGGTAAATTTAATAAGAGAGCGATTTTTTAAAATATTTTTTTACTGAGAAATTCTTGATTTTTGTTTAACATGTTTTCAGTTTAGGCGCTTCAATTTTATCATTTTGTCGAATGATCGAATAAATATATTTTACGTGTTATTCCCAGGCTTGCTTCAACCAGAGTAATGTATATTATTATATGACGTATTGTTCTGTTTTAAGCATCTTGCTATCCAGCCATCTTGCTATCCAACCATCATTCTATCCAACCTGCTTCCCTCCCAACACTATTGTTATCTAACCATCTTCATATTAAACCATTTTACTATGCAACCATCTTGCTATCCATTAACCTTGCTATCCAACCACCTTGCTATGCAACCAGCTTGCGATCCAACCAGCTTCCTATCTATCCATTTTTCTAGTCAACCATCTTGTTACACAAATACCTTGTTATCCAGTCACCTTGCCATCCAATTACATTGCTATCCAACCACCTTGCGATCCAACCATCTTCCTATCTAACCATTTTGCTAGTCAACGATCTTGCTACACAACTACCTTGTTATCCAGTCACCTTGCTATCCAACCACTTTACTATCCAGTTTAGTGCTACTCATCTAGATGGTATCATCATTAAATGTTATTTATAAATCTAGATTTGTTTTCAGAAATTTGTGATTGTGTTTTAATTGATGTCTTGAAATAACACTGTTATCCTCTTAGTTTTCGTTTTTGGCACAACTTGCTTTGACCACGCTTTTATCTGGAAACAGACATGTATTTATCTAGATACAGATTCTTTCGCTTTCGTGTCAAACTTGTGAAATATTCATATCATCTCTACAGAATATAGTTTTGTACCGTTATTTCCGATTTGTAAAAACTTTCTGTTTGTTATTGTGAGTTTGATTAACTTCGCTAATTGTTTTCATACCCTGCCTGGTCTAGAAAGACGTGTGCTTTAAGTGTGTTCAGGAGCTTGTAGCCCAAACCAGCTTCGAGTTTGGCACGCAGGAACATGAAGTTTTCTGTTTAGACTTAAATTGCTAATAAAAACAAGTTCCGCGAATCAGTAGTAAAAAGAGCCGTCGGACATGAATTTTAAAAGAAAGGAATGGGTTGTATATTTTTTAGATGCCAAGATTAGCAGTGAAAAAATCTCTCTCTCTCTCTCTCTCTCTCTCTCTCTCTCTCTCTCTCTCTTCATATGCACACAAATGTATGTATGTATGTATGTATGTATGTATGTATGTATGTATGTATGTATGTAAAGAGAGAGAGAGACAGACAAACAGACAGATATAGAGAGAGACAGACAAATAGATAGATAGATAGATAGATAGATAGATAGATAGATAGATATTGTTGACAACTCAGAATGTACTGGAAACGAACCTTTTACCCTTATCCGTGACCTCATATTGCATCTTAGGTTTTAATATAAGGGAGATGTGAACATCAATTCTTTGTACCTATTTTAATATAAGGGAGATGTGAACATCAATTCTTTGTACCTATTTTAATATAAGGGAGACGTGGACATCAATTCTTTGTACCTATTTTAACATCCAAAGTGGAATAGGTCTTTAGTTGTGTTCAGTTTTAATTTGGTATGATTTTTTAACAATTATTCACTGGATTTACAATGTTCTCATTACTTGCGAACTATATCACTACTTGGGATTAATGTGAATTCATTTAGAGAAATTTTGGATTATATAATTCTTTTCCATGCTAGTTCATTCGGAACAGAACGTTTGTACTTGTGATAGAACTTTTATGACTATTTGGGAATTTATTCATAATACTATAATTTTTTTTAACATTTTCAGTTTTTATTCTAAGGAAATAAATTATTTGTTGAAGTTTACAAACTTTCCAACTGGAAAATATTTGCAAAAGCGCAATTTTCTAATGTGGCATCTTCAAAATAAGGAAAAGAACAGAAGCAATATACTCCACCACACCCCACCCCAATTCCAGCACAAGAAATAGAAGTTGAAGAGTATTTCGCATGATAGAGAATAACCTGCAACCAGAAACAGTAGACAAAACGGTTTTCTGTTATGCCAATCAAAGCTGGATTGGGTGCCAAACATTTAAGTCGTGGTTGTTTTTTAACATAGTTTTTGGCAATCGTATTAGTGTAAATGTTTATTAAGTTATGTGTTTTGTCTGTGCAAACATCTGTGTGTGATTTTATATCGGTATTGACAGGCCGTCTGTCAAGACAGGGCTATTTATGTGTTATTTCATGACTAGGCTGTCCCCTGCATCACTAAATGCCTAAAAGTTGTTGGATGTCTCATGATTGTTGCTTTGTGTGTGAGGAAAACATAAAAACACAATGCAGTTTCTAAAAATATGGAAGTTCGCCATATGCTCGTTCCTTCCGTAAACAATCTTATTTTTCCTTTGTGGGGTAATGTTGGGTGTCTTCAACATATAAATGTACTCTGCAAATCTCTTTAAAAGATTAAATGCATTCATTAATGTTGAATCTAACATCTGATATGTATATTTGCCTCCTTTCACCATCTATAGCTATAAAATTATTAGAACAATACCAGTATTATTTGACGAAAGATTATATATCATTTTGTTTGAATGAGACGTAAGAACTACAAACTATGGCCGTACTATACCTACTGGGCGATTTTCAAACAAATAGTACGGATTCTGTTTCAGATGAGGCAGCAAAGACTATGTATGGGGGGGAGGGGAGAGAGAGAGATTCGCAATCTTTAAAAGAGAGAACAGGAAGGCTTAAACGGTAATCTACAGTGCTGTCATTCTTGAAATGCCAAAGAAAAATATAATAATTATTATTTTTCCTCGCAACCGTTTCGAAGAGCTACCGACGTTTTATGATTTGTGAATGCTTCAAAAACAACAGAAATTCTGTAGTAATGCATGATTCAGTAATGCTGTTTTACAAAAATGCAATTTTACAATAATGCTATATTTATTTTAAAAAATGCGCGTTCGTTATAAGCTTCATTACAATATTTCTGCCAGAAAAAGGGGAAGAACAAATGAGTTCCGTACAGTTAGTTGGGTGATGGCCAATCTCTGCAGCAAACTCATCCAATTATAAAGATATGACTGGGTCCAAATTACAACGCCAGAGGTGAACTAGTCTATCTGAAGACAGGAATCCACATTTTTTGTTCTGGTTTTTGAAACGATTTCTGTCGTCTGCTTGTTTGAATCCTTGATGAAAAAAATCTGAAAAGATTAAAAAAGATAGGTTAATTTAATTTCCTTGCATATTTCTGGGTGTGATTCCATCGAATATGTTTGCATTTTGCATATATTGTGTTTTGTCTTTAATTCATTGAAATATCGTGGCTGTTTCCCCTGCTTTGATTTCGATTGAAGTGTCACGTTCATTTCTTCTACTACTGAGGCAGCTGCAACAATAACGACAGCAAGAAAAAGCCTTTTTGCCACCACCTACAATACTGCTACTGTTGCAGTTATCACCACCATCACTACTACCACCGCCACATTCATCGTCACGTATCATCCTGATTGCGACGGCATTAACCTTGAAGTCATCAATAGTACATAGGCAGTAATATTCCAGAGGTACCAGAGGCTGTTTTGGATAGCATACATTGTATTTATTGTGTCTCGTACATTATAGTACATTTATTATCCAAGAGGAGTGAAAGACTGTAAAACTAAACTATAAATTTAAATGAATTCAGAGTAAAAATGTTCCGTGTTGACTTTAAATGTTTCCAACGCATACATGAAAGCTAACTCCTTAATGCTTCATAAAAAATCTAACTGAAGCTGGTTTGTTTTCCGACATATATATTGCTTGCTGAGAATTCGAATTCCCTTCAGGATAAGCGTTGACTGATATCAGAACCAGTCATTTCATTTCCTGCCCGACGCCTCAACGCGGCATGAAGCTGTCAGTATGGTTGCCAAGTTCTTCTTGGCTCCCCCACCCCGCCAGCTGCCCGAGTCTTCATCGCTGCACGAATCTGTCACTGTGATTGCCAAGCTCTTCTTTTCTCCCTCCCCCCCGCCACAACTTAACTAGGTACTAGACGTATATTATTTTATTCTAATTTTTTTACGTCATGTCATTCCGATTGCGTCGCTATTAAATGACGATTGATGATTTGTAGGGAAAAAACGAAACTTTCCATTCAGGAGGATGTGGATATTGATTGATTGCATGAGCTTAATTGTATGCAAAAATTGACGAAATGACGAAAGTCTGTGACCTTCATTACCTAGTGGAAATAGCATCTACTGCAGCATGGGGAATTCAGTACGTATTGAATGAGTAGTCTTTCAGTTGATATATCTTTCATTCACGACCTTCAAAAGATTGACCTCCAAATCTTTGAACAGTTTCATGGTATACATGTATCTAATTCCCAAAAAGCACAGACCCGCCTACATGCCGGTAAGTGTTAAATATACAGATGATTTTAGTAAGTATAAGGGTAAATAGTGTGAAATAGTATGAGTAAATACAAAACAAAAACACAGAAGTTTATAGAGTTTATCAAATACAATACGTAAAGTAACAAAGGCTTATTATTAGTTGTCAAATATGTGAAATATTCCTTATTTGCAAAATTTAGATATAAATCGCTGCAAAATTGTTGTGTTCCGCCCACTGTATTTTATTTTTCGTTCTAACATTCTAGTACATGTTTTCTTCAGCTACTCCTTTTACATTCTAGAGTGACTAGCAACAAGCAAATATGAAAAAGAACAAAGAAACATTATATGATTAAAATCGTACGAGATGAAAATGATAGTAGGTGACTTGAGTGATTGACAGGGCTGAGATACAAGGATAATAAATGTTATTGTTCGACCCCTAATCTATCCTTAACTGTAATGCTAAACAAATCCTTAGTGTTATGTTATTACTACATCTATCAAAAATAATATGAAATGATTGAGACGACAAAAACAGCAACGAAGAGACTAATACAGGAGTAGTTAGAAAACAAGATACTAATGGACTGAATCTGTATCTCATACCACCATAAATACTTGTTTTACATCTCACTTGCACGAACTATATATATATTAACTAATATGAGTGTCTTGTCTATATATATATATATATATATATATATATATATATATATATATATATATATATATATATATATATATATATATATATATATATCCCAAGGACACGTAGGTCAGCCAACCTGGCCCGCCCTGAGTGGGTATCTAACCCGCGACCTTCTGATTACTATTCCGAAATTCTACCAACTGAGTTCCACTGAAATAATGCGCGCTCATGTGAAAGTCGGGGCAACTGATATTATGTTCACATTTTGTTGACACTATAGTTTTTCAAAACAGTTCATGAACAATTTTTCCAAAGAAGAGTATGTCAACGCAATTTTATAATCCTTCTTTCCAATCATACTCTATATAAAATTTTCTTTTCTAGGCTGTCTATTTTCACTCTACTGGCCACGGCTTCATTCAGAATCTCATAATTGTTGCCTTAAATCGAGGGAGAAGCGGTGGCTTGCGACCAGAAGGATGCAGGTTGGAATCTTAGAATCGGTTCAGCCCAGGTCGGTTACTCATATGTGTCCGTGAGGCAAGACACTCAACTCCAACTACCTCAACACAGTAAACTTCTTGTGTTGCTAAGAACACAGAGCCAAACAAAACCAAACTTCCTCAAATTAATATCCTTTGAATAATCTTATTAATTGGTTGTTAAGTGTAATGGTGCAAAACTTTATAGCTATGTTCACAATATATTCTGTCGTGGTCATCGTGAAATATGACCATTAAGATTAACGTATGTGATAGGCTCGTCATAAATTAGTAGCTTGTGATGGTTAACCTCTCTTGTTTGGAGGTAATGTTTGATTTTAATTAGGACGCCCTAGCATAACGGACCGACAGATTTGTTAACGTAGTGTTAAGTGGAGGAAATGAGAAAGTAGAGATAAGACAGATACAAATTTTGGGAAATTTCTTTGACATTTGAAACAGTTGTCATAAAATCATATTTTAGTGAATTATTCTGCCTTAGATAGGAGTGTTAATAATGATTGGTTTAGCAAAACGAGAGGGGTGTGATCCCAGACCAAATCCAAGGTTTTAAGTAATCTCCTTCGCATAATTAGTCAGTCCAAGTTATTCTGCCAAAAGAGAAGTCTCAGGGAATCCGAGGAAATTAATAAGTAAGTTTTTCTCTTCAAATGAATCGTCCAAGGAACGTGGGTCTGGAAGAATTTGAGAGTCCCCGTAATCAGAGAGAGATTCTGTTGCACTGAAAATAGATCGAGTCTCCAAAAAGGACAAGGTAAGTCTCAATCACAGACAATATGTTCATTGATGTAAGTTTGTAATTATTTGTTAAATGTATTCATTTCAAATTCATACATCAATTTCCAGTGAGTTTGAAAGCTTTGGGTTTGCGTGTATTTATCTCGAATGTTATATGACTCATGATTTATAAGAATTTGCTCGAATAACCTCGCTCAAATGTAATAGAAATCATGTATTGTAGGAATTTCATGTCTTGATCTCATATGAACTGTGAGAACTGATTTATCTGTCTTAAACGATATGTAACATGTATGCTAAGAATTGATTTTATCATCTCTATACCACTGAATCGCTAGTTAGCAAGAAATGTAGTTGAGACAAGACGTGAAGTCCATTAATTTATTTGTGTAATTAAATTGTGAATTCTCTTAACCGTGTATAATCTATGTGTATCGACCAACATCGTTCAGTTTGTAATTTATAGCCCACAGTCGGATATAATAGTTTATCTGTGAGGTCTAGTTATGTCATTGTTTCAATTATAAATGCGAATAGTTGCTAGAGAGACAGTACATTTATTTTAATAGGATTGTATATAAGTATCAGGTTGCAAACTGACCATATCCTTAGTCTGTTGAGTTACAATACGACGATATCTGACATAACCATCGTGGGAATATTGTTCGACGCCAGAAATGAAACACATGACAAATAGATAGCTTGCGTTTTATTTATTTGAAGGAAAAATAGCTCCATTCCTCTGCAACTCGTAGTGGGAAAAGACTGCAACTAAGTGAGAGAGTAAAGAAATTCGGCGACGTTGACCTTTCACCAATAGTGGTTTAGAAATGACCGGAAGCAATCTGGTTATGCTGACATGCTGGCTATTTGAGTTCGATCAATCGCTCTCTGCACGATGAAATTTGCTTTGTCAGTATAACAGAACTGTTAATTGCATTTGGCATAAATGTTATAATTCTATTTCCAAGAGAATATGTATCATTCGAATGTCATGTTCAATTTCCTTTTGTTGATGTAATTGATTACATTATCATATTTTGCATACGAGATCGTACTGTTCTATTCTATATCTTTGCTGAGATCCATCTATTAATGTCTATTTATACATATTCGTACTATAACCCAACACCGTTCATATTTGATTTTAAGTTCTACATGTTGAACATCAATAGTAATAAATCCATATCTCAGTCATATGATGTAAATTGATTGTCCATAGTGACAGGTACATATATCAGTCATAGTGTTTATGACTTCCATACGTTGATTCTTCCTTGATTACTCGTTGAAGTTGCATGTTCTGATTAGTGCCAGTTAGGAACTGTATGATTTCCTTGCATCAGTGGTTTAATTCCGCACACATCACTCTGGTAAATCCATTGTTGCACCTTATGTGCTCGGGAGTGTCAGATTAATTCGCCGTTCAATTGTATTATAAATAAACATCGCTTTCACTTAATTGCTTTCTGTGTCTTCGCTAAATCCAATCCTGATACACCAATGTCCGTTACCTATCTATCTCAAAACAAACGTGCTATCATTTCTTTAACTGTTTATTTTGTATATAAAATTAAAATGATATGAATTTTCATTCCGGATATATTTCATAAATTACGCTAAAACTTTGGAATCATTTCCATATAAACATAGAGTATATCTTGCTTTCACGCCATTCGCAAAACTCGTCCCCATTATTTGATTAATACGTTTTTCTATCAGTCTGCATTGCTAGCTTAAAGAAGCGGTTTAAACACTCGTTGGACGACCAGCGGAATTCACTGGTTTCGAGTGATTGTTATTCTCCATAAAAGATAACCAAAGGTCGGTTTCTTGCTATCGCAATATCTTACGCTGTAGCTTGCCATTCATTTTGTAGTCTAATTTTAGCTAAATTATCATGTACCGAAAATCTATCCGAATAAGAGGAAATAATCTGGCTGTACTCGAAAACGGACACGTATTCTCGCACACGAAGAAGCGAATATGTTTACGCCTAAGAGTGCCAGTTCAAAGCACAGAGCACGCTTCCAATCCATTAGTATATTCCAAGGCATTTAAATGTCTACTTTTTAAGTCAAAAGTGATTTAAGATTCCACGTATTTCTCAAACTTGTTGTAGACCTCGGTGTTACAGATCTAGTCAAGCATTATGTATGCCCTCATTATCATGATATAGGAAATCTCATGAACTTCAAACTGCCTGCTTTATGTCTTATGCTGTTTAAATAAAATAGAAAGATACCATTACAATTTCATGGCGAATCACCGTGCGCGCAGTCGATCTACGATCAAATAATGGACAGTGTTATGTGAGTTTGACATCTAACAGCGCCATCAGTTTTAAACGTACTAGAGAAAATGATTATATATATATATATATATATATATATATATATATATATATATATATATATATATATATATATATATATATATATATATATATATATATATATATATATATATATATATATATATATATAACATGGAAGCAAATGATGTAAAAGATGAAGATGTAGAGAGCACCCGGGTAAAGTAAAATAAAATGAAACAAAATACTGTCTTGGTTGCCTCATGGCAAGGGAAAGGAGAGCAGTCAGTCTAAAACTGAGGCTGCAAGTTGGTCACTGTTTCAAAACTCAGTTTATAAAATCATCTTTCAAGCGTCATAGTAGTCCTATATGGAAGGTCTGTTAGAAGGGGTTTAAGACTAACGTCTCATAGAAGGGGTTTGATTAAGACTTTAAAGTCTGATAGAAGGGGTTTAAGACTTTAAATCTGATATAAAGGGTTTAAGATTTGAAGTCGTATAGAAGGGATTTAAGACTTGAAGCATGTTAGAAGGGGTGTAAGACTTGAAGTCTGATAGAAGGGGTTTAAGACTTTAAAGTCTGATAGAAGGGGTTTAAGACTGGAAGTCCGATAGAAGGGGTTTAATACGTTAAAAGCTGGTAGAAAGGGTCTAAGACTTTAAAGGATTATAGAAGGGGTTTAAGACTTGAAGTCCGATAGAAGGGTTTAAGACCTGAAGTCTGATAGAAGGGGTCCAAGACTTTAAAGGCTGATAGGAGTTTAAAACTTAAAGTCTGTTAGAAAGTGTACAAGACTTTAAAGTGCCATAGTAACATGTTCTGAAAGGTGTAATGGAGGTGGTTTAAGAAAGCCAAGGTTATTATTAATGGTATCACGTGCACTTGTAATTAAAGGGGTTGTCCAGAATTACTGCATATGACAACGAAAGACGGAATATGGAATACTTTTTAACAATTACAATGTTTAAGAAATGAAACAAATATAACCTGGTTAAATGGTCACGAACATTTTTAGTGCAAACCAATGCCATTCTATCTAAAGTATGTTGCTTTCCCCAATGTACATCCCACATGTTTAAACTGGCAATCAACACTCGTTGTAAAATTATTCTTTTACACATACACTGTTCAAACTAATATTTGTTTTCATTGTTCTTTGCTTTATCCGAGTGCTGGTTTTCTAGATACAGCTAAGTGATGCAAAAGAAACAATTATTCTTTAATTTACTTTTTATTATAGTGACTAACTTTAAAACCTCTCAAGTTATCATATACATATATGATTGTGGGCAAGGGTCTTGTGAGGATAATTTCTTAAGTAATCTTTGGACTTCAAAGTTTAAGTTACATCTTAATGTTAACATAGAGTTAGAATATCACAGCATGTTCAATTTTTAATTTCCAATTACTTTCACAACAGCAGTGAGGTTCCCGGTTCGTTTTCATATATCTCCTTGTTCTATATCTGGAAAAATACGGTTCTCAAAGTAAAATAAAATATTCCACATGACCAGCCTCATCTATCTTTGTAAATAAGCTGGGTGCTGCTTTAAGGCACTATCACGCTATGTTATAACTCCATGCAATTCTAACTTATTGCAGCAGTATGTGTATTGCCGTTTAGTATTATTTTCGTCTCTATACATACTTCTGGAGCCTGACTGGAAGCGCGATACTGACTCAGATTCGCAGCAACTAGTAACGTTCTTCTGCGAGGCAGTAGACTGAGTCTATAAATTAGATCTTTCCTGTTGATATCCAATATGCTCTTGACATCAGTCAGCAGAAACGTGATTCTGGGGAAGATGCGGTTAAAACTTGCAATGCAGCTTACTTTACCTTGGGGATAGCCTAATATGGGTAAAGCAACTTTGGAACTTATCTTCACTTCTCTAGTTATTAAACTTTTGCAAAAGCAATGAACTTAAGCCATGGTAATGACATCGAAAGTTATTGATGTATGATAGTTATTCATCATCAAGTGCAGAAACTTTATATTTTAAATGACAAGGTAGTCGAAATGACGATGTAGCATAGTATTAAAAAGTGTTACGATCGTTCATCTAACGAAGGGAGACAACTACCTTTGCACAGGAAATAGATTGTTCTGTTATGCAATTTTTATAATAAGCATTGTCATCATTTTACATATGGTATATTGAAGGTCGCGGTTAGTAAATCAAACATTAATGTACAGAAAACATAAGCTTTCATTAAACATACATATTTCTATCTATTCTACATTTCTGTCGATTTCTTAATTTGAAATGTCTTTTTTTCAAATCTGTTTGTGTGAAAATACATTGAATTCAATTTTTTTAAACGATTATGGTCTTAATGAAGGCTTAGATGAATTTTCAATATGACTACTTTTCTGTCCCATAATTGACTTACACATGTTCTCAATAGGATTCCTCGTCAATCCCATAATTTACCTTCACATGTTCTAAATAGGACTCCTTGTCTATCCCGTAATTTATTTACACATGTTCTCAATAGACTCCTTGTCAATCCCATAATTTATTTCACGTCCTCAGTGGGACTTCTTGACTATCCCATAATTTATTAAGGAAGGTTCTATCTGCTAATCTGAATAATATGAACGCATTGTAGAGGGCGCTCTTGCACAAGAGTTTAATGTAACATTTGTTCTAGGTATAATAAAGTAAAGACAGACAGTAGACATCTTTGCTACATTACTGTAGAGGCATTCCAGCAGATCATTTTCTGGCGATGTGTATACTTTAGTTATTTGATTTTTGTCATTTATTAAATAATGTCGCCACTAATGAATTAACATGTGACGGTTTAAATGATGCGTTGTATGAGAACAGAAAAAAAGAAACAGAGCTTTACAGCAGTAAATGACTCCCTTGCACTGAAATGAATGCTTTGCTCGCATAGGTTAAAAGTATACACTATTTTCAGTTACTAATAAGTACAATTTTAGACCATTGAGAAAAGGGGGATCCCATTGGTTCTGCAAGGGTACCCAGGTTCCACTTCATTGTAGCATATTTTGCACAGGAGTGACTTTCTAAAGTTGAATCTTTGAATGTTATTTTTGCGTGAATCAGTTTTCTTTAAGCATCAAAATATGATCAATATGCACCAAATGTTGGGGATATCTAGCTCAATATGCTCACCACAAAGTTCGATGTGAAACCATGCGCTCTGAATTAATGCCCCCTTTTAAAAAGCAAAAGTGTGTATTAAACGTTTGAGATGAAATTAAAGAAGTTTCACCTCTAAAATATTCTTCAAATTTTGTACAAAAAATGCAAAATCAGATATGTAAATCTTTTTTTAGTGTAGATGTTGGAAAAACGATCGTTTATTAGAACAGGTACAGAGAAAAAATACAAAATTTTGGCTAAATTTAGAGCATTTTAGGCTATAAACGTGATTTAAATCGGTAAGGGAATAACCGTGACTTTAAAAAATGCAATAAAACCATAAGCTAGACAGATTGAGAATTTTATTTCGGATGATAAGAGATGAAAAGTTTGCGGCACTTAAACGTTTTCATCGCAATGATTTAACATGATGTATAATCAACTTGCATTCTTTGTTAGTTAATTTTTTTTATTTATTTTTTAATCTTATTATGCGCTATTGTAATGTAACATTGAATGTTGACTTAGCCTTGTCAATGTCAATTTTATTTTCTACTTGACCTGAATTCTGAATTTTTTTCTCTTTAATCCTGTAAACAACTAATACATAGCTAAAATAGTCTCTATATATAAGGGTGTACTATTAGGATCATTATTAATAGAAGTAAACATGTTTATTTGAGTCTGGATCTAGGTTTTTGATTTCTCATGGCGTACCTGACATAGTAAAGGTTCTATATTCCAACTTTGTCAACAGACATTCTAATTATAACTACAATGTACCTTGTTAACATTTAGAACCTTGCGGATAGAAATTTTCCATTACGTAATACTTTTATTAGAAAATTCTAATTGTGACCTGAGGTTAAGTAGAGGAATAGGTAATTTTGACCGTGAAAAAATTATTCACTCGTGCGTTTGGATCTAGCAAAATCAATTTGTATTATGGATTATGGTTGTGTACAGCAGTTCATTTGGGCTGGAATTTATCTCTTCAAATACTTTAAGTGATTTTCCTCTGGAAATGCAGAGTGCTCAAAAAAATAAGATTACTAGAGAGAGACAGTCACTGTGATTTATGGTGAATTCAAACCTGGAATTATATTACTGTGTTTCAATAAAAGACTGTTGGTACAACACCACAATACAGGACACTACATACATCAATACTTCCAGAGTTGGGTTTAATTTGGATTACCACTAAATATTATTCAGAACTTTAATTTATAGGACTTGTGTCTGCAGTTCTATGATTATTTTGGATTTAATTCGCATTACCGTAAGTTCCTTTTTACACGTTTACTTTTGTATTCTAGGAAATAAATTATTTGATGAATTTTACAAAGCTTCTTGCTCTTCTGTTTTTTCTGTTAATTATTTTAAGAGCATAGACTCATAACAAAATAGGTGTAAGGAAGTGATTTTTAAAAAAAAAAATATGGAGCATAACCTTAATTTTCTTATACGCCCTTTTCTCTTTCTTTGCCCTTTGACAATGTATTACCTTCATTGTGGAAGTCCGAAGCATTTGGAATGTTAAGCACACATTATTAAAGTGAAGGTATTCCCCCGAGATATCTCCCAGCTAAATCGTGAATAAAACACTTTGTAGGAAGAATTATCTGCGTCTATGACTCAGTATTAGAACTAACCTTATTTGTCTTTATTATATACAGGTTCCGAATCTTGAAATTAAAAAGAAAGTACTCAGTATCTAGTGTCAAGCAAGTTCCTGGACGCTCAATATACAGGTTCTAAATATACCTCTTTGCCGATACCGTAGTAAATTACGGAATGGTCACTCCATCAATCTGAACACACAGTAGCCATTATAGTAGGTTTGGTACTTATTTTAACATGAGTATATTGTACCATAGTCAAGTTCCAAGTCCCCTTTTTTTGCCCCATACTATACGTAAACTTCATCTTCGGTAACTGCAGTAATTGGGATTTGATCGGTCAGGAATATGTATCTGTGCTTTTACAGGAGAGGGAATTTAATCTGGGCTGCAGCCTTGGGGAATCAGTTCTCCATTCAAATTCATTCCTATACAGCTGTTATAGAAGATAGGGGAAATGAAGTATAAGGGACAGAGGAATCTAACAAGCGAAAACATGAGGAAAAATATGCTGAAATTTCTCACATTAATGGAGACTGATTGTAATTAACAGAAGTTCAGAAAACAATTAAAATAGGACATATGCAAGGTTTGACATTCAGTTTCTTTCCTCATTTTGTGATTAATGACAGAAACGATCCCTTACACGCAAAAGCAACCGTATAAAAAACACATATATTCTCAAATTTTAAAACAAATAAAAAATAAACTTTTCTGGGGAAAAAGATTGTCATTTTTGTAACTTTTTCATGATTGTTCAACTTTGATAACCGAGACACCTCTGTACATATAATTTTGTGGGAGGGGTGGGGCGCTTTTATCGCTGTGATACGCGGAAACAAAATAATTAAATATATTCATTATATTAGCTGAGGGAAAAAAATTTGGTAAAGAAAATTCAAGGTTTTCTCTCCATCACCCAAGTCCCAGAGGAAAATCACGATAACATATGGGAAATATCTCATTTTTCCACAACATGGCATAACGGAAAGACCTATGCACCAACGACTGGGAAAGTAATTATCTAAACATTCGTTTTTCCCAATCTTGACGAAATTCTTCCACGCCAGGTTTTATTTCTTTACGGACCCTAAAGATTTGTTGTTATTACAGTTTACGTGCTGTTTGTTATCAGCCGGAAAACTCTCCGATGACTGACATTTTAATGCTCAGTTTATAATAACTTAGGAGCGAAATCCGTACTGATGTGTTTTGGAAGCTCAAGTCCAGAATAATAACTTGGAAGCGTAAAACCGTACTCCTGTGTTTTGGAAGCTGAAATATAGCATAATAACTTGCAAGCGTAAAACCGTTCTCCTGTGTTTTGGAAGCTTAAGTACAGCATAATAAATTGCAAGCGTAAAACCGTACTCCTGTGTTTTGGAAGCTTAAGTACAGCATACTAACAACATAATAACTCGCAAGTGTAAAACCGTTAATATTATGTAGATTTGATTTAACTTATATTTGATTTAATTTGATTGTTTTTAAGTTTTAAAGTCTTTTTATTTTTAATTTCATTATATGTCAAAATAATGTAGATTTGTTTACTAGGAACTCGATATTTATTTCAGAAATCTTGACTCTTCGATTGTAAACACCTAAAGCTGACCTAATTCCCGGCATTTATTTAGAAAGTGAGAGGTAAACACCTTTTTATTTTTATCATATTCTTAGAGTAAAACGATTGGGTTTTTGTCAAGGTCATACTGGGACTACGTGCTTTTATACGTTTATACTTCCCGAAGGTTCTGGAACGTTGATCTTTATCCGGGAATTAGTTTTGCTTTTTAGAGTTATTGTATAATCTGTGTTTATATAATTTTTCTTAGTTGGGCTTAAAAACACTGGCACGTAAAGGTGTTCTTTGGTTGTGTCAGTTTGGAGTTATTTTAATGTTTATTTGAATTATTTGGATTCAAAAGGATTAATTCTTTTTCCTGGAAATATACGAGTTGTCATACAGAATTCTTAGATAAAGACATTTCATTAAATTTTATTGGGAAATTCAAACAACGGATTATAGTTTGTGAATAACACAGAACTGTAGACACAATAGCACAACAATAGCTACAGTATACATCATCGCCTTCCATCCTGGATTCTTCGTCGGGACTCGAACTTGAATTTATTAGAACATTTCATTATTAGGACTTCTAAAATTTAATTCGTGGATTGTTCTTGTATTATTTTTGGATTTGATTCTTAAAACCGTAAGTTCTTATTTTTCATTGTTACAGTATTTTTCCATGGAAATAAAGTATTTGTTAAATTTTTCAAAGCTTGTTGTTTCACTCTTTCTTTTGTTACTGTTTATTCGAGCCTAAACGTGTAACATATAGCCGTACTCTTGTGTTTTGGAAACTAAAAGTACAGCATAATAACTTAACAACATACAAACTTACTCAAATTACTATGTTTTGTAAGCTAACGTACAGAATATGCTATACCCTCTTCGCTATTTGAAAAGAGTGAATTTTTGTCGATTAATACAATATGTATGTCACATGAATACGTTCTAAGGGGAAGTGGATCAATGTCAAAATGTAATTCATTTACATGTTGTAAGAAGATAAGCAGCCCAGCTGTTGTCGCAAATGTCTACTGACATAGTGGACTGCATGGACATGTCTGTCTGTTGATCTGTCTACATATTAATCTCTCTCTCTCTCTCTCTCTCTCTCTCGATGTATGTATGTATGATTGTATGTATGTATGTATGTATGTATGTACGTACGTACGTACGTATGCATGTATGTATGTATGTATGTATGATTGTGTAATAATAATAATAATAATAATCGGTGTTTGAAGTTACAAACATTTTGTCAGTCAATGAGTAGTTTGTAAATTATTGATTCACTTTTTAATTGATATATAAAGTTCAAAATATGCCAGGATTTTAGGAACGATGCCTCTTGAGCTAACCTCGTAGCTGACGTTCCAGGAAACAGAAATGAATTAAAGAAGTAAATCCTAAATATTATTCTTAAAATAAAGATAATAACGTGCGTGAAAGACCCGCAGAAATTTGTATATTGTTTGACCGCGTAATGGTTCAATTCGGAATAATCTACCGGTATATTGCTTGGCTTTTGCTGTTCCCGTAATCAAGAAACTTGAAATGATATCAGACTCTCTAAAACAATAAACTTTACACATGTAAAACATTTTCTTGGCAGCGACAAAATCGAACAGATTCTTAGAGCAAATGATGTCATGCTAGTTAGAAAGCTTTTGTAATATTCTCTCGTATTCTGATTACATTTATTGAAAAGTAGAATATTAAGCATTTTAAATCAGAGCTCTTTGTTTTCTAAAGTCACTTAGGTACTTCGATATATTTATAATTGTATGTGTGCAATCAAACAAAATGTTTCCGCTGTCCTTCAGGGTCGTTTAAAACAAATCCTTAAATCTAATCCACGTTCAGTTACTAAATCCACCGTACATTGATTAAATCTCGTAGCTGTAAACCAATACGTTCGTTAAATACCGTGTCTGAAATGGTCACACGAAGGCAGGTGCACCTGTTCTAAGGAACCGACTCAATTCAAAAGGAAGCATAAAGAAAACATAACACATCAGTCATGGTGAAGAGAGAGTGGTTTCCTAATTTGCAGAATGATTGTTGATGGCTGGCATCTGAGCAATCTGTACGCTTGTGCTAACAGTGATCTACTGGATCTCACGCAAGGGCAACTGCTTCGGAATTCTTTCATCCGACAGCTAATAATCTATTTCATTAAAATAACGCATTACTACACGTCGTGAAGATAACAAGAAAATGTTCTTTATAAATGTATAATTATGCATCTCGCATTTCTCTGCAATGTATTAAATAAGCACGTGAAAGCTAACTGTGGGGAGAATTTTCCTAGAAGTTTAACTTTTTCCAGTATTTATTTCATTTAAAAATAAGAGAACACAGAGTAAAACCGACACTCTAAGATAAACACAATCCGTATGATGACCTCCAAATTTGGAAGGCAAATAAAAAAGAAATAAAAAAGGCATATTTATGTCGTCTGTACGACTATTGTGTTATGTTCAGCTGTGGTGATCGAATTCATTGCTCGATTAAAGACTGTATAACTATAATTTAAATTTTTACCATATAATCTTTTGCTACAAAATAACTCAAAATCTCAGTAACACTTTCACCCCCAATTTCAATCATCAAAATGTTTCCATATTAGTTGGAGCCGGAATATATTACATGTAATGTATGCTTTCTCGGATTCCTTATTTTCAGATTGTATTCGTTCCTTCTTAATTCAGCTAATTAGTGCACAAACGTCCCATGTTACCCAAGGTGAGAACCCATGTAGCACCCGTCTTATCTATTCCATTCCCAATAGATTATGTGGATTAGTGTCCATGAAGCCAATACTATCAAAAAATGTCACACACGACTAATTACATAAAATAAAATTACATTATTAGTCTACTTAAAATTCCCGAGTCGTGGAGTAAACAAACTTAACCCGGGAGATAATTTTATTTATTTACAATGACTGGTGAGTGGGCAAGGGATTAAGCTGAACTGTTTTAGTGCGATAATAAAAGTCAAGCTATCTTGTTATACCCACAGCAGATGTAAAGCCGTATACATCCGAAAATAAATGCACCTCCAATGAGATTGTAAGGTTTAGGAAGGATACTATAGGGACCGTCCATAAATGACGTCGCGCACCTGGGGGAGGGGGTCACACATTTGTGACGATGTGTGACGAGGGGAAGGAATTTGTTTAAAAAATGTGTGACGGGGGGGGGGGCGGGTCAAAAATCGGCCAAAATCGCGTGACGTCATTTATGGATGGCCCCATACTGGTAGTATCTGTTAATTAAAACCGCTACATAAGCGCCAAAATCCAAATTTTGCATTCTACAGCATTAAGTACAAATTTGTGAAATGCATCAGGAAAATAAAATAAAGGCAGCAAATAATTTTGTTAGAAGAAAAGCAACAAACACCCGTACCTCAAATATTACCATAATCATTTACCATTGCTATGTATGCTTTTTCGGACACATAAAGCAAACTCCAAACAGATGTAGTACATCAGTCTCATGTATGTATGTATGTATGTGCTGCCGCGGATGCTCAGTAATTGGCGCGCTGAACTCGCGATCAGGGTAAGTAAGGAATGGAATCCATCGTCCGAGTAGCCCAGATGGTTTAATGTGGTGTACCCTTGTGTAAGGCACCTTTACTCCAGTTTTCTCGGCACTAAATAACTTGCATAAGCTGATGCGTCGTTAAACAACAGATCAAACAATGAAATTAATTTGCGAATGTATATTTGTATGTATGCATATGAGTTTTTTGGATATATATATATATATATATATATATATATATATATATATATATATATATATATATATATGTCACATTCACATAAAAAAATGCAGTGGTTAGTATTTTGTGGTAAAAGTATTATTATCTTAACCAATATTCATGTTTTTGTTTTTTTATACAATCTTTAAGTTCTGCATGCAACCAGTGGCGTCACTAGGGTTGGTGTCACCCATTGCGGAAACTCATGGTGTCACTCCCAGATAGTGTCATCCCCATGGACCTCCTTCCATAACAGACCATACAGAATCCTTCGAAATGTAATTTTATTGTCACCCCTTCTGATGGTGTCACCCGGTGCGGTCCGCACCCCCATAGTGATGACACTATATGTCGCTATATATCTAAGATATTGTGTGCACATCCCAAGAATGTTCAGAAAAAATGGCTTTTCAAGAATAACTGACTGCGTGTACGTATACAAATGATTTCTAAATCAGAAAAAGTGTAAACTTTACCGTCCATTCAAATCAAATTGTGTTCAATTTTGCGAGTCAGATTTGAATTACGTAAGTTACGGAATAAAGAGTGTTAAAAGTACAAGAAGTACGTACACTTGAGCACGACTCGTTAAAAGTACAAGTACCTACATTTGAGAATGACTCGTTAAAAGTATGACAAGTACACAACGATTTCTTAAAACCCGTTGCGTATTTGTGTGTTAGGGTTTAATATGCATTTTCAGTGTGTGTGTGTGTGTGTACGCGCGCGCGCGTGCCAAGGCTATTTCACTGCATTTAATCTTTCATTGTTCTTCAGCTGAAAGCGAGTTTGATATGCATTTATTCATACTAGATTCATTGTTTTATATTAACGTGCAGAATATACTAAAATGTTGAAACTTACATGAAAGTAAATTTGCCCACCGGTAGAGACGAATAATGACCATTTAAAATTCTCCGTTCACATTAAGATGCTTATTTTATGTGTGGGAGGAGAGGGGGGGGGTAAAATCACTGACTGTTTTATTATTACAATGAGTTGGTATGGAGAAGTACATTCCTGCCTACCTGATAAGGGTCGAACTTAGAGACTGTTGTTTTCAAAGGATCACTGTACTGCACTGATGGCTAAAGTATACAGCAACCGTTGATTATCAAACACATATGTATTGTACGCAGTTACTAACTAGACATTTTTTTACATTTAGCAATTTCTCTTTTGCATCGCACAGCAGACTGATGACATTTGCATATCTTTCATTCAAACTGTGAAATGTTAAGTTTTCGTTATGTGCTGTAATTTCGACCTGTACATTTCAATGCTATATGTAATTTTATGTGGATTTTACATTGATATTTAAACTCTTTCTCAGACAAAGATGAAACATATGTAATAAAACTGAATGTCTAAGGAATGATTTATGAAACAATCTGTTTCTGAACCTCTGAATGACCGCGGCTTACCTGTAAATGTTGAATTTAAGGGTGTGGCCACCAAGGCATACGTACGTTTAGCTTCATTTCGTAAACTTTTATCTAGTATATTATAGTTTCATTGATACAGTCTGTGGGTACATAAATATATTAAAACAGCAATTGGTTTACTTCTGTGTCTTTCCTTCTGACACAGAATGTTTTTTTGTTTTTTGGTTTTGGTTTTTTGTTGTTGTTGTTGTTGCACTCTTTGAAAATAGCAAGTGGGTCAAAATACGCCAAGCAAAGCCATACCCATATCATAATTCAGCCGTTCTTGCATTTAGCCAGAAAGTAAGAACTTCACCACTGCGTTTAATCTAAAAAAAGAACTAACATTGACCTGACTTACATACTGACGGACATGCACACGTATGCCAAAACGATCACTATGTTGAGCTTACCTCAAGGCGGGCTTAATAATGATTAATTTTATAACACCTTGGATGGACAAGCACCTTCAATATGCAACAACATATACATACAGTTCAACTGTGTAATGAAAATAAAGCACTGACAAAGAAAAAGGCAGCATACTCACCGTAATATAGTTTCCCAGTTGCCGTGTTACTTTCCTGGTAGAAATACCATTCGAAGTGCAATTTAAAATGAAAAGGTATGACTATACTCCATTTGAGAAAAGTAATGTTTTATAAATACCAAGGCTACAATTACAGTTGCAACTACAGTATCAAACACTACTTGGCATAATAACCTTGAGTAACAGCTCGCATAAATATCGGACAATTAGAGGAATAAAGTTCAAGAGATGTGAATTGTGTTAGAATTTCTATCCAGGAATTTCCGGTCTGTACACAAATTAGAACCATTGTATCAAAGTTAAAATCACATAACATCAAAATTACGACCAAAAGTTACCTTAATGTTAATTGTTTCATGATTAAATCAACTTGCGAATTTCATTATGCGAGTCCAAGATAATCGATCTTCAATCTCTTGCAACGAATCACTCTTTCTAATCATAGCATAAGAAAAGTTGATGATTTTGTTGCTTTCTTTAAATGTGGTACTCTAGAAGAGTAGAAAATTTTGTATCGTCGTCTCCTAAGCATGCATTAAGTGTGATCTTGGCTTTCTTTCCACGTAAGTGGTCGAGACTGAAGTTGGCCTCCCAATGGTTCCCTTTTTTCTCGAAATGTTGCCAGTCGCCATCAGCTACCACAGCAACTGCCTTGGCATTGGGGACGATCACCTTCCATTGGATGTTGGTCAGCTTCCCGTCAGAGTGAAGGACCAGTGGCTCGTGAAGGTAACATCCATCCTTCCACTGAGCGTATTGCTTAGGGAACGGGAACACGGGGTTCAGAGCTTTCTTGCACTCAATCAAGTAGTTGTAGACATTCGGCAAGGATTTGGTGTCATCCTTGGCGTCCACGGCGAAAATCTGCAATTTGTAAAACCCAGACTCCGGCATATGAACGATGAAGGACACGGTTCCATGCAAGGACTGCGAAAAGACATATTCATTAAATTCCTTCTCTGTGCGGCAGCATATGAGCTGATTGGTGACCTTTACAGGATTCTTGCATTTAAACTTGATTTCTACCTGGTTCGTGTCAGAGGAAAATGAAGAATCTATATGACTGAGGCAGCTCAGGCCCAACTTGTCGAAACTTGGTTGGGCTCCAAGGTAGCCGCTTGGAAGTTCAGGTTTCTGAGACATAATTTCGTGTTTCCGTACTGCGAGCAATACCACTCCACCAACTGCCTTTCCCAGACACTTACACTGTGGTGCGTCTATTATACTCGGCCAAATCTCCCAGTGATGTATAATAAGAGTCTCGACACCAGCAACAAAAGAGCCAATCAAAAATCACGATACATCTAGCAAGATTTCTGCTCATTTTCCACATACTTTTAGCTTTACTAACAGCGTTATTTATCATAGGTAAAGAGGAATCTCCCTACCACAAAGTAGGTATAAAATTTAGGAGCTTTACCTAAGAGCTTAACGCAGAATAAAGTTTCAAATCATCTTGGAGTAGTTATCCATCTGTTTCATTCCTCGAGGCAGAAAAGTACATTTACTTTTTTAATGAAAGTCGTAAATTACTATAGTCTCAGAGAGACTTTTTTTTTTTTTTTTGAAGAAAGAAAACGTTAGCGCTGCTTACATGCTGATTCTCAAGCGGTGATTTGTCTGTACTATCAGTGCTCTTTGAAACGGACCAGCAAATCTCGAAACATACCCTAATTAAGGCACGCCAAATTAATATTTATATTTTGTAAAATCCTAGCTGTATCATAAACTATTTAGGATGTACAGTCTTGATTAATATTGCTATCTTAAAATGTGTTGAAGATATCTTATGTAATTTACAAGATATAACGTTTATGAAATATCTTTTAGAATAAAGTATCTTAGAAACTATACGTATAGTTTACAACATACCTCATAACGTTTATAAAATGCATTTTACATTGTGTGTTATAAAACAAGGTCATAAATAAATTGTATATAAGATCTAATATTACATTTATAACACAGCTGATTAATCACATAAGATATGGTATAAGAGACAAGATATCTTATACAGGGCCGAATTAGCCCAAAGGCTAATAAGAATATGCACTTAAGTCTTCGTATTTTGTAGGCCGTCTTTTAGTCCCTCCATTCCACGTAACAGTTAAACTGCCTTGTTAGCCTTAGGCCCTCCATTCCATGTAACAGTTAAACTGCCTTGTTAGCCTTAGGCCCTCCATTCCATGTAACAGCTAAACTGCCTTATTAGCCTTAGGCCCTCCATTCCATGTAACAGCTAAACTGCCTTATTAGCTTTAGGCCCTCCATTCCATGTAACAGCTAAACTGCCTTATTAGCCTTAGGCCCTCCATTCCATGTAACAGCTAAACTGCCTTATTAGTCTTAGGCCCTCCATTCCATGTAACAGCTAAACTGCCTTATTAGCCTTAGGCCCTCCATTCCATGTAACAGCTAAACTGCCTTATTAGCCTTAGGCCCTCCATTCCATGTAACAGTTAAACTGCCTTATTAGCCTTAGGCCCTCCATTCCATGTAACAGCTAAACTGCCTTATTAGCCTTAGGCCCTCCATTCCATGTAACAGTTAAACTGCCTTATTAGCCTTAGGCCCTCCATTCCATGTAACAGTTAAACTGCCTTATTAGCCTTAGGCCCTCCATTCCATGTAACAGTTAAACTGCCTTATTAGCCTTAGGCCCTCCATTCCATGTAACAGTTAAACTGCCTTATTAGCCTTAGGCCCTCCATTCCACGTAACAGTTAAACTGCCTTATTAGCCTTAGGCCCTCCATTCCACGTAACAGCTAAACTGCCTTATTAGCCTTAGGCCCTCCATTCCACGTAACAGCTAAACTGCCTTATTAGCCTTAGGCCCTCCATTCCACGTAACAGCTAAACTGCCTTATTAGCCTTAGGCCCTCCATTCCACGTAACAGCTAAACTGCCTTATTAGTCTTAGGCCCTCCATTCCACGTAACAGCTAAACTGCCTTATTAGCCTTAGGCCCTCCATTCCACGTAACAGTTAAACTGCCTTATTAGCCTTAGGCCCTCCATTCCACGTAACAGTTAAACTGCCTTATTAGCCTTAGGCCCTCCATTCCACGTAACAGTTAAACTGCCTTATTAGCCTTAGGCCCTCCATTCCACGTAACAGTTAAACTGCCTTATTAGCCTTAGGCCCTCCATTCCACGTAACAGCTAAACTGCCTTATTAGCCTTAGGCCCTCCATTCCACGTAACAGTTAAACTGCCTTATTAGCCTTAGGCCCTCCATTCCATGTAACAGTTAAACTGCCTTATTAGCCTTAGGCCCTCCATTCCACGTAACAGTTAAACTGCCTTATTAGCCTTAGGCCCTCCATTCCACGTAACAGTTAAACTGCCTTATTAGCCTTAGGCCCTCCATTCCATGTAACAGTTAAACTACCTTATTAGCCTTAGGCCCGCCATTCCACGTAACAGTTAAACTGCCTTATTAGCCTTAGGCCCTCCATTCCATGTAACAGTTAAACTGCCTTATTAGCCTTAGGCCCTCCATTCCATGTAACAGTTAAACTACCTTATTAGCCTTAGGCCCGCCATTCCACGTAACAGTTAAACTGCCTTATTAGCCTTAGGCCCTCCATTCCATGTAACAGTTAAACTGCCTTATTAGCCTTAGGCCCTCCATTCCACGTAACAGTTAAACTGCCTTATTAGCCTTAGGCCCTCCATTCCATGTAACAGTTAAACTGCCTTATTAGCCTTAGGCCCTCCATTCCACGTAACAGTTAAACTGCCTTATTAGCCTTAGGCCCTCCATTCCACGTAACAGTTAAACTGCCTTATTAGCCTTAGGCCCTCCATTCCATGTAACAGTTAAACTACCTTATTAGCCTTAGGCCCGCCATTCCACGTAACAGTTAAACTGCCTTATTAGCCTTAGGCCCTCCATTCCATGTAACAGTTAAACTGCCTTATTAGCCTTAGGCCCTCCATTCCATGTAACAGTTAAACTACCTTATTAGCCTTAGGCCCGCCATTCCACGTAACAGTTAAACTGCCTTATTAGCCTTAGGCCCTCCATTCCATGTAACAGTTAAACTACCTTATTAGCCTTAGGCCCTCCATAACCTTAATCTATCCATGCTCTTACATAAGAAACCATTGTATTAGATAGCTTTTAAAAATGTACGAGATATCTTAGAATGTTTATGAGATGGTCCATATGGTTTATGAGATGTCTAGTTTTATGGAACAAAATACAACTTGCCGTACAAAGACTACTCAGATTAACTTGAATTCACAATTCTTTTCTGGAAAAAAACATGTATAAATTATAATTTAATAGATCAACCATGCCAATCAACCATATTTCTTTCTTCCATATCTCTTTGTCTATGACCATGGGATGTTGTCTTGAATGAGTGAATGGGCATTATTACACAATAACATCAATAATAATAATAATAATAATAATAATAAATAATGGTTGGAGAATTAAAGAATAAAGGCAAAATCTTTCACAGCGGACTAGTGTACGGATACATAGGGTATTAACGATAAGCTTGGTTTACTCCAAATGCATTTGTTGGATTTAGTTCCAATTATTACGTCAGCTTCCTTTAAGTAAAATAATTACTTCAGTATTATTTTACCTTGTTTTATTCAATTACCAAATATTTTTCTATGTAAATGAGTGTGGGTGTGATATAGTGAAATAGGACCAAATTTGTTCTGCCACAGAATAGTTTGTAAATATTTTATTATTGTTGCCCTATTTCGAGATATAGCATCGTTAACACAATTTTGGCGTGCTGAAAAGTAGGACGCCTGCCAGTAAAAACATGGCAGAAGTTTCCAAGGACTTGCCTCCATTTATGGTGCCAAAATATGATGTACAATTTACATGATTAAGCTAAAAAGCCGCCACTACTACTAAACAACTATCATTCTAAGACAGCGTGAGCAGATTGGACCGAGTTTGCTCTGTCTATGAAGTTTTAATATCTGTCAATAATAGGCAAATAGTAAAACACTGCTGGGAGACAGAAAAACTCGGTCTGCGAGCAATTAGCAGGACACTATCGATCGATCGAGAGAGAGAGAGAGAGGGAGAATATCAAAACACTATTGAGGAACCGAACAATCTCAACTGTAGAGCAAACGGAGGAACTATTAACAAAGGAGAGGAAAAAATGGAGGTCCATATTAGTACTTTGTTGCTATATCTTTCGAATTAATATCAAGTTTTGCTGTCCAAACACTATAAACTGCCCGGATATTTCCTCACGGCGAGTCGCGTCTTTGGTAGTTCTAAGCGTTTGCTCTTAAGATAATGCTAGACCTAATGCTATTTGATTGTGAAAAATGCGTACACTTATAATATATTTTCTCATCTAAACAGACGAGTGAAATTCACTGGTCATGTAATCTTTATCGACGTATGGTGCTTTATAAAACTCTAAGACAGAGATTAGAATTTTAAAAAATTTTCATTTGAAATACGTCCAACCAGTTTGAAGTATTACCAATTATACTGATCAGCAATGGATTTTTAATTTTTAATTATCCTTTATCTGCGCATTTTTAAAAATCCCATTTATAAAAACAAAAAACTACAAAGTGGCTAACATCATGCAATACATCCGGAATGCTCCAAGTTCCTATTTACATTATCATCTTATTATCTTATTTTTTTTCTTCGTGTAATACATATACAAGTTTGATGAGCCAGCTATTGCAAATTCAGAGTAGGGTGATGTTCTATTTTCATTACCCATCTCACTATATTTAGTTTGTTCTATGCGGATTTCCGATCTTTGACGCCAAGAGTATTATTTGCCTTGTCTTTGAAGTTGTATCTGGCATACTTCCAGCTTCGTGGCGTTTTTACATGCAAAAATACAATATTGTCTTTCCATAGTTGTCAGTACTAATTGTGATAAGATGAGGTGAGCGCGCGCAAGGAATCACTAGAATTTCTGATCTCACCACGCAGCAAGGGTCATATATTGAACAGTCTGATGTGCGTTGTTTAGGTTTTGTCTTTATCATCGAAAGTATCATTGAATCATACAAACGAAAATTTGCTTTTTAGCAATATGGCATGTAGCAAATATTTTGCATCTTATAGTAATCATATTATTTTTAATCGCCAATTTGTGATTAATCCATATAAGTCGCTACATCAACAAAATAGATTAAAGTCTCCCTCTCTCTCTCTCTCTCTCTCTCAGTACAAGGTAATTCTTAAATTCTATGTCTGTAATTTTAGAAGTACACTTAGACGATCAACAGAAGCAACAAGAGACCCAATAAGGCCTGAGCTCACTCGTGTGTATGACAGCTACCTAAACGCCAAATGTACGGAGAGTTGGTCAAGAAATCTGTGTTAGTCTTACTGTTCTTAGCAAAAACAGTCAATTAGAAGACATAATTTAAGTAGTCTGAAAGACCGCCATGTCAGGATGCGTTGTGACAAATTTGGTGAAATTCTGTTCAGTATCCCCTCCCACAAGTCGGTTTCATATTTTTCTAAGAAAGGTTCACACTAGTTGCATCAATGTGAAAAACGTTTTCGACGAGATTCCTTTTCATCAAATTCAGTTGCTCTGTCTTTGAGAATAAACTGTTTTAAAGTCTTTCTATTTTAGCAGGAACGGCAAAATTTGATACCGCACAGACAGCATTTATTAAAAATTTAAAGGTGTTCATGCAAAAATGTAACTTTTCAAGTTTGGTTACATTCTGTTCAACTGATTTGGATAAGAAGTCCTTTCAAATTTTTTAACTATGTATCTGAAGTGACAGCGGGAATATTTGAGGACGGGTCGGCATCATTTGTACAAAACTGAAAACCCTTTATGACACGATGCATTGTGTCAACATTGGTCAATTATATGCAAAGGATTTATGGCACTACGCATTGTGTCAATATTGGTCAGTTCTGTACAAAGGCTTTTGATAAAGAGTGATTTAAATTCTTGGTAGAAAATCGGCACCATTGTTAGCAACGTCAAATATTTGCTTTCTGACCAAATTCGGTTAAATTATGTCAATCAGATTTTAGAGGAAGTAGTTTAAGCCTTCTTTGTATTTAAGAGCTGATCAACATCATCTCTACAGTATCATCATGTCTACAGTAACATCATGTCTACAGTATCGCCATGTCTACAGTAACATCATGTCTACAGTAACATCATGTCTACAGTATCATCATGTCTACAGTATCGTCATGTCTACAGTAACATCATATCTACATTATCATCATGTCTACAGTATCATCATGTCTACAGTATCGCAATGTCTACAGTAACATCATGTCTACAGTATCGTCATATCTACAGTATCGCCATGTCTACAGTAACATCATCTCTACAGTAACATCATCTCTACAGTAACATCATGTCTACCGTATCGCCATGTCTACAGTAACATCATCTCTACAGTATCATCATGTCTACAGTAACATCATGTCTACAGTATCGTCATGTCTACAGTAACATCATATCTACATTATCATCATGTCTACAGTATCATCATGTCTACAGTATCGCCATGTCTACAGTATCATCATGTCTAAAGTATCGCCATGTCTACAGTAACATCATGTCTACAGTATCGTCATATCTACAGTATCGCCATGTTTACAGTAACATCATTTCTACAGTATCGTCATGTCTACAGTAACATCATGTCTACAGTATCATTATGTCTACAGTATCATCATGTCTACATTATGATTATGTCTACAATAACATCATGTCTGCAGTAAAGTTATGTCTACAATATCATCATGTCTACAGTATCGTCATGTCTACAGTAACATCATGTCTACAGCATCATGTCTACATTATCATTATGTCTACAGTAACATTATGTCTACAGTAATGTTATGTCTACAATATCATCATGTCTACAGTATCGTCATGTCTACAGTAACATCATGTCTACAGTAACATCATATCTACATTATCATTATGTCTACAGTAACGTCATGTCTACATTATCATGTCTACAGTAACATCATGTCTACATTAACATCATGTCTACAGCATCATCATGTCTACATTATCATTATGTCTACAGTAACATCATGTCTACAGTATCATGTCTACAGTAACATCATATCTACAGTATCATTATGTCTACAGTATCATCATGTCTACATTATGATTATGTCTACAATAACATCATGTCTGCAGTAAAGTTATGTCTACAATATCATCATGTCTACAGTATCGTCATGTCTACAGAAACATCATGTCTACTGCATCATCATGTCTACATTATCATTATGTCTACAGTAACATTATGTCTACAGTAATGTTATGTCTACAATATCATCATGTCTGCAGTATCGTCATGTCTACAGTAACATCATGTCTACAGTATCATTATGTCTACAGTAACATCATGTTTACATTATCATTATGTCTACAGTAACATCATGTTTACAGTATCATGTCTACAGTAACATCATGTCTACAGTAACATCATCTCTACAGTAACATCATGTCTACAGTATCATCATGTCTACAGTAACATCATGTTTACAGTATCGTCATGTCTACAGTAACATCATATCTACATTATCATCATGTCTGCAGAATCATCATGTCTACAGTATCATCATGTCTACAGTATCATCATGTCTACAGTAACATCATGTCTACAGTATCGTCATGTCTACAGTATCGTCATGTCTACAGTAACATCATGTATTCAGTATCATTATGTGTACATTATCATGTCTGCATTATCATTATGTCTACAGTAACATCATGTCTACAGTAAAGTTATGTCTACGATATCATCATGTCTACAGTATCGTCATGTCTACAGTAACATCATGTCTACAGTATCGTCATGTTTACATTGTTATTATGTCTACAGTAACATCATGTCTACAGTAAAGTTATGTCTACAATATCATCATGTCTACAGTATCGTCATGTCTACAGTAACATCATGTCTACATTATCATTATGTCTACAGTATCATTACGTCTACAGTAACATCATGTCAACAGTAACATCATGTCTACAGCATTATCATGTCTACAGCAACATCATGTGCTACATTATCGTCATGTCTACAGTAACATCATGTCCACATTATCATCATGTCTACAGTAAGATCATCTCTCTCTACAGTATCATCATGTCTATAGTATCGTCATGTCTACAGTAACACACCGCTCCGGTGGCCTAGTGGTTAGAGCGTCAGCCTCGAATGCGGGGTCGTGGGTTTGATCCCCAGTTGAGTCATACCAAAGACTTACAAAAATGGTACTAACAGCTGCCTCGCTTGGCGCTCAGTATTAAGATGTTAGTGTTAGGACTGGTCGGCCTGGTGTCAGGATAATGTGAATGGGTGGGACATCATGCTACATGTCTGCGGCATGATGCCCTAGTGCTAGACATCACCACAAACTGTCACACTGCAGACATCATAGCGATATAACTGAAAAATTGTTAAATCTACGTTAAAAATCCAAATCCCTCACTCACTCTACAGTAACATGTATGCAGTATCGTCATGTCTACGGTATCATCGTGTCTACAGTATCGTCATGTCTACAGTATCATCATGTGTACTGTATCATAATGTCTAAAGTAACATCATGTATGCAGTACCACCATGTCTACAGTAACATCATGTATACAGTATCATCATGTGCACAGTATCATCATGTGTACAGTATCATCATGTCTGCACTACCATCATGTCTACAGTATCATCAGTTAAACAGTAGCATCATGTCTACAGTATCATCATGTATGCAATAACATCATGTCTACAATATGATCGTTTCTACAGCAACATCATGTCTACAGTATCATTATGTCTAAAGTATCGTCATGTCCACAGTATCATCATGTCTACAGTATCATCATGTCTACAGTATCGTCATGTCTACATTATCATCATGTCTACAGTATCATCATGTCAACAGTAAGACCATGTATACATTAACATCATGTCTACAGCATCATCAGTTAAACAATATCATCATATCTACAGTATCATCATGTCTACAATATCAACATGTCTACAGTATCGTCATGTCTACAGTATCGTCATGTGTACAGTATCATCATGCCTAATGTAACGTCCTGTCTGCAGTATCATCATGTCTACACTATCGTCATGTCTATATTAACATCATGTCTACAGTATCATCATGTCTACAGTATCATCAGTTAAACAGTATCATCGTGTCTACAATATCATCATGTCTACAGTATCGTCATGTCTACAGTAACATCATGTCTACAGTTTTGTCATTTGTACAATAACATCATGTCCACGGTATCGTCATGTCTACAGTAACATGATGTCTACAGTATCATGATGGTTACAGTAACATCATGCCTACAGTATCATCATGTCTACAGTATTGTCATGTCTACATTAACATCATGTCCATGGTATCGTCATGTCTACATTATCGTCATGTCTACAGTAACATCATGTCTACAGTATCGTCATGTCTACAGTATCGTCATGTCTACAGTAACATCATGTCTACAGTTTTGTCATTTCTACAATAACATCATGTCCACGGTATCGTCATGTCTACAGTTACATGATGTCTACAGTAACATGATGTCTACAGTAACATCATGCCAACAGTATCATCATGTCTACAGTATTGTCATGTCTACAGTTATATCATGTCCATGGTATCGTCATGTCTACAGTAACATTATGTCTACAGTATCGTCATATCTACATTGACATCATGTCTACAGTAAGATCATGTCTACAGTATCATCATGTCTACAGTATCATCATGTCTACAGTAACATTATGTCTACAGTATCATCATGTCTACAATATCATCGTTTCTGCAGTAACGTCATATGTCAAAATGCTTTTTGTTAACTTTTGTTAAATTCTGTCATGTGGGTCTTAAGAATAAATCGTTTAAATATTCTCCAATTATTAATAATGGCGGCTACATTTGAGAAGTTTTTTGCACGCTATGATCGGCTGAATGGGCTAACAATTTCAAAACTTTAATTTCCGGATTAACTGGAAATTATTTTAAATAAATAAGTCTGTAAAAATATTAATTCTGAAGTAGGCCCGAAAGTAAACACCTCGCTCACATTGGTGTACAATTCAAATGCAATAAGACTGAGTAAATGAGGTAGAAACGTTTTCCATCGGTTTGCTATAGAAAACAAACAATCGCTAAGGAGCCACCAAATAAAAGCAAGTCCTATCGTTGTTGGGGGAGACCTCTAAATACATAAGTTTGGTAGAACGTACAATAAGAAATCTTCAAAGTTTTATCTAAATTGGCACAGTGGTTTACGAGGGCGTGTGTAACTATTTTATACCTGTTGCTAGAGAGACAAAACTGCTGTTCAAGAGTTTGGTCAAAATTAAATCAGTAGTTTCAGACTCAGGTCAGTATTACATGTTAACAGGGCCAAAGAGGGTGACGATTGGATTTCGTAGCTCGATCTCTTTACAACGATTGTGAGTTTTCAAAAGCTTTGTTGAAAATAAACATATCCTTTCTGCCTTAATTAAAATATATAACACAAGAACGTTTTCTTGTAATTTTTTTACATTTCTACAGATAGTTTTATTGACACGGCAAACTAAAATTATCTGGGTTGTTTCGCTCTAATTTAAACCATTTCTCGTAAGACTATATTATTGAAATTTTAAAGACGGCCAATAAATGTGAGCGCCATCACGAACGTTGAAGAAGCTGGGAGTCCAACACATTTATTTTATATCTACAATAGCAGTGCCAAGTTTAACACTAAATCTGTACTATTACCTGATAATATCCTTTTGAAGGAAATACCAACTTGTTCTAGTTATACCTTTCCTGAATAAAATCTTGACGTTGAGAGATGCATATGCATATTTATCATACCATTTACTTGACGGACTCCATTTTGGACATTAGAACGTCAGGTTATGATACTTTGTGGCTGCCCAGCAAACGATTTGCACGAGACTCTGATAAATGGTTTAGCTCGGTAAATGTCTGACAGTGATTCGCGCGCCGAATCTGTTTTCAGCATTGAGATAAATAGTTGATAAGGAAATAGATTATTTGTCTCGAGTTGTCGGTTGCTATCCTAATCACGTGATAGGAACACTTTTCGCGTGCGTCATGCATTTTCCTTGATGTATTAAGTATCTGGAAGAGATTCTAATAAATACAAGGCATTCTACTTCTGGATGGCCTAATTATATTGCTCATACGTCTCCACACTGAAAATTGTGAAAATCATCGTAAGTGTGCTAAAAATAGAATTACTTATTGTGTAAGTAAAGTTGTGCAACTTCATGGTAACAAATGGAATCAGGTTACGTTTAATTAATTTGTTCTCAATTAGATTACTGTTGAGCAAAATGTTAAAGCGTTTTTAAGATAATTGCAATTTAATTTCATGATAGTTTCATTTATTACATTTGTATCTTAAAATTTCACCTTTTCATTGAACATAAACATTAATTTCTAGTTGATGATTTAGTATTAAAAGAGGGAATATCGGCAAATAATACCACTCCTTGCCTTGATGACGACATCTAATGTTCGAGTTGCCTTTTTATATTATCTGCCCTTGTCTTATGATCCATCATGTGCTATAATGTAAGCTCCTTTCTTTTCAAGTATGGCATAAGCGGCATCGCAACACACTTTTACTCTTATCTGGTGCTTCTGCGTTTAATTTAAATTTTATTTTTGTTTGCCAATTATTTTTAGGTTTATTATAATTGTGGATTAACTTATCCAAATGCCAAATTCACTTTTAATTAATGTCTTTTAAAATCCTTTGCTTGCTCATGTTTCAAGTTTTGCGCTGTGTTTTGTCTAATTGTATGTATATATCATACTCTGTTGATATGTCTTGTAAATCATGCTTGTTTTTACGACTCCTTTTTTAACGTAATGTCGGTAAAACGATGATGAGAATGTTAAAGTCTTATGTGACCTGTCATTAAAATAACGACGTCATTCTAGCATAAGCAAATTCATCAGGAAAAGTATACACTGAACTTAATATTTTTCAGTCCAATGACCAAACAAACTGTTGGACACTGTTTTTTTTTTTCTTCACAGTTGCCTTAACATACTGCAGTATGGTGCAAGTTTATTTCATGAAAGTTGGATATTTGTTAAGAGAAAAAAATTATAAAAATAAAAATAATTTACGGATCTTTAAAAAAAAGAGTGCATCACAAACGCCTGCCGTAATGAAACCCTCCACCCACCCCACCCTACGATCACTAGTACTTGCTCCAAAGAATGGACTTTCAAATGTTACAGAAGGATATGTTGTTTATCACAAATCAGTAAGATGCTATATGTGCCATATGGCGACTGCCTTATGGACTGGTCAATGTAAATTTATCTGTCATATGGCGACTGCCTTATGGACTGGTCAAGTGTAAATTATCTGTCATATAGCGACTGCCTTATGGACTGGTCAAGTGTAAATTATACTGTTTCACGGATCTGCTAGATTTTGATGTTGGTCCCGTACAAATGTGTATCATAATCATTCTAGACTCAGATCGATTCTCCACTTCTGTTTAACAAATGCTTTGCCAGCGATCATTAACTTACAACTTTGTACAGTGTATTGGGATTATTTGGCACTGAGACGTTCTGAAAACTCACCGTAAGACTAATCAACATTCTGCAAATAATTTGACTGCTGTACAAAGCGTGAACAGGCCCGATATCTATGGAACATAAACATGGCTGTTCTCTATGGCGTACTGAAATAAATTGCATCAGACTCCCTTTGACATAATGCCGTTGCATAGCTACTTAAATTTCAAGACGGTGTACATTCATGTATTGGTCAGCTGGCGTAATCAGGCTCAAGGGTCTTGCTAACAACAGCAGAGTCAACAGTGGATGATGTTAAATTCACGAGTTTCAGAGCTTGACTTCGGAATGTCATTCCCAAAGTTGCGCTACCAACATGCCAATCGATACGTCGCTGCCATTTGATATAGTCTATTTTTTTCTCAAGATCAGAATGATAGAGATACCCCCAATATCCTTTAGACTGGGTGTGGGCAAAATAAAGCCCGAGGGCCGGATTTGGCCCGTGACCTAGTTTTATCTCATAGGGTGCGACTCTAAATATCATTTATCAGGACCGGGCTCTAAATGTAGTTGCCCATGCCTGATTTAGACAAAGCGGTTTAACATAAGGGTCATTTTCACTTTCTTTTGTTGAGAGTGAGAGGCACTATATAAAGCCAAGTAAGTACCCGATGAGAAGAATTTTCACTTTCTACTTTTCGACGGAGTTAACGTTACCTGAGAACCAATTTTAAACAAAACATAGCATAGCTAGTTCCCATGTCTGAAAATATAGCTTTTCTTAAACCATTTTATTGAGAATGTATAGACGTTTATTTCCATCGGCCTCCAATATATCGAATATCGACAAAGACCCAAGAGAAATGGATGAGTCAATCGGTAACATAAATTAACATTTACTAGGTTGTTAAACTTTCAACCATGTAGTCACCCCACGCACTGAGGTATACGGGTGATAGTCTATGTAGATAAAGCATACAATTTGACAGCAAGTTTAATTGTTTACAACGCCCTAGATCAACAAAGAGACACATTGATATTAAATTTATATGCTTTTCATTGAGAAACAATAAAGCGTTAAAATTTTTGCATCAAAAAAGATTCAATAGGCGGTGTCGTTTTGCTTTCTTGACTCAACACTCATAAAACACGTCCACTTACGGACAAAAACTTGTAAATCATACTTGAAACTAGGATTATGGCAAGTACTAATAGCTCAGTCTGTCTGTCTGTCTGTCTGTCTTTCTGTTGTTGGTGGTGTTGGGTTTAACGCCATTTTTCAGCACACGATAGGCTATGCATGGCGGCCAGTATTAATAGTGGAGGAAGAACCCTGAAAAAACCCCGGGAAGAACCACCGACCCACGAGAAGCTACTGGCAAGCTTTCTCACATACCCACATTGGCCGAATCAATCCTAGACTCGAACCTACGCAGACAGAGGTGAGATGGCAGTGATCCGTAACGGAGAGCGATTTAGACCACTCGGCCACTCGGGGCCTCTTTGTCTGTCTGTTTGCCTGCAGGGCCGTAGAGCGGTCATGGGCCATGGGGAAAGAACATACGGGACTCTCCTAGTTCTTATTCAAGCAAACTTTTTCTGTAATAAAATTGGAAAGTGTTGTTCGGCCCGGGGTCTCTTACGGGCCTGGGCCCAGGGGATATATGCCCTTTTCCCCCCATCTTGTAGACCCTTTCTGTCTGTCTGTCTGTCTGTCTCTGTTTATCTATTCAAAAAGAAACATAAATAAAGGAAGCTGGCATATTGTGTGCTTGAAAGAAGCCCAGAAAATGTATTCACAATTGACGAAAATCACATTTTGTTATTATTTCGCAAGCACATACCCGTACACAAGAAGTAATTTGTTCAGTAAAACATACGTGCTGTAATGTTTAAACATGAAATCCGTTTGAAAGCCACAACAACATTTCGTTCAACCTAATTTGTTTTCAAGAATCTGAGACATATTCATTGTGAAATTTGGTTACCACAACGCAAACGAACAGAGAATAGTCATTACCTAGTTTGCGCATTCTGTCCATTGGTCAAGCATGTGCTTTTTGCCATGAGATATAGCACATAGCATAGGACAAACATGGAGTCTTTTCATCAGATGTAGTACATACCATAAGTCAAGCATGGAATTGTGTCATCAGATTTAGTACATACAAAGCATAGACTCTTTTCATCACATTGTGTACATAGCATAGGCCAGGCATGGACTCTACATATTTGAGGTCAAGCATGGAATCCTTTTAACATAGTTATTACAAACCATAGGTCAAGCATGACATTTTTTAATCAGATTTAGGACAGTTTATAGGTCAAGCACGAACTCTGCATATTATATGTCAGCATGGAATATTTTCATCATATATAGTACAAACCATGGATTAAGCACGGGCTCTCTTCATCAAATGTAGTACAAACCATGGATTAAGCACGGGCTCTCTTCATCAAATGTAGTACAAACCATGGATTAAGCACGGGCTCTCTTCATCAAATGTAGTACATATTTGATGAGGCATCAGAGTACGCAAAGTAGTATTTCTTCACATACAAAAAGCTGGGGGCGTGTTTAAATCATTAAAACTTTAAAGTGTTCTGCTGTGACATGGAATACGTTCACAAGAAATATAAAGAGGCTAAACCAACAAAGTGTGTAAGATTAGTGTCGATATTCTCTGTTAAAAGAAGTGTATGTTAACAATTCCAGTGGTGGTACATGGACAGTATGTTCAAAAGATACTTCGAAAGAACTAAACCTGGCCAACTGAAAAATAAAACAAGGTCTACAATATTGGGAAACATCACTTTTAATTTCAGACCAATAAAACTGACGAAGTATCGTATGGTACGACTTAATGAACACTAAATGACCAGTCAAACGAGTTTCATGGGTTACATTAAGAATGTTCTCTCCATACGACTTAGGAACAACAATTTAATAGCTCAATGATCACTTCTCATCAGTGGGTGCCTCAGGTGGTCTACATTTTATCATAAGGATCCCATTGTTCCAAATTAGCAAGTTGGTACGTCTTGAGAATCAGCTTCACTAATAGACCATTGAAACAAACAGAAGATCTCTTGGTCTTTTTATTGTTAGACGAAAAGGGATTGTCGTTTGTCACCCTAATTATGAATAAAATAATGAGTAGTTAAAAGAGGATCACAGTGATCAATATTTTTAGAATGACCAATAACAGAGCAAAAGTGGCCTCATCAACAAGCCCGACCAATGCACCTCTCAGCGAAAGGAATAATTTCCTGATCAGCTTCATTCTGAATAGCTCTCTTTGCCATAGCTCTAGTAACTGCACAAGCTGTGTATAAATCAGGAATTTCGTTTTAAGGATAGGATTGGCCGAATCACCAGTGAGTTATACAGAACCTTTCGACATGAATGGTTCATACTTCTCCATAATAAAACCAGACTGTTTTTTTTAACACAGCAAATATATTGCTTCTAATATATGACCATGACATTGTCCTCTGAGAAACAAGAACATTTGGAACGGCTCTGTCTTTATTATGTTGCTTTTTTGTAACTTAAAGACATGGGAAATACTTATTCTGTTTTCTTGCAATAAGTGCACGTAGGAAGAGTAAGGATTTCTGTTCAGTCTGACCAGACGCTTGATTCTAATAAGTAGTGCCAGACTGAAAACTGTAAGCGCTTGCTTGAGAGGCGGTTTCCAACTAAAAAGCTGTTGAGAGGAACTCTTATAGGCAAATGAAATCGTCATGGAATAGCCGCCAGCTTTACGAGCAGCGTTTTCTACATGATGCTCATGAAATTAAGTCTTGACGTCACTATGCAAACTGTTCTTAAATTCTTCGACAAATACGATTTATCTAAGGTTGTCGTAATTTTTTATCAATCTGTCAAATAGTTGTTCTTTTTCCATAGCAAACTCGACATGTTTTGTTTTGTTTTTTTTTGTTTTTTTTGCAATTTCGAAACCTCTATCGATATGCCTTGTGTACCAACTCATAACCCTTTAAGATACATTCCTTGATCAAACCATAATCAGTACTTGCTTCTACTTACAATGAAGCATAAACTTCACGTTCTTTGCCAATAAGTACGCTTTGTTGTCACAAATTCCAGTGACCGCTCGGGTGACGTAAGTGATTAGAGTATCCGCCTCAGATGCGGAAGGTCGCTGGTTCAAACCCCGGCCGAGTCATACCAAAGACTGATAAGATTGGTACTAGCAGCTGCATAGTTTGGTGCTCAGCATTAAGATATTAGTGTTCGGACTGGTCTTCCTGGAGTCGAGATAATGTGATTGGGTGGGACATAAAAATACATATCTAGGGCATGTTGCTCCTGTGCTAGACATCACTATAAACTGCCAAACAGCAGACATCTAGGCGATATGACTGAAAGTTTTTTTAAAGCTACGTTAAATATCCAAATTACACACGCACAAATACACAAACACACACACACACACACACACACACACACACACAAGGTCCAGTGCTTTTTTGGCCATTTTAAAGTTTTCAAAATGTGAAAAATATTGATCTACATCATTTTCTTTAAAAGGTGGTACTAGTCTAATATTTTATGTGACATCAGAACCTGAACGTTTGTAAGGTCACTGCTGCTTCCTTGCAGTTCCAATTCTTAAGTTTCAATTACATTTCAATTTCTCTTTCTTCTTTTTGCATTCGCAATTTCATTTGATTCTTTTTTCTCCTTTTTGTATCTGCATTTGTTGCTCTTCCTTTTCTTTTTCTCTTCCTTGCTTTTACATTTTCAATTTAATCTGCATCTCTTTTTCTTCTTTCTGAACATATCTCTATTTCTTTGTCCTGCATTTGTCTCTCTCGCTTTCTCTTTTCTGTTTTTTTCTTCTGTTTCTTTTTCCTAAATTTATCTTTCTCTGTTTCTTTATCCTGCATTTGTCTATCTCGTTAGTAGTATATGGTGACGATTCAGCGACAAGGGGACTTGAATGTTAAAATAGTGAGTTTGCCTTTTGGCGACAATGGGAATTTAACATGGGGAGCACAGGATAGGCATTATAGCGACAAGGGGAATTTAACATGGGGAATACAGGACTGGCATTAGAGCGACAAGGGAAATTTAACATGGGGAGCACGTGATATGCATTATAGCGACAAGGGGATTTTAGTGTTAAAATAGGGGGTTTGCCTTATAGCGACAATGGAAATTTAACATGGGAAAATTTTGAATGCCTTATAGCGACAAGGGGAATTGAACATGGGAATATATGGTGGGCCTGTATAGCGACAAGGGGAATTGAACATGGGAATATATGGTGGGTCTATATAGCGACAAGGGAAATTTAATATGGTGGGTCTGTATAGTGTTATGGAACATGAGAGATTTATAGAACACAGATAATAGACAACAGACATATAAAAAAAGAAATGTAGGCATGAAAGGGAATCTCTTTTCGAGGCATTGGAGTGGCCCTGAAAAGGGACTTTGGTTTTATGTCAACATACCATACGTTAACATAGAGGGCACTGCTTAGGTCTCCTTTTTGCCCTTAAACTCTGTCTTACTTCGGGACCGTAGATCATCACTCTCTTTAAACAACCTTGTCTTTCTACGTAGATTCTTCTTTTCCACACACAGGTATCCGTCATCTTGACAATAGTCCACGTAGATCGGACGTACATGGGTAAGTCCGTTGTAAACATCACTGAAGACACAAGAGTAGTGGATTCCACGTCGGTCCACATCTTGGTGACGAGAACAGGTGAAGATATGCGGCGAACTGCGAGTATTTATAGGGAGAGGGAGGATCGAAACGGATTGAGTTGATTGATCAATCCAAACACGCGTTACAAAATTCAGTCACCATTCGTCCAATCGGAAAAGAGCAGTCCGTGACGTCACGTTCCCTATATAGAGACACTAGCGTTTGTGCGCAATCAATCCATGCGACACAGTGAGCATAAACATGACGGAAACTTAGAAGAAAAAGTGGGGTGCACCGACCTTTGAGACTACCCAAGTGAACCCGGACTTACTTCCAGAAGAGGTGAATTGGGATTTTGTGGATTTTCTTTCGCAAGAATTTGTTCCTGAACCAGTACCTTCGTCACCTACTCCTTCTTTACCACACGTGGAGAATTTTAAACAGAGACAGAAAGAAGAATTGGAGAAATTTATACAACAGCAAAAGGAAGCAGAACAAGCTTTTCTCCTACAACAGCAAGAAGAGGTAAAAAAGAAACAAGAAGAAGAAGCAGCCAAGAAATAAGAGGGGGAAAGTCAAACCGTGACGGTACTGTTAGACATTTTAGCAGAGTTAAGAAGTCTGAAACTAATGTATCAGACTTTTTTATTACGACCGAAGAGAAAAAGACCTACCCGAGCTAAACAATCCAACCCTGTGACAACACCTACCATACCACCCTTAATAATTTCTGCCAAATCATCATCATCGACAGTACGCAGTCCAGAAGTAGGCCTTGGCCGTGGCAAAGGCTTAAAACAGTTAAAGTTGATTGCTTCCTAAGTTTGTTGTTTAAAACCCACCAAAACCCAAAGACCCTTTTCAGGGCCACCCATGTCTCTCGAAAAGAGATAGTATTTCAATAGCCAACATCAATTAAAACTCAAAAATCCTTTCTTTACTCCTATAGTACGTGTGAATGATTGAGTGCGTGAGTGCAGATTCTTATTCTAAAAATCAAAACCAAGAGACACTTATGTTTTATAGACTGTGTTTTCTGGTACAAATTTTACAATCTAATTCACAACACCACATATCACTTTAAAAAGTTCATAGGCTTCTTCTTCTTTTTCTTTCTTCACTCTCTCTTTTTTTAAAAATATCTTCACTTTCACAGCCTTTTCCTCCTCTTCATTCTCACTTTCTTCCCTTCTTCTTTTTGTCTCCTGTTTCTGTTTCTTCACCTGTCTCCTTTCTTCCTCT